>JAOANR010000006.1:10001782-10320234 GCA_030278955.1 Hygrophila difformis
CCAGCACGAATTTCATCCACGGAATAGTACCTCGTACCCGCAAGTAATCGATCAATCATGGAAGTAAAAAGGGCTTTGATTTCTCTAAAGTCAATATATATAGGTATATGCACACAACCCTCTTCAAGTAAATTAATGAAAAAGAAAAAAAAAAAAAATCAGACAACATTCACACACAAGACAAGAAACAACCAGCTGGTTCCAGGATTCAACGGTCAATTCCTTCAATCTTGTCCTCAACCTCCGAGTAGAGCTGTCGGAGGCGGTCGATGTTCTCCGCGGACGTGTCCCAGTATCCACGGCCATTGGCCTCGAGGAATGTCTGAACCAACTTCCGGAAGGAGTTGGGGTTCGTGTTCATCAGCCGGTTCAGCATCTGCTCGTCTTGGATGAAGGTCGTGTTCGCCTCCTCGTACACCCAGTTGTCCACCTGTCCCGACGTGGCGCTCCACCCAACCGTGTTGGTCAGCCTCTTCTCAATCTCCCGAACACCCTCGTATCCGCTCGACAGCATGCCCTCGTACCACTTGGGGTTCAGAAGCTTGGTCCTTGCATCCAGGCGGACCGTCTCAGATAGTGTCCGCACCTGCAAAGGACAAGCTAGGTTGTTAGAATCATGAAATTATTGTTGGTTTTTACAGTACTAATTTGATATACTACTAAATAAAATTAATAATTCAGGAATTATGTACCTGAGCATTAGCAGTGGTAGTATCAGCAATGTATGCACTGGGTTTCTTCCCATCTTTCCTGAGGTTCTGCACCAGATTTGTTGGGTCCGAATCGAAGTAGTGGCTGACATCCGTGAGCGAGATCTCCGACGAGTCGAGGTTTTGGAATGTGGCATCTGCCGTGCTGAGAGCCATCTCGAAGATTTTCCGTTTCTCGGTCATGCCGGCACCAGGAGCATCGGAGTCAAAGGCAAACGATTTCCGGCTCAAGTACATGTCCTGGAGCTGCTTCTCATCGTTCCACGACGAATTCTCAACAGCGAGGTTCACGTTGGATGAGTAGGAGCCCGAGGCATTTGAATATATCCGGGATGCAGCTTCGCGCACCTCGATTCCAAGTGTCTTTGCCTGTTCTAGAGCGTGCTTCCTGACATAGTTTTGGTCTTCAGGTTCATCCATCTCGGCAACCATCTTCACTGCCCGATCCAAGAGATTCATCTGCAAACAAATGGCCATGTCAGCTTATTGGGCTAATCTTCCAGTTCAGTAAGGCTCAACTCAACTTTAGTGTAATATTCAGTAAATGTATCAACAATTGAGGAAGATGGATACCTGATTAATGAAGAGGTCTCTGAAGACACCAGAGCAATTGACAACAACGTCGATCCTCGGCCTTCCTAGCTCTTCAAGACTCACAGGTTCGACCCGATTCACGCGCCCCAAGGTGTCTGCCACGGGATTTACTCCAATCATCCAAAGCACCTGAGCCAATGACTCCCCATAGGTCTTGATGTTATCTGTTCCCCACAACACAAGCGCCACGGTCTCGGGGTATTTCCCTCCGTTGTCAGCCTTCTGGCGCTCGAGCAGCCTGTCCACTACCACTTTCGCACTCTGCATAGCTGCAGTCGTGGGAATTGCCTGAGGGTCCAATGCGTGGATGTTCTTCCCGGTTGGCAGGACCTTCGGATTCCTGATTGGGTCCCCGCCCGGTCCTGGCTCGACATACTTCCCTTCCAACGCTTGCTTTAGACTTCCCAACTCATTGTCAGCCACAACGAGCTTCAAGCAATCGCCCAGGAACTGGAACAGAACTCTCAGCTTCTCTCTATTCGCTCGGTAGAATTTGGTGTCCGAGAGGTGTTGCACCCACGGCTCGTTTATCCCGAATCCAAGGATCGATGTTAGCTTATCAGCGACGTCCACCACTTGACCTTTCTTGTTAGTCGTCTGGGCAACAAATGCGGTGATTGCTCCACGAGATGCATCAGTAATCTGGCGAAGAAGCTCGACATCACGCAATACACCCTTGTCGCTTCCTCTGTAGACATCTTCAATTTGTCTCCCTACAGACTCGGCCAAGATAGCAGGAAGAGCCAAAATCCCATCTTCCGGACGATCCAATGCAGCTATGTTGACGAGTGTTGCCACTGCTTCCATTGCAGATGGAGGCTCACCGATGACGTGAAGGCCACAGGGCAGTAACCGTGATTCGATCTCCATGATCTTGGAATACACCTTGCCAACGACAAGATCCCTCTCCTTGGGCGAGATCTCCACACCCTCCTCAGGAAGCTCCACATCCTTGTCGAGATTGCACTGCCTGGCTGTACTGACAATTGAGCTCACAATCTGAGCGCCACGACCCGTGTCCTTAAGGGATTGGTATGAGGAAATCAGCTCGCTCAACTGCTTTAGCCCCTTGTAAAGCCCAGCATTCTCTGCCGGAGGAGTCAAGTAGCTAATGGTATTAGCATAACTGCGGCGCTTGGCAATGGTGGCCTCAGATGGATTATTGGCCGCATAATAGTACACATTTGGAATGTTCCCGATCAAGCTGTCAGGATAACAAGCGTCGCTCATCCCGACCTGCTTCCCAGGCATGAACTCGAGCGAACCATGAGTGCCGAAGTGTAGGACAGCGTCAGCTTTAAAGATCTTCTCAACGAATGAGTAGAAAGCAGCAAAGCCGTGGTGAGGACTGGCAGACTTAGAGAACAGAAGCCTCATTGGATCACCCTCATACCCAAATGTTGGCTGGACACCAATGAAGACATTGCCATATTGTTTCCCGTAAACCAGAAGGTTCTCCCCATCCGAGTTTAAGTTCCCAGGTGGCTTCCCCCAGTTCTCCTCCAGAGCAGCGGCATAGGGAGTTAAACTCTGGTACTCGCGCACGCCCATTTTGTAAGCTATGTTAAGATTCGGGCTGTTGAACTGAGCCTCCTTATCATGGATGATATCTTCTATCAACGCATCAGCAGATTCGGGAAGGCCCTCAACATTATACCCATCGCTTTTGAGATCTTTAAGCACCGAGTATATGGAAGAGAAGACATTCAGATAGGCTGCAGTTCCAACATTGCCTTTGTCCGGAGGAAAGCTAAAAACAGTAATCGCAAGCTTTTTCTCCGTCTGCGTATCAAGTTATGCATTCTTAGCCAACATAGTTGTTCGATATCAAGCTAGTTTAAAGCATACGTAATTGAACGAGCAAAAGGACAAGAACCACCCCAATTTTTGTAGAGACAATACGAGACAGTCAAACAATTTAATCCAGAAGATTGAGTGACACAGAATCTATTCTAGCAAAAGGAAGCAGGTTAATTTATAGCATACATACCTTCACTTTCCTCTTCAGCTCGGCCCATTTGATAGCCCTCGTGCAGAGCTGCTCTACCCTTTTGTGAAGAGCGTGCGATTTTCCTGTCAAGTCACAGGTAGAACAATGAATCCAAAGCACTAACAATGCAAGGTAGTACTATTAGTTTTTTAAGTAGTGCGGTATGTTCACTAACCCGTTCTAGGATCACGGCCAGCAAAAACGATCGGTTCCATGCCTCCGTCGAGCTCCGGAAGAGCAACCTGTAAAGCCACCTGAATTGGGTGCAACCCGAGCGTGCTATTCAGCCACTCCTCTGTCGTCTGAAACACTAGAGGCAAGGCCACAATGTAAGGCACGTCCAGCTTCATCAACGCCTCCACAGCCCTTGGATGATCCTGCCTTGCCGGACCACCAACGAGGGCAAAACCGGTCAGGGACACAACAGAGTTCACCATCGGCTTCTTGGTGATCGGGTCGATGAAGTACTTCTCCACGGGCCCTGAGAAGTCAAGCCCCCCTGCAAAAATTGGGATCACCTTAGCCCCTTTAGCTTCAAGCTCCATGATCACAGCAACATAGTGGCCATCGTCGCCGGTTACAATGTGGCTCCTCTGCAAAACCAAACCGATCACAGGAGCGTCTGGGGACTTAAGCTTCTCGTTCGCATCCCTTCTGGTGCCATACCAATTCAAATACTCTTTGATATCATCGTACATAGTGGGAGCCATTGGGTGCCAAATGCCGCTATCCAAATATAAAACGGGCTCCGAATACTCGATTTTCGCCCCCTTGAGAGCCGGGACATATGACCCCGAGATCATCTTCAAGAAGTTCACCAAGTTATCAGGCGAACCCCCGAGCCAAAACTGGAGGCTCAGGATGTACAGCCTCGCATCCTGAGCCTTATCACTTGGCAAATACTTCAAAACCTTAGGCAATGTCCTGACGAGTTTCAACATACTGTCAGCAAAGCCGGCAGACGATTTGTTCTTCTTCTTGAACAGCTGGAAGAAGGGGCTCTTTGACTGCCCTAATTGGGACATGCTAAAAGATCCCAATTTGTTGAGCCTCATGACCTCGGGCATTGACGGGAACACCAAGACTGCATCAAGCCTGTCCCTTTCTTTCTCCACAGCAGCCTTGACCTTCAAAGCCAACTCCTCGACAAAAATCAGGGACCCAATGAAGACGTTGGCGTCCTCGAGATCCTTACAGAAGGTCTTGTAAGTATTCTCGTCCCTAAGCTCCTCCACCAAATAGCCCACGACTTCGAAGGAAGAATACTTGTTACTGCGGTTGAGGGTCTGGACTGCAGCAGTGAGGGACGATTGGTACTGAGCCTCCAACACTACGTACACAATTTTGACAGTGGGGAGGCCCTGGGACTTCTCCGGCACAATCCTGCGGAGTTCAGGGGTTGTCTGGGTGAACAAACCGTTCCCTATTGCAGCGCATTTGAAGGCTTGCTTAGGGTTGGATTTGCTGGGCTTCTTGGGGAGAAATGAGTGGAGGAAATAGTGCTTCTGGGAAATTGATGAAAGGTTTTCAATTTTGGAGTTGGGCTGCAGTGTGAATGGTGAAGAAACCAAAGAAGCCATTGTTGTAGCTTCAACTTGATGACTGATGAGAAACGAAATGAAAACACGTACAGTGCCAATAGAATTCTTGATCAAGTAAGGATCAGAAAAATATACAACAAAGGTAATCAAATCAAATTTGGGTATAAAATTCAATTCTATACCCTTCCGATTTTCTGCAGAGGGGTTTGAGTTTATTTATTACAAAGTGGCTTGAAAAGGTGGGGTGTAAGAGTGATATACGGTGGGGCGGGGGGTGTTTGGGCGCTTAGGTAGTGGCAAGGAAGGTTGACACGTGGCAGCATGAGAAAGAGGGTTTTGAGGCTGAGTTTTGCCGGAGATGAGATTTGAGAGAGAAGGGGTTTATCTGGTATGGGCACTCATACTGGCTTCTGATTGGCTGATTTGGATTTCAGGAATTAGAACATTACCAAGAAATTGTGGATGACGATTCATTACAGGAATTTGGAGATTTTATGTCACTGTAATGAATTAAATGAAACCCCTTTATTATTTTTATTGTAATTTTCTAATGATTGGGGTTTCATAGTATATTAGTATGTGACTCTCAGTGAAAAAAGGGCGAGATATTTTTCTTGTTCTTTTCTTGAAAAATCATCATCAATCGGGCATTCTCAACACAACCACGTTTGAGTGAGGGTTGCCAGAAGAAATTCCTACAGGGAAAAAAAAAATTATACTCCCTCCGTCCCATCTAAGATGTCTTGTTTGATTTCTGCACACAATCCAATGCACTTTTTAAATCGATCATATCTCAAAATATACATAAGTAAAAATTATGTGAAATATATATTCTAAAACTAGATAATTAGACAAATCTAACAAGACCGAACTCGACTATTTTTTTTCAAATATTTACTTGCAATAATATTGAGTCAAAGTTAAACAATGAACAGTGCCAAAAAGTCAAACAAGACGTCTGAAGTGGGACGGAGGGAGTATTAAGGAAAAATACACGAGAAAACAAAGTGGAGAAAAACAACGTACAAAATGTGATCTTTTCAGGAACAAAATAGAAGCCCCTGATTCGTATTTAGTGCTTCTCAAACGACTCTCATCAAACAATTAACAATTTGGATAATTTAGAACTCCAATACATAAAGTAAACGAGTCTCATCAAACAAAATTGGACAATTTTGAACTCGAATACAGAAACTACACGTCTTATTCATTTCATTAATTAATAAATCAATATAATTACAATATAAATGGATTTCTTTCAAAGAGAATATTGGAGGTTCGATTCCGGCTCTCTATCCCTCCCTTTATTCCATTTGTAATTGTGTGGCATGAGTTCCCACCACCCCTTTCTCATGCCTTCAATGGCTCCTAAAAAAATATATACTAAATTGTAATAATGTTAAATGAGCTTGTTGAACATTAAGTTAGTTAACCGTTACCGAACAAATATGCAGTTGAGAAACTATTAAAAAATTATTACTCTTATCATAAAACCATATAATAAAAATGACAACACTAAATAAATAGGAGTAATTCATTATTCATATACTCCATTTCCTAAAGCTTATTTTAATCGATCTATAAGGCCGATTAATGGCACAAGAATTTAGTGAACTATATACACTATTGTATTGTATATTCAAAAGTCAAATACTTGTAGTATACATTCACAACAGTCATTTAAGCCTTACATACAAAAGAGAACCAAAAAAATACATTAGTTGAGCAATCATCAGGAACAAAGTGAGCCAAGCAATTCAGTTAATGGGCGGTTTGTTAGCCAAGGCTCATATAGGCCTATGGAGTATGGGGTGCTCTAATTGAACACAACCCAATCAAAACCCTATTTCTTCCCTTCTATCAGTAAGCTTGGCCACAAACAAAAACCACTAAGCAAAAGGTTTTTCAGTGAACTTCCAAACCAATGCTGTTCTTCACATAACTCATACTATTGAACAAATGGAAGGCTTAAAAAAACTGCCAGGAATGAGTAGCAGTGTGAATTCCTCGACTTTCATACTGTAAATTACCTCATTCAAAATCTCCTTAAGCTTTTTCACTCTTTGCTCAGTTAATGTAATGCATTCCTGCAGGCACAAAACACTTTTACTTTTATGCAAATGCAAAGTAAGTAATTGTTGCATACATTTTGAATTGCAGTAATCCATTGTTTCCAACTGTTTCTATGATATGATAGCCAAATGAAACAATTTGGTAAAAATCCACCAATTCAGGGATTACATGCCAGTATCATGATTTGTTGCATTATTGGAATGATTCACTCTACTGGAAATGAAGAGAGATTTAAATTTAAAAAGAACACCATGTTCAATGTAAACATTTGATTGCATTATATTTACAATAAATGAGTACAAGCTAATCTCATCAACTTCATTTGATACTAACATCTATTTTTTTTCAGGAGCATGAAAACTATTATAACAGCCTGAGGTATGTGGAGAACCCAGTCTATCAATATCAAGAAAGATAAATTGAACTAACCTAGATTGATGCAGTGTATGTGCAAGGCCAGGTCCACCAGGCTTATTAAGCAACACAAACTGAGAAAAAGAATCCAAGACAACTGTCAGAAACATATTCATAACAGACTCTTCCTCAGATGTGGGATTTGCAAGAATGTAGTTCTCACGAAGTCTGCATGTTCAGGCGAATGGCAAGTTATTTAATGTGAGCTCGATCTTCTCTTTATTGACAGTTTCTTTTTTGTTTTATCGATCCAGCATTGTCCTCAGAGGTACATGAGCTATTCTCCCATCATCATTGAGTGAAACTATAGGAATTTGCTCTGCAAGAGAAGATAATAAATCTTACTCGGGTTAAAAACATTTCAGGAGCCAAGCACTGAATCATAAACTAAAGTGATAACATATGCAAGGATTGATCAAAAGGAAAGCATATAAAAGTAGCTTGTCCACATAAGTAAATACTTTAAAAATTGAGAGAGTGGAAACAAAAATTTGGATTTACTTTTACTGAATGTTGATTAAAAGACCACTGATACAGACGAACTGAGAGGCCCGAGACTGTAAAATTTAGCATGATAGCTTATTATAGACTATGACCATGAAGAAAGAAAGCACGACAGCTTGCAATGTGAAAAAGCTGCCACAGAATTCATTCCCAGATCCTTTCATACAATCAAGACCAGATAAATCAATCACCACACAATTAATTCCCAGATCCTTTCATACAATTACCTTCTCCTTCTCTCCTTTTTAATCTTAAAGAAACATGGCACCACATAATCAACCCATACTGGCAATATACTCATGGAAAGAGAGAGAATATTTATGATTTCTAGTATGTCTATTTAGTTATGGTTTCTGATAATTATATTGAAAATATTTATATTAATTTGTTTATAAATACAACTGAATTATTTAATTGAAATTTTAAATTGCAAGTTTTATTTAAAACTTATTTTATTGAAATAGTTTAGTAATTTAATCACTCATACTTAGATTTCAGAATTCAGTTTTGTCGAACGCAGCTAAAAATTGCAAATAGAAAATATTTACAATTCTTTCTTAACAATCAAACAAGTATGCGAGCTTACCCAAAAAAAAAAAAAAAAAAAAAAAAAAAAAAAAAAAAAAAAAGTATGCGAAATTATTTAAGCTGCTTCTTATCGCAACTTATTCATTAAGTTACTTCACCGTGCCTTTGTGAAATCAGTATGTGCCTGATTGCGCGCTATGAATTTTTTTCAAACATAGATAGTTGTAAGAAAATCTTATTATTTGTATATGTCCATTTTACTTTTAAAAAATTGTAAAAATAGATTGCCAACCGAACAAACAGCACAGAATAACTGAACAATGATTGTATTTAATTGCCTTATTTGCCAATCGAACACAGAGCATAACAAAAACAAAATTTGAACACAGAATTTGCCAACCACACCGAAATTGGACATCGAGCCAAAAAACGAACATGGAGAGCAGAACAGACTCAAAAATTGAACAAAGATTGTATGAATAGATCGCTAACCGAGCAGAAACAGATTACCAATTACACACGTAGTGCGACTTCTCCCAGCGAGGCTTCTTGACGATGAGGTGTGCAGACGTGCACCGTTGGTAGCGAGGTGCTGCTTCTTGTAGGCCGGAAATCGGACGCCATCAACATTGGGAAGGTGTGATATGGTCGTTTGGGTGTTCGGAGAGGACGCTCTTAACAGTGAGCGAGGCGGAAGGAGTGTAGGCTTGTAGCGCAATTTTAGGTTTTGAAACTGAAGAATTGATGAAGTATTTAAAATTTTGGTATATACTTCCTCAGTTTCTGGCCTACTATTCACCCAAAGATTTTTATTTAAAATTTTACTAGTATAAAATTCAACAGAAGAATAAATTGTCATCAAGGAATATCAAAGTTTTCCTATTTATTTTCTTGCTCCGGTTCCTCTAAAGAAAATAATTTATACATGCGTAAAAGTAAGAAAAGATGACAAAAAAAAAAATTAAGAAAAGGAAAAAAAAACATTCTAATAACGTCCTACATTCCTTTTACATAACATTTCTAAAAGTAATGAATTGCTTTAAAATTTTATGTCACTAACCACATGAATAAAATTGCCCTTATCATAGCTTATTTAAAATTGGCAATTGTTAATCCCATCGAATACAGTTTATGGAATAAATATGTTTTTTAAAAAAATTAAAGTTTTTTTAAAAAAATACAATTAAATTTTAAATCATCAAGTAAGATCATAAAAAATACAGTTTCAAAGCCCGTAGATTTTATAAATTAGATTATCTAGAACAGATCCGTCATAACGAATATGTAAGCTTGGATCAAAAAATCAATATAAAGCTATACCATATACAGGACCACTAATGCAATAATCTCAATTATAAAGTTTACGTTTATTTATATGAAAAATGAAATAAATATCATTTTTCAAATTCAGTGTGCACGATATGATTTCTTTAATTTTAACCCCGTTTAAATTCTTAAAGATTATAACTTTTTTTTTAAAAAAAAAAAAACCTATGAATAAATGTAATGCACTTACAATTCCTGTACATTGGCATCGCGACAATCAAGTATAAGATTCATTTTAAAGCGGCTAATATTTATAGAATCAAACAATGTTTCATTGAAAAAGATAAATTATAATGCGGTTAACAAAATTTATGAAACAATATGTAATCATCTGGATCATAGAGCAAACCATTAAACTTGGATTCAAACATTCATATTAACAAATCCATCATAGCACATCACTTGAAGATTTTTATACATCAAGGACGATTAAATTTTTTAGTCAGTCCGATAAGACCTTTCCTAATATCAGAAAACCAAACCTCGTCAAACTTCCTCAACAAAGGTTTCGCAGCACGGAAATAATCACCCTTCAGATACTAAAAAATAAGTCCATTTGCGCTACAATAAATTCAAACATAGCATCCGGAACGGCTAGGAAAGTTACATTGTCCAGTCATGCTTTATTTGTTCAATATCTTATCATCATCATTGGATAAAAATTATCTGGTCTTTATGTATAGGCAGAGTATTTCTACTTGCAATTTTTTCCAGACAGAAGTTCGAGGGGATGACCAAGAATTTTGTCAATAACTTGAGCAAATCCAAATGAAACAGAGCCAACTACATTCCCCATTGATGGCAGGATATAAATTTTTCATGTGCTTGTAGAGATTAGTCTTCTGTTTGTCACAACATTCTGCAAAATGGCAATTGTATATGATTAAGATTCAGTTCAAAATTGTACTAAACATGGAGGTAAAACTAAAGAAACAAAACAATTGATTCAAAAAATCATCACCAACACGCCTTAATTTTCAAGTGAAAATTAAGCCTGTGTCGCATACTCCATTCCATTTTCTAAATTAAAGCCCAAACTTCAAGCTATGTTCAAAGCCAAAATTAACGTTAAGAAATTCATTGAAGTTTTGGAAACTCCATACCATTGGTACTATATTCAATATCCATATCAAGATAATCTTAAAAGTTTCTGCAAAATTAAAATACTTTGCGCGAAATAGCTTTGCTTCTTTTTGTCCAATGGGATGACTTGAATTCATTTCAGGCAGATGTTTCGAATTATTGTTAGTTATTAGCCAATGTATACATCAAAATACTTTGCGCGAAATAGCTTTGCTTCTTTTCTTAGTGTTATTTAACTAAATGAATGGCTTATATGGTGTAAAATGGGGAAGTGAAACGTCTCACATATAGAAATAAAAATCTTTTGATAAAAATATTATAGGAAAATCATTATATAATTGTAATAGATATGAATAGGAAGATACTTAATGTTAATCAATCATTGATGGGGTTACTTTATATTATATTTTTTTTTATATATTTTTGGGTTTATTGACTAAAATTATAGGAAGATCCTTATATAATGGTAGGAAGATCCTTATATAATTCTATTAGATATGTATTAATTAATTAATTAATCATACTAATATAGAATGGTTTATTTAAAACAAAAAAACATATTCTAAAATTTAGTTTCCATTTATAATTTAATTAATATTGTGTTTCCAAAATTTTCGTCATTGATCAATTCAAAAATCCATTGATTTTTCTTCCCGATTTTAATAATTTAACACAATAATTTAATATTGTGTTTCCATTTTCTTCCAAAATTTTCTTCATTCATATTTAGTTTCCATAAGTTTGGAAACTAAATATTCAATTAACTAAATATAAAGTAATCTTATCCGATAATAATTCCTCCACATTAATTAAAGTAATCACTTGTTAACATTAATTATATTTCTTCATTGAATAATTCCTGTAATTCCTAATTTTCTTTCCGATTTTATTCAACAATAATTATTTAATATCCATTGATCATTACATTAATTGTAAATATAATATAATTAATGTTAATGCAAATAATTATTGAAGGAATTATTCATAATTTTATTTAATCTTAATCAATCATTGATGTGATTACTTTATATTTTTATACCTTTTTTCGGAATATTGACTAAAAATTAGGGATTCATTGAGATAATAATCGAGAATATAAATAATTTACCTTGTTGGAATTATTTACTAAAAATTATGTATTTAAGTAATTTTGGAATTATGTATTTAGAATGGTTTATTTATAAAAACATACATATTCTAGTATTTAGTTTAAATTTTTATTTAATTAATATTTAGTTTCCAAAATATGGATATATTTAGTTGCCAGTATAAATAAAATGATTCAAAAATATGGATATACTTCCTTGTGTATGCAAAAAACTGCTTTGGGAGAGGCGCCCTTAATTGCCCTTGCATATCCTCGAGGGATTAGTCTTGGGTGTAATGTGGCCTCGAGATACCCTGGTATTCACCTAAAAAAAATATGGATATACTTATATGAAAAGATCTAGTTGCGAGTATAATTAAAACGATTCTAAAATAATAATATATTTAAATAACTATCTAATGTTAAATAATCACAATATATCTATAACTAAAATGAATCACAATAAATTGATTCTAAAATGATATGTTCAATTATTCCATTTAAAAATGTAGTATCTATATTAAATCATCACAATATTTTATTCCATTTTTAAATGTAGTATTATAATAAACTTATTATTGCTATAATTAGCCAATTGCTATAATAATTATTTTAAGAATTTAAATATAATATTTTAATTTAAAGCAATGATGATTTAACATTGTCATATTTAACTTGTAAGGACCAATTAATGTCATAATGAAACTTAATGTTAGTAAAAAGTCAATTAAAATTAATGACATAATAAATTCATGTTTGAAATTATTTCATTATTTATTTATATTAAAAATTTCCAATTTGTAAAATTGGGAATAAAATCTCATAAATCTAACATTGAAGGGATTATTTGAGTATAGAATTAATTTCACTTTTTGGGATTATTGACTAAAAATTAGCTAGTGGTTTTAGGCTAGAAACTTTTGCATATAATTTTAGGTTAATAAATGGATTTAAGTGTAAATTGAAATTATTTATATAGATAAATATATTCCTAATGTGGTTTTTTTATTCACCACAAATAAATAAAATATCGTATTTATAAAAATTATAGTAATAGTTGAAGGGCTAAATTACATTAATTATTCTTTATTTAAGGGTAAATTTATTTAAGTCCATTGATCATCTCATCTTTTACGATTATTATTTGCTCTTTCCATAATCATATCATTGTCTATAGTCAACATTTCATTTTTGTTTATTCAATGGAAATCAATTTAATCAATGTAAATTAATGTAATCAATGTAATCAATATAATCAATGGAAATCAATTACCCCATAATCTTTGCTTTATTTATGGGGTAATACTTAGTTTTCATTTTTTATTTGATATTGTATTTTCAAAATACGGATAAATTTATAAGAAAAGATTTAGTTGCAATATAATTAAAAATCATTTTATAGACAAATTATATTCAATATCTTAAATATTTTATTTCCCTCCATCATCCTCATTGTAAAAATTCTGCATCTGCTTTTCCCATCACCACAAATCTCATTTGCACAAATAAAATAATTAATATTACATACATATTTTATTACCATCATATAGCTGAATATTTGCTTAGTTGTCAATATAAACAAATGACATTATATAGTATATAATGGGGAAGTGAAATGTCTCAGATATAGAAATAAAAATCTTTTCATAAAAAAAGTACACGAATATCCTTATTAATTGTAATAGATATATATAAAAATCTTTTGATAATCAATGTAAATCAATTACCCCATCATCTTTGCTTTATTTATAGGGTAATATGTAGTTTCCATTTTTTTATTTTATATTGTGTTTTGAAAATACGATAAATTCATAAAGAAAGATTTAGTTTCCAATATAAATAAAAATAATTTGATAGACAAATTATATTCAATATCCTAAAAATGTTATTTCCCTCCATCATATCCATTGTAAAAATTCTGCATCTGCTTTCCCCATCACCGCAAATCTCATATGCACAAATAAAATAATTAATACATATTACATACATATTTTATTACCATCATGATTTTATTACCATATAATTAATAATTCATATTTTATTTTTTGGTTAAATTAGATTTAATCCGTGCTATATTTTTGGCATCTTAATTTTTTCATCATCATTTTCTATTAGTAATTAATCCAAAAAATTGTGCACTCAAATTGAGCAGTAGGGATCTCTTTCCAAATTATTCAAGGTGGCCTATATTGTAATAAATTATTTGCTATACACATAATAAAATAAATTTGCGATGATTAACATAAATGTCAACAATATCTTCATAAAATATATCGGATTCAATTATTTATTATCTATAACCTCTTTTAATTTGATATTAATAACACCTAAATGGTAACATATTTTAAATAAAGTTTATAATTAGTTATCTAATATTATAAGATCTACCAATTAAAGTAAACTATCATTTTTAACTATCAAATTAGTAATAATGATTTTCAAATTACACCTTTAATTACGGGATCATTTCATTCTCTATTAGTGTAGAGGATTTAAATATTTATGATTTTTTGATCTAATAAAGTAACATACATTTTTAAAATTAAAACATACATATTTAGAATGGTTTATTTTAAAAAATACATATTTTAATATTTAGTTTTCAATTTTTATTTAATATTTAGTTTCCAATATCTGGATATATTTAAATGGAAAGATTTAGTTGTCAATATAGATAAAATTCATTTTAAAATGTAGTATCTATATTAAATCAGCACAATATTTTTGCCAAAGTTAATATTATAATTAATAAACTTATTGCTATAATTAGCCAATTGATATAATAAAAAATTTGTTAGAATTTAAATATAATATTTTAATTTAAAGCAATGATAATTCAACATTGTCATATTTAACTTGAGAATATAATTAATTTGATATTAATCAATTATTGAATGGAGTAATTGAGAATAGAACATGGATAAATTCAAAACTCTTTTATTGAATAAAATACAAAGATTATGATAAAATAATGCTATAACAAATAAACTCATCAAATTATTTACACTCGGTAGAACAAATCTTCCACAAAAAGAACAACCAAACAATTGATTTATTCTTTTATGATTATGAATATTCCTTAGCTCTTCATCCATTCAAAATGCTCTTCGTCATTTGAGTTTGTACTATCGTTGTTCCAATAACTGTCACCAAAACAACAACAAAAGAAAATAAAAATATTAGCAAAAAATGGAGAAAGAGGCATGAAATTGAATCATAAAAGCTATAAAATGGTGGGGCGATGTATTTGTCATATAAGAAGATGTCACAACAATTGATTTAATCTTTTATGATTATGAATATTCCTTAGCTCTTCATCCATTCAAAATGTTCTTCGTCACTTGAGTTTGTACTCTCGTTGTTCCAATAACTGTCACCAAAACAATAACAAAATAAAACAAAGATATTAGCAAAAGAGGGAGAAAGAGACATGAAATTGAATAACAAAAGCTATAAAATGGTGGGAGATGTATTTGTTAAATGGAACAATATTGAGAGAAATGTTAGATGAAGATGTAAGGATATGATTTTGAGGTGGGTTATAATACACATATTTATAGGAGGAAGGAAATAAATGAGATGCAGGTTTAGTATAGAAAGATTATTGGAGCACGGTCTATGACAAATTTGTAATTATCATCGATGTGGAGCACGGTCCAGTGGCAGAACCGTAAATAAGTTAGTGTGTGAGAGAGAGTGTAAAAAAATGGATTTTGTGAGGGGAAAATATTTGGGCGGGAAAGTGTGTGTGTGTGTTAGACTATTTTGTTTTATATTATTATATAGATTATAGTTATACAATTTAAAATATAATCAAGTGAAATTTTAGAAGATTCCTCTTGGTTATTTAATTTTTAAATATGGAACTTGTGGAGACCTCAGACTACTTATTTGATAGCCACTTAGAAGACTTTGTTGGCTCTTGTAACATTCAACAACTTTACAAATAAAATGATCTCGGCTCTCCATTCTTCGAAAAAAACTTATCTATTATATCTTATAAATGGGAGAATCCAAAATCTGATCTATTGAATTTGAATCCTGTCCGTTGGATGCAGTGTCCAATTTTAATTTCTGACCGTTGATCTCATCCGAAGTTGAAGCACAGGTGTCGTGTCTTTGCTTTTTTCCAGCACACGTGTCCGCCTGCATGCTATTGTGTTCGAGGCCTTTCTCTGCAATTGAACAAACTTACTGCTGAAGCTCTCGGAGTAACACAGTTCGCCTTCGAATTCAGCGAAAAGGAACGAAAACCAGACGCTCTGAAGAAGATAGCAGCAGTGGCCAGCCACCCATCCGCCGCATGCTTTCATCCCTATCTCGAGCAGCCACCCATCGCCTCCTCCGCCAATCAATACCTCCAGTGCGCCCCCAATATCAAACCCTAAATCCATCCCCCTTCCCCCGGCAACGCCTCCCAACCCTCGTACTCCCTCGGGCGATATATATCGAAATGGTGTTGTCCTCCTTTGCTCCAGTCGTGCGCGGTAGGTTGCGCCGCTGGTTCGTCCTTCACTGAGCGGCGCCTTCGTACACCGAGCTCCGCCGTCGCCGCACGCAGCCCACCCTGTGCGAACGACGGCACCCATCCCGATCGTGTCCGCCGTCTGCGACCACACCCGCACTGCCCTCTCGCCACCACGATTGCTCACTATTTTTTCATTTCCGTAACTCTGTAGGTTCCAGGCAGGTTACCTTTTCCAAGAGGCGGAACGGACTGTTGAAGAAGGCCAAGGAATTGTCGGTTCACTGCGATGTCGATGTCGGCAGGTGGAAGCTCTATCATTACTGCAACACCAACAGGTTAGTAACAGTAATTAATTTTTTCTTGTTTGTTTTGGAATTGGAATTCTGTGGGTTTTGTTTCGGGGAATTTGGGGGTGCGGGAGGCGGATCCTGTGTTTTCCCTTCTTGATTTGTTGACCTATTTTTGGGGAATTTTAGAAACATTATAAAATCTAAACACATTTAGCAATTTGCAATTGGTAGTTTTCCCCAATCCGTACAGGGAGGATCCCGGGAAGGCGTTGAGGGATTGGGATCTCTGGGGACCGTTTTTCTTCATTGTTTTTTCTCGGCCTCGTTCTCTCCTGGTCCGCCTCTGTTGAGAAGGTATCAAGAATATTCATTTTGCTTTCGTTTTTTTCCCTTTCCGATTACTGATTATTTGCTCAAATTTTGAAAATTGTTAAATGATATATTTACATACTGAATTTTTGTCCATCATGGTGATATTGTGTATGAGTCTTATTATACGAGTGAGCATTAGGAATTTTGCCATTATCTTAAAAAAAATAAAAAAAATAAACCAATCTTGCGATGGGCTTGAAATACAATTTGAAAATGACGGTTTTCTGTTGAAGATGAATAAATAAGTGTAAAGGTATTCTGGAAAGTTACAGTACAGTCGATCAAATCATTGATACAAGAATTGAACTTAAGAAAATAATTTGGATTAGATTTTGTGGGTGTTTTGGAGTCATATTCAGAGTCTCAGACAAGTTGAAGTGCCAAAATATTTTTATGTTTCATATTTCTTGTTGCTTGTCTAACTGCATATTTTTCCTGGTTTGAATTGTTTCCCAGTCTGAAGTCTTTGCTGTTGCATTTGCAGTGCTTGCTGCGGGAGCTGTAATTCTAACCTTAAATGTTTTGTTACTGGTTCGCCGTACTATTTTCCATTGTCGCTTTCATAAGAAAACAAAGCACATGATATATGGTGAAATCAATTGGAAATTGGTTCATGTTCATGATTTAGTTTAATTTCATCAGGGAGGGCACATCATCTTCTTCCAGAGCCTGAGTCTCCTGGGCTACTGCCTATTCCCTCTGGATATCGGGGCGTTGCTGTGCATGCTGAAATTCCACGTGGTGACGAAGCTGGTGGTGGTGGGTGCAACCATCGTCTGGAGCTCCTGGGCGGCATACCCATTCATGAGCACGGCAGTCATCCGTTTAATTGGTTAAATTGAGCAATCTAAAAAGTTACCGCTGGCTCGAACTTTCTTTGGTTTACAGATCACAGGGAGAACTTTTTCCCAAGTGGAGGTGTTTGGGAAAAGATAACTTTCAAGCATCACTCCTATGATTTTGCATGCTCCAACAATTCTTTGTCGTTTGTACAGCCTTAGTAGCAGCTCATCAAAAAACTCTCTACCATCTTGAGGTGGATGCAACTTCTCCTTCAAAGTTCTCAAGAAAATTCGACAGGTAATAGAATCAGGATCACAGCCTTGAATTAGCATGTCATTTAAAAGATCAATGGCATGGCTTATCAATGACACTATGTGCTTCCATATTTATTGGCTTTAAAGGCATGCGCTTGTTTTGGAACCGCGGAATCAGGTTGCCACTATAATAGCTCAAAAGCGACTAAGGAAATTGATCAGGTGAATAATCTTCTTGTCTGTCCCCTGCATAAATGGATCTATTGTTGGACCAAAATTAACTTGAGAATTTTGTTTTACACACCTGCATAAACCAGGGACCTCAAACTTTGGATTACATTTTTCCTTCTCTTGTTGTCTGCAGTGCTCTCTATTCCCACTCACCAAAATGCCTCGCACAATTATCCTTTTGATGCTACAGTTTTATATATGTTAAAATCCAGAAAACCCTGTATTTAGCTTTTATTATATAAATTTAGTATTTCTCAGGTTCTGTTAACTAATTGGTAAGTTGTAATTGATTGTGAGTTTGGTGTTCCTTTGATTGCCTTTATCTGTTCTGTTGTGGTTATTAATGAGGATTCTGTGGTGTTCCTTTAATTGCCTCTTATCTCTTTTTGCCATCAATTCATCAACTGTGCTACTCGAATGGGTTGAACAGTTGTAGCTGATACTGTTTGTGCATGTCAATTTTAGATGGTTGTTTTGAGATGATCAGTGTTGATTGATGATGATACTAGGCCAGTGGCATAATTAAGCGAGAGAACACCAATGGAGGCACGCTAAGGGCAGTAACTGGGCAGGGGGTTCACCTTGACAGGATCACCAGTGATAGGGACCCAGCGCCTCTGCACCGTGCTGCCAAGCTTCTCATAAACTCTCAGTTGGAAGATGGGGATTTCCCACAACAGGAAATTACAGGTGTGTTTCTCGGGAATTGTATGTTGCATTATGCTCTCTACCGGAATACAAGAGTTGGGTTAAGGTAACTAATCTCTTTTCCTGTTGTTGCACCTACGCATTTTGTAATTGTAATATATGCTTGTTGCTTCCGGTTAGGTATATTTTCAATTTTCTATTTGCAACCAAATTCAATCAGCTGTTCATGCCAAAGCTAATGATTGGAAAAGCTACATTTCTTAAGACACATACAACATATTCACCTGGGTGTCACGAGACTTCTTTGTAGCTCCATCGCTTAATTATGCCACTGGTGATCTTGTCAGAATACCTGCCCAGAGAGAGCCTATATGAATACCTGCACAGGCATTGTCTTCTTTTGAAGCTACCGCAGTTGCTAAAATTTGCAATCGATGTCTGCAATGGAATGGATTACCTGCATCAAAATAATATTATCCACAGGGATTTGAAGACTGCAAATTTACTGATGCATATTTCAAATGTGAGTTTGTACGTCTGATTTTGGTTGCCCCTTTCATCGTTCTCTCAGAAGATGGGATTTCAGCTGTGAACTGTTTTGATTGTTTCTGTTCTTTTTTTATGACCTTTTAACAGTATGATATATTATGGTATATCACATATGTTGATGGGTGCCATAAATTGTTTGTAAGGTTGTTAAAGTGGCGGATTTTGGGGTTGCTCGATTCCAGAATCAGGGAGGTGTCATGACGGCTGAAACTGGGACATACCGATGGATGGCGCCTGAGGTATTGCCATTTCAGTTTGTCAAGTTCTATTGTATGCAATGGGGTTCCGAATGCTATAAATTTTGGGTTTTCTTTCATTTTTTATACTGATTCTGAATAGCTAATTGTGACAATATGTCATATCTAAAATGATCTTCAAGCATTTAATTGTGTGAAATCTCCTTTTAGTTCTTTCCTTTGGATTCTAGCAACGGATCTTAAATGGTTCTGCTTTACTCTTCTCACAGGTGATAAACCATCAACCGTATGACCAAAAAGCAGATGTTTTCAGCTATGCAATAGTACTTTGGGAGCTTGTAACATCGAAGGTGTCCTCCCAGATTATGCCTGGATAAATGATAGTAGAGCTCAAAACCAATATAGATCTAAGTGCCTTACACAACAATTGATCCGTTCTACTGATCCTCCATTTTTTCCTCTTCGCAGGTTCCTTATGATACCATGACTCCTCTCCAAGCTGCTCTTGGAGTGAGACAGGTCTGAGAACACCTCTAGATCACCTGTTATATTCCACTTAGAAGTAGAAATGGTGTGTAATAAATTATATACCTCTTTGACTCAAGTATATTTGTGGTTATTGGGGCATCTATGTCCCCAATTATATTATTCTGGTTCAGGCTTCATCTCAGGATTCCCCTCTATTTCGAAGAGATCGTCTGTTGATTTGAATTTTCCAAGTCCATATGCTCCTTTTGGTCCAAGCTCATACTGTCCATACAAGCAAGAGTAGTTGAGGATTACACTATGTCCCAAACCATCTTGCAGACTGTGACAGAAGGTGATTCTACTGGGATGATGGTTGTAATTACAGGTGCTAGCCATGTCACATATGGATCCCGAGGAATGGGATTGCCTGCAAGAATTTCAAGTAAAATGCAAAAGAAAGATCAAGTGACAGTATTACTTAACCCAGAAAGACAATACATGCGATGGGAGGGGGATGCACCAATTGCAGATTTCTTGTGGTATTCCGCAGCCAGGCCCTGCCACAGAAATTGTTTTCATCATGCTGAGATTGCTCGCGTGATGAATGCAGCAGGCACAAGGAGAGATGCATTGCCTCAGGTTAATTTCTTATATGAATTGTCTTTAAAAGGTGACATGGTACAGATTTTTCACATGCAATGGGAACTTGAAGATTTGAATTAATGAAGTACTGTGGACTTTTGTCATATTTTTCACTGTAATAAAATGCCACTCTAGACATCGTTCCGATCAGTGTGTATTACTAAGCTCATTTGATACTACAGTAGGCAAACTTTTCTTTCCATGTAACTACTGATTTTGGAGGACGATTCTAAGTTTGGTTGTTTAGTGACACCAGAAAAGAGAAGCAATTGTTTAGGATATTCATTGCTATGTGTCCCATTTGATATTTAACTGAAAAATTTATGATGTTTGCTTATCAGGACATTCAGAAGGGTCTAGATCTTGGTCTTGTATCACCAGAACTGCTACAAAATTTCTTTGATTTGGAGAAGAATCCTGTCCTCTCAGGATTGACTCATCGGTTCCAGGTATAATATTTCAGTTCTCTTGCTTGCTTTTGAAGGCTAAATGTCACTACCAAAGTTTTGAGGTTTATTTCTTCCTACATGCACAGGGCTTCAGAGAGATTATTGGCAGATCCAAAATTTCTTCATAGATTAGCTATAGAAGAAGCTATATCAATTACCACCACCCTCCTAGCCCAGTATGAGAGGCGTAAAGAAATCTTTTTTCAAGAGCTTGACTACGTTATCACAGACACAGTAAGAGGAACAGTTGTTGACTTCTTTACTGTGTGGCTCCCAGCACCGACATCTGATTATTTGGCTCCTGGGATATCTGTTTTGGGCATTCAACAGTACGAATTTAGTGCTCTATTTATATGTCTTTGATTTTATTATGTAGCTGCTTTTACATTGGTGCCACCATCGTAGCATTTGTGATATGATATGCATTTATCTATGTGTCTTAATGTTTGCTGATTATGTTTCTATTGGTGTCCGTGACCCACGAGCTCAACTAAATTTCCCAACGTAATGCCCTCCTGTTATATGTGGTTGCTATATTTTCTAATTCTTTGTTTTAATTTCGTACAACCTTCTACTTTATTCACCTGGTTATTCACGGTGAAAGGTATTTATTGCAAGCAAATTGCAAACAAATTGCAGATAATCATTTGTTATTATTACATATCAACAACATAGACACGGTATGGTTTTATTTGGTGTGTAGAATCTAACAAAATGAGAAGGGATTGTTCTAATGGCCTATTGGTTATTATAATATCTCTAAAATGTCAATATAGAAGTCTTATTCAATCATGAATGTGATTCATGTCTGACCACTTTTGACAAATACCAAATGGTGATTTTAGCTCTTTTCATTTACCCAGGACATATTTTAGTAGCTTTGGGAAAGCACAACGGCGATATTTTTTGCATTTAACCCCATTGTTTTTTGGATTATCATTTATGTTGATCTGTAAGTTTGATGCGACCTTAGAGGTTAGAATTGTACGTTGCCCTGTGATAAGTGAACAGAAGATATAAAAGGGACCTATAAACAATTCAAGGGATATTTATTTGTTGAGTTAAATGATTATGTATATTTAAAAATAGAAATCCACTTTAAGGTCCCTACCTCGGCTTATCTCACATCAAATATATTTCAAATTTGTATATTTCATATTTGTTCATTTCCCTTTGCAGGTGCTAAAAAATTTCAGCTATAGAAAAAAAAAATTATATTGTTTAATTTTTGCTTCCTCCGCCCTATATACTTTCCTTGCGTACTAGGGTGTGATGCAGAAAAAAATGTCAAATTATATTAAACAAAACTTATGTGTTCATGTATATTAATTAAACAAAACTTATGTGTTCAGGTATCATTCAATTATTATTAAATTTCGTTTTGCTGCTTCAATTATTGTTGACTATATGTTTTAGTTGACTGCATCTCTCATATATTTCATTTATGTCAGCTGCTCATTTCTTATTATTAAGTTTTGTTTAGCTACTTTTTAATTAGTTCGGTTTCTTTAAGAATTCACCTGTCATACTCGTTCCCTCGCTTTTACATTTAAAATAAATTGGCATGGTGTGCACAATTATGTTCATCGATATCATGGGTGGCTGGATTTATGGTTTCAGGTTGCAATTCTAAAGATTGTGTGCTCTGATCCGAAGGAATAAGTTCAATTTTTCATGCTTCGCAGGCTGCCTAAACAAAAGGTATCTTTATTGTTCTATTGTGAAATACTAAAAAGAAATTTTAAAAAAAATTATTATTATTCTCTAGAATGTATTTTTTTTAATTCATTTTTCACAACTGAAAGTTAAAATGACCGAGGTATTATATTAAATAACGATGTTAAAAAAAATATGAGTTATCTCTGATTACTTTTATTGTTATTGGATTGGATAACAGCACTTAGGCTAGAAAAGCTGTGGACAACGTATAATGAAAGAACCAGACAACCCATCTGAGCATGTATTTTCGGAAGCTGGTGGGAGCCATGAGCCGCGTGTCAGCAGTCATGCAGCTTGAGCAGCACGATGAAAAGCGTTGCAAGGAGCAGGAATGCAGGTGGGTGCACAATCCAGCTGCAGCCAGAAACATAGGGCAGGTGGACATCGTGCAACAGCCCAGGTATGCGTTCATTAAATTGCATTTCTTAAAAAATTCATTTCGTGCTTCATAAAAAACCTCCTGGAAACCTTTTAAATGGCCTCTTGTTTGTGTCGCAGTTCATACAATTAACAGGTTTCATTTATATTGTGCCTAATGATAGCTTCATATAATTTATATCGCTATGCAATGTTGTATATTCCTTAAAGTGAAACTGTTTGTGTCATGTACCTCATAAAACTATAAGCCATTGTTTACAAAGTATAATATGGCCAGTGGTACTAATTTCCCGTTCACTTTTTTGTTTGTTGCTCATTTGCCTGTTTGTGAATTTGTGGTGTTAGGGCCATGTGGAACAGGCCGAATCCAAAATAACTTATGATACCAAAATAACTGAAAATTTATACATTTCGATTTTGCAGTGTTTTCTTTTCTTGGTTATCTGCTAATTAAATGCAGTAGCAATTCGTCTGCTCTGTAAAATGGGTTTCTGTGGATTTCAGTTTGTTACCAACGTGTTGTTGATAAGGCTTTTTGTTAAATTACATAATTTTATTTGGTTGAGTCGATTGATTGTGCAAATTCATTGATTGTGTGTTGTATGAATTTCTTGGTGAGGCTGCAATTATCAAATGCATTACCTGTTAGAACCTAGCTGAATTATTTTTGGCCTACTGCTTCCTTAAAAACCTTTCATCACATTCATAAAAAAATATATCTTATGTTTGTTACTGACATGAATGCTGAAGCCACAGACCCAAAAAACATACACAATGTTTTTCTGTGTTTCATTGTTCCATGGAAAGGATGCTTGCTGTAGAGTGCTTTGATCATTACTTGTTTCTATTTATCGGCAGAAGGAAGCTTTGAGGGCACTATGCTTGTTGTAGAGTGCTTTCATCATTACTTGTTTCTCTGAGTTTTGTGATCATTGATTACAAACTATCTTATCCAAGTGGAACTGCAACTGCTGTTCTCATCAATGGATTTCACACAAGTACAGGTGACACAATGGCAAAGTAGGCATTTTTTCCCGCCCTTTTGAGCTGTTAATTCATCAAATTTCTATATATAAATGAGAATTTCTCTTTGATTGTCATATTACAAGAAGTAGGTCAAAGGGTTCATGAAGTTCTCCCTTAGTTTCTTATGGAGTTTCTTCCAATGGTTTTTCTCCGGAGGAGAGCAATGTGGATTCATTAATTTCCCAACGTTTGGGCTCAAAGCATGGTGGCAAACGTTTGTTCAACTCTCACTTTTGATCTCAAGTCGATTAATTTTCGATTAATCACAACTCATGCTGAACATTGATCAATTTTGCAGATTTTACTTCAATTTTAGCATGACATATGTTGGAGCAGGAATGATCTGCTCCCATCTGGTGAACCTGTCTTTGCTTGTTGGAGCAGTGCTTTCTTGGGGTGTAATGTGGCCTTTAATAAGTGACAAGAAGGGAGATTGGTTCCCCAAGGATATCAAGGAAAGCAATATGAAAAGTTTAAATCGCTATAAGGTTTGTTAGAACAAACAATTTCGTTGTTCTGAATTGTTCACAGTAGTATACAAATTAAACAACGTCGTAAAAGGATTGTTCTTTATTCGCAGGTTTTTATTTCTATCGCGCTTATTCTAGGTGACGGCCTTTATAAATTCCTCAAAACATTGCTGTGCACTGTCAAAAGTGTGCCCGTTGCATTATACAAGAAGAATCTCAAAACAGGTGAAAATGCTTTTGTCCTGCCTATGAAATCCCAAAAGAATATGTTCCCTTGTGTGTGCGCCTACGTGTTTTTTTCAAGCTCTTGATTATATTATGAAAATAGGCTAAGAGTTCTTGGGGCTCATAAGGAAGCTGGGAACAATCCTTATCCCCATAAATTTGAAGCCAAATCATCAATTCCTGAATATGTGAAGAGATATGAAAGTTTAAACAGTGGGGATCATCTTGAGGATGTTGAAGAAAGAATAGCTGGTACTGAAGAGCATAATAGTGATCTTTGCAGTATGACTTAAACATAATGTTTTAATTCGTAATGGGGGGATGCATTCCTCTGTAGGTTGGCTTATGAACAAAAGGTCGTCATCATAAAAGCTTTTCTTTTATGATCTGCGTGGTGGCGGTGCTAATGTTCAAGTTATGGCTGACGCAAGGTGAGTTTGTATCTCAACTTTGTTGCTTGAGCCACCTGAGGCTTACAGATGTCACTCCAACATATTATACTTGCCACTGTTTTTATTTTTATTTTTATTTTTTATTTTTATTTATTAAATAATGAATGCTTTGAAAATGTATTAAGGAACTAATTGCCAGATTGGCCAGGTGCAGCCATGCTGGGAACATCAGGAATTGTAAGTGGCACTTGAGCTGGAAAGAAAATGAGAGACACGTGTATATAAGGAATATAAGGTGTGGACATTTAGTGATTACTTTTTCTTTTTCCTTTACCTTATGGATTTGTATTTATTAGTTCGGACATGAATTTGGAGCTATGATAGACTGAAGAATGACTAACTTTGGAGAATGAGAATTGTGTTTATTAAACATTCAAATAGAATATTAGTTGTATGTATAACTAAACTTTTCTTAACATAATAAGTATCATATAAAGAAACCATGTGCGCTCACCTACAATTATTCATGTTCTCTCGATGGGTAGTTGTACGCCCGAAATACGCTGTGCATCGCACAGCTGGAATCACTAGTATAACATAAAATAAAAATTAAATAAATTAAATTGAATCAATTTATTTATATTAAATGAAATATAATAAATTAAGTAGTAAAAATTTAATAAAATAAAATAATGGCAATAGATAAATAAATAAATGTTCCCTACCCGTCGAGGAAAGGAAAATAAAATTAAAGATCAGAAGCAAATTGGGTCTTCGATTGAAATGCACACATTGTGTGCCCAATGAGCAGCTTCATTTTAGCACTCTATAATAGAATTACTAACTAAAGCCTTTCCTAAAGTAGGCATCAATGAAGACGATTTGATAATCGATGTTGGTCTCGTGATCATGGTTTGACATGTTGTTCTTATTAAGCGGCTACTTATTTTTCTATAAATAATTGCTATTTTAACTTAGTTTAACATAGTCTTAACATAATTTTTAACTTATTTTGTAATTGATAGCTAGAAACTAAACGGTCTTATATTATCTCAAAAAGAAAAAAAAAATTGATCTTATATTCAATTTCAATTTCATGTGATAAAAATAAAAGAATATTGTGATTGACAAAAAAGAAAAGTGAACATACATAAACAGTTGGATGGAGTATTGGAGTATTTATTTTAATTTTTTAAAAAAATAAAAAACCTAAAATAGACCACTAACAACTAACAAGAGACCATTCGCTTTTTCAGGCTAACGCGTGAAGAGTGGTGGCGAGTGGCACACACGCGGCCCATTAACTTGGTCAATTTGGCCTATAAAATTGGCCCAAAATCCTTTTGTTGGTCCAATTTCATAATTCAATCTTTAGTGGCCAAAAAATGAATTACCTGTCTACCTATTGATAGCCTAAAAAAATCTTTTACTACCTCCGTGCTTGAAAGTTGCTTACATTTGGTTAGATATCACTATTTTCCCACGGACTTTCACTTAAAGTTTTATTATAGTTATACAAGTTATAATATAATCAAGTGAGATCTTGTTAGATTCGTCTCCTCGTGTAGTTTTTAAATATCAAACTTTTAGAATTTTTAATTGTACGAAACTTGAGTTATTTGTGTTTTAAAATATACATTGAACTGCGTGATATGTGGGCCCGTAAAAAACTATCAAGAGGAAGTAACTCTTTAATTTACAATTCAACCCATTTGAACGTCCGCAAAGAAGGGCCATTGGAGTATACAGTATGGCCAAAAATTTCACCCTAAAATGGCCAGCAATGGCCAAATGAGCTTGCGCCACCAGCATTAGTTCGAATCCGCCAATTCAACCCATTTCAATGGAACCAAATACCATCCCATCAGTATAAATTATTGAACATACAAAAATTCGACCTATTGCACCATTAAACTATGTATAAATATTTAAATGTACTACAAACTAACTAAAATCCAAACAAAACAAGAATTATAAATAAACACACAAACCTACACAAACCTAACACGAATTACTATCACATTTGAATAAACAATGTACACAAACAAATTATCCAACCTATTCACAACAAAATGCATTACTATAAACCCCAAATCATATCCGAAATGAAACCCCAGCAACAATCATTTCAAAACTGACAAAATCTACCTCTTCCAACTCCTCCGTCGTCGCTTGTCGGCGCCTGGCCGCTGCCGCGCCTCCTGGAACTGGTGCTCACCCTGATCGTGAGTTATGGGTGGAAGAGAGAATGGCTAAGATGTTGTACTCAACAATTGGGTATTTTTAGTCCATGAGTTAGTTTAAGTATAAAATATATGCGTGCCCATGACAGGAGTGGGATTTTAAGTTTTTTAGGTGTGTGGCTTTAAGATTGAATTTTTATGGTTTTTAACTGGACACACATCTCCGCGACCTTCAACATATTCTACGTGAAGTCAATGCCATTGCGAACTCCCTCGCGAGGATAGGTGCTAAAGATGAGTGGTTTTTTATGATGTGGGCCTTTCCGTCCAACCCCTTGAAGCATTTCCTCTCACGTTTGAGTAACTTTAATTAATTTTTTTTGATATAGTTATATAAGATAAAACATAGTCAAGTGAGATTTTATTGAATTCGTCTAATATCGTAGTTTTAGAATATCAAATTTTTATAATTTTTATTTGTATACTTATGCAAATATTACATTTATTTTGGATGTAGTAAAACACATGACTAGTCGAACAAAACATATTAATCCATGGATAGAAAGTCAAGCCCACATTATTGGGCCGAAGTGCTGAACTCAATAGCACGTGCCAATTGCTTGCATTGTTCAGTTGTTCATGTCCCTATCAATGCCACGTGTCTACTGTCCCGGAGTAACCCGGACCCGGACCCGGACCTGAAACCCGAGCCCAGTTCAGTATTATAAATTGAATAATTGTGTTTGTTATCTAATCTCCTCTCCTCCCGATTTCCTCTTTCTCCAGTTCATCCTTCTGGAGAGAGGTTTTCTGTCCTCCCCAAAATCTCCGAAAGATTAAGCCCTAGTATTTCCGATTTCCAGCTTCAATTCGACCCAATTTTTGTTAAGGATGTCGGACGCATATTGTTCGGATTGCAAGCGGAACACGGAGGTTGTGTTCGATCACGCGGCGGGGGATACCGTCTGCTCCGAGTGCGGTCTCGTGCTGGAAGCTCGCTCCATCGACGAGTCCTCCGAGTGGAGGACATTCGCCGATGAATCCGGCGATCATGACCCCAACCGTGTTGGAGGGCCCGTGAACCCGCTCCTGGGGGATGCGGCTCTCACCACCGTCATCTCCCGGGGTGCCAATGGCTCCAATGGGGATTCGTCCATGGCGCGCTTGCAGAATCGGGGCGGGGATCCAGATCGTGCAATTGTCGTGGCCTTTAAGACGATTTCTAATATGGCTGACAGGTATGTGTTTGGGTCTTGATTCTAATTTTTGTGTTCATAGATGTTTCACTTGGGTTTATTTTGTAGGTTTATGAGAACTCTCTTTGGTGGGTGTTTATGGTGGTGCAGGATTTTGAGGGTTTTGTGGACTTTGTTAAGTGGTTTGATAAAAGAAATGCTGTGATCAAGCTGAGATCTTTTACGAAGCGTGGTTATGATTTTGTTTTAAAGGTCTGGAAATTTTAGGAGTTTTAGGTTTTCAGAGCTCTTGTAAGGATCTTCATTTGGGTAGGCTTTCTAAGGATCCTGATAATATCTGAAGATTTGGATGGTATAGTGAGAGACGTGACATTTTAAATAGAAAGCTTAAAACATGGAAGCTTTGGCCCATGACACGATTGGAATGTATCACTCTTGCCTAACTTTTGAATCCTTATTCATCGAAAAAAAAGAGTGAGAATAAAGGACCTAAAGACTATGGTTGGATGTTATATTGAGAGACGTGACATTTTAAATAGAAAGGTTAAAACTAAAGGAGTTAGAATAAAGGGCCTAAAGACTAGGGGCAAATCACACTCATAATGCAAGAGGATTTTCTTTTCTCCTTGGCAAAAGAGCACCAAAATTTGATTGTAGATTGCATTTATGATAGTTTTATGTAATACTACAACGCAACCAGTTAAACAACAATTTAGGTGAAACTTAGTCTTCTCATTCCGTCTATTGGATGTTTGTTATTTTTAAATTGACAATCCAATTGTAGTCTTGGGGACATGCTCGGTTGTCTGATATATGAATGTGAAATCACTTGTTTGTTGTTGATAATGTAGTCCTTGTGAGTTTGTCGTAGGCCATGTTCAAGTTGCTGTTTTTTTTTCGATAGTTCTCTCGCAATTGCATTGATTGATTTGTTTGATCTTGCTGTTCCAGGTTGAGCCTTGTAACTACCATCAAGGTATGCACTCAATGCTTATTTTCTTTGTATAAATATGTTATCAATGTGAAATAGACTTAAATGTACGAGAATCAATTGGCTCAACCTCATATGAATTTTTGCTTTAAATTTTAGTGTTTATGTTTGCTGTTCTCATGTAAGTGCTGGGTCTGCCTCTATAAGTTATGTCGATAATGTGGCTTTTGGGGCTGCTAGGAGATGTGCTGGCACATGCTGTTGGTTATTTGAGATAATGATATGCTATTAAGTAATTTGAAATTGAATGAATTCATTTTCTTCCATATAATGTGTGAGAATCATAATTCATGAGGTTAATCATCGTAAAAATGTAGTTAGTATAAATTATAAATGCTGCCAATCCTAGATTCACTGCCATTATTCTTGTTTGCAAAATAAAAATAGAAAAGTTTGTCATTTGTATCTTGAAGAACTCTACACTTTTGACTTTGATCATTCTTTCTTTAAGGACCGGGCAAGTGAAATCTATAAAAGGTTGGAAGATCAGAAGTGTACAAGAGGAAGAAACTTGGAGGCTTTAGTGGCTGCCTGCATCTATATCGCATGCCGGCAGGAAGGCAAACCACGTACTGTGAAAGGTGTCACCTTAATTACTTGCTCAAGTTGCTAACAGTCATTTACTATTACCCATGTATGAAGTGCTCTGAATGTATGGGTATCAACTAGAAATATGCTCCATTGTTGCTGGAGCTACAAAGAAAGAAATTGGACGAGCAAAGGAGTTCATTGTGAAACAGTTGAAGGTCGAGATGGGGGAATCTATGGAGATGGGTACCATTCATGCTGGGGACTACCTTGTGAGTATTCCTTGAATAAGAGGCTTATTGCATGCTGCAAGTTTGAGATTATTTATTTAATTTTATTTATTTATTAATTGTATATTTGTATTGTAGCCACTTCTAATTAAAATCTGATGTGTTTCTCATCCTTTACAGAGGCGTTTTTGTTCTAATCTTGGTATGAGCAATGAAGAGGTCAAAGCTGTTCAAGAAACTGTCCAAAAGGCAGGCGACTTTGACATTAGGTATTCAGTTATTCTTTTCATATATTTCATTACATAGTTGTGTATAGCACACACTCAGGCAGATAAATGCCATGGGGGCACCAATTAGCTCTGTTCTTGAACTGAGTAACTGGTGTCACTGCTAAACACTTGTGGTGTGTGTGCCTTGTGTATCTTTTTACCTTACATGTTGGAAAATTATTTATGTCTATGAATCATATATTGATTTTGTATATGCCGAGTTGGAAAATTATTTGTGTCTATTAATCATATATTAATTTTGTTTAATCATATATTAATGTTGTATATGCATGAGCACAAAGTAGCATATTTAACCCAATACACACACTAAACAAGGTGTGTGTTATTGTGCCATGGCTGTGGGAAAGCTTTTTCGCGAGGCATGCCATGTGTCATGTACAATGGTCTTGTCTCCTGTACTATTTCTGAACTTAATCTCCCCTCCCACCAAAATATGAAACTGAAGTAATAATACTTGTGACCGTGAGAAGAACCAGGAGGGATCTCTTGGTTTATAGTATGTATGAAGAAGTACACAACTTAAATATGGGTATGTTCTTGGTGATGATTACCCAATAGGAATCAGAAAGAAAGTGGCACAGAAAGTGCTTGGATATGGCCATTATATATGCACAGAGTTCAAGAGCCTCATTTTTTTGTTCATCAACTTAATTTTTAAGTGCTTGAATTTCATGATTTTTGGAGTGGGATACATTGCTCTTATTTTGATTTATTTAGTGTGGGCAGCAGTTTATAAATATTACTACATAATCATGAGTCATCTCATTATGCCTTCTACAGGAGACTATAAAAAGAAAAGAAACAATTAAATATTGCGTACGTGGTATATATGTGCTATTTGAGATTATGTTGAGCTTGTCTGAAGCTCACCGGGTGTTATTGTGAGGGAATGTTCTTTTTAGTTGTAGCTAAATAGTTGCCTTTGCCTTACATATATTCTTCCTTTTGTTGCAGGAGGAGCCCCATTTCTATTGCTGCAGCAATCATTTTCATGATAACTCAGCTATCAGAATCTAAAAAACCCTTGAGAGGTTTGAATACTTACTATCTTTGTTACTTTGAGGTGCCCTATTCATTGAGGACAGCTAAATGGTAGGGAACAAAGTATTTAGGTATTCCATGACATGGATTCTAATGCAACGGAGATGGGCACAATTGTGCCATAGAATGTCACACTAGATCCCTGCATAGTTTTTCACCTTCACTTAAGTGTTTGCTTTGAAAATATCTTTCACGATTTAAATACCTTGACATATTCACTGGTTGAGGCTGTTATAACGAAAAGAATAAACTGTATTAAGGCTGTTTGATGAAATAAAATATACTACCATTTTAATAAGTTGGCCTCAATTACAAGCTATAATGTATGGAAAATGATAAACCACATTTTAAAGGTAAGTACTCTTAAGGTGATACTTCTTTTTCTTCTAGACTAATTTTAGATTTATGAGATGCACTCACAGATCTTCCCTAATTTGGTACTAGTACACAAAATGGAAGCCAAACTGGGATCCAATTAGTGAGCAAATTCAATATGTACACCGGAAGTGGTATAGCATTGGACTATGTTATGTTGACTTGATTGAAATTTGAAAACTGTGAACTTTCAGATATATCAATTGCCACTACTGTGGCAGAAGGGACCATCAAGAATGCCTATAGGGATCTCTACCCCCACGCAGCCAAGATCATACCTGAATGGTATGCAAAGGAAAGGGACCTGAGGAACCTTTCCAGTCCTAAAGCCTGAATAAGAGGCTTACATTGTTGAACAACTCAGAAGTTAATACCGGGTCATGGGAAACCGTTTTAGGAGACATGGACATAGATGGAAGGCTGGTTTGCTTGAAACCTTTTCACCCTTGTTTGTCTACCATCACAAATTTCGAATTCGAAGTTTGCCTGGCTGAGCTACAATGTTCTAGCATAAAAAATTTATAGTTTAAATGAATGAGTATGAGGTGTTATCTTTACAATCAACCTGTTGAATCTTGCTTCTTGTTTCCTTTAATATTTTGGTTTCGTTAGTTCTTTGATGTATTTTTCGACTTCCTGAAGTATTTGAACCATAACCTGGTACTAAATCACCGTGCAGTTGACTTCTCAAACAATGTACCAAAACTCCCATGTCTTTTTGAAAATGTGTAGAGCTACTTGAAAGCGCGACTCGATTAAGTTAAATTACTCGTTAGAGAGCTTGATAGGACCAAGTTCATTCGAGCTTCAGTGCTTGGATATTTTTGTGTGTAATTAGTTGAGTTCAAGTTTAATTAAAAGCCTTTCGACATTCGATTAAGCTAAAACTTAGCTTTTAAAAGGCTTGAACTGAGCTATGGAAGTAGATACTTCCTCCATTACAGACTTCGTCAATTAACACTAGTGGAAAGGTTTGAATGAGGGATTTAAACTAATTTGATTTAAAGAGTACTTGTATTTTACAGTGAAACCTAAAGAATTGTTTCATATCATCTGAATTCTCAAAACGGGGATAGACAAAATAAAAGGGGATTAATTTCCACATAGCAACGGTATTAGACAAAATAATAGGGTACAAACAAAAGATTCTGTCATCCCCTGCAGCTGCAAGTGATGCTTCCAATGTTTCTGACTTTCGACCACTGTCTTTTTATATCCTTCACATTAGCGAGCCCGTGGGAACAAGGTGTGTGTGTATATTTGCAATAAAAAAAAAATAAAAAAAAAAAATCAAAGGAAATATTTTGTTTCTGACAGGGGATTACAATGCAAAGCCAAGACTGCCATTCAGCCTTTCATAACTTATTCCACAACTCGATCGAGACTGCCACTCAGCCTTTCTTCATAGCTTATTCCATCCAGAACTCTTCTTACATATCATCATCCAGCCTCAGCTTCAATTTCAAGTACTCCTTTCTGTTAAGCTGATATACAATTATTTATTAGGTAAATAACAATAAATGGAGTAGTAGATTTAATTTGGACACAACCGGCAAAATCCACCAAAGGAAACTGTAGAAGAATTATGGCGAGAATAAGATTTGAGCACTGATAAGACACGGTGAAGAAATAAATCTGGAATTTTTTATGAATCAACCGCCAAAAACCAAAATTTGGTTTAATAAACAGTTAATTGCTCCGCTTGCACATATATATATAAGTAATGGCTAAGAAAGCAGTCGTCAAGTCAAGCCTTTGTCCTTTGAAAATTCTTTATATAATAGTAATTCAGAGAGAGATTTCAGTGGAATGAAGAAAGATGTTGCAAATTAATTCCCCTCTTACCCACATATGAATTTAAAAAAAAAAAAAACAAATGGGATGAGAATATGGGAGTCTTAATATTTTCAGGGACGGACTTAATATTTTCTGTGCACTCATTAATTTAGACATGATGATTTAAAATACATATACTCGGGCAAGCAAGCAATGTGTGGAACTGAATTAATTTCATTACTTACCATTTTATGAAAAAAGCTGATATACAAGTATAACTGCAGTACAGTATATAATACTACTTCCTCTCAATTTGTTTATTTAGTCTTTATTTATTTATTTATTATTATAATATTAAAGTCTCAGTGTATACATATAATAATAATGTTATGGCGCAATGTGTCATGATCGATCGCAAGAAGCTAGCTAGCAATTATACTGGAGTGTAGTTCACTAGCTAGCTCGACAGGCCGGACATATATCGTGCAGCAGCACGTGTATGTTGCAACTTGCAATATGGGTTCTTGTAATTTACTAGTAGTATTAAATATAAATAAATAAATACAAAATGAAAATGAAATTATCTCCTCCAGTCTCCTCCTCCACAGTTGACAACTTCTGTCTTCTGAGCCTCCCAATTCACATATGGGCTAATGCCATGGTATGCCCATATCCATCCTTGTCTTTATCCAGAATAACCAATCAACAAGGCAACTACTTTTCAACTCATGTATGTCTCCATTCATTCATTCATTCATCAGATTTATAGCTCATTAATAATTGATGATGTTCAAAGTGCAGGAAAGAACTGAATTCTACTGAGAAGGCGTTAGCTGCAAGATGAGCGAGCTGTCCCGTCTCAGTTGCAAGATTTGGGCATATCCCCATTTGTACAACACGAGCATACAAGTCGCTCCATTTTCTTGAGTTTTACAGTTTTGCTCCTTAATAAGTAACGTTGAGCTAATTAATGTGGAGACTGGGAGAGTATTCAAGTTGTTGAAGATTTACCAATATCCTCACGAGTTTTCGAGATTTTCGTTCCGACTCATTTGGTAAAATTTCCTTCATCATCTGTCATACTCGAGAAATTAGTGTCTGAATAAAGGATATCAGTTTTGGTAACTCCACCTCACCCAATAATTAAGATATACGAAGTAAGAGACAGATAAAAAGATGGGATTGTAAAATGTTAAATATAGAGCTTCTAGAAGACCTGCTAGTATCTTGCCATGCCATGGCCCATACATACTTATCACAAATCCACAATTAGGATATGCTAATTCCCACAAGCAACTCCTTCACAATCAGCCAAACACTGCTCTGCTCTGCTTTGCTCTCTGCACATGCCTCCTGTTTCTTTCTACACCTTTCACCTACAACAAGTCTTGTACTTATAATTTTTTTTTTTTGGAAGAGCCATTGAAGGCCTGGAAAGGGGTGGTGGGAGCCCATACCACACAATTACAAAGGGGAATCAAAGGGAGGGATAGGGGGCTGGTGGGAATCGAACCTCCAACCTTCCGTTGGAAGTCTTGTACTTACAATTGATTTACTAGTAGTATATTTTATTTTCTGAAAATAGTATGTTGTGAACAAACAAAACTTTGAGGCCTCACTACATTATCTTCCATGTGTCAGTCATATTTGCGACAATAACTCAAAAGCTCAAACAAAGTTACATCATCATTCAATGGAATTGGAAGGTTCCACCGAGAATGATCATAATATCGGTAACGGCAACCAGAGGGCTTCGCCAGTTATGGTGGAGAAATCCAATGAAGAAGAAGAAGTTGCAGTAGTCATTGCTGTTCCCCTTCCTGCTCAGGGCCACCTCAATCAGATGCTGCAGCTCTCCTGCCTCATTTCCTCCTACGGAATCCCGGTTTACTATGTTGCCTCACCAATCCACAACCGTCAGGCTAGGATTCGTGTCAGTGGCCTCAACTCAGCCAACCTAGACAAAATCCATTTCCATGATATCCACCCTACACTGCCTTTCGCTTCTCCTCCTCCGGACCCCAATTCGTCGACCAAATTCCCCTTTCAGCTTCAGCCTCTGCTCGATGCTACTTTGAGCATGCGCAGGCCGGTTGCTGACTACATGAGGCACATGTCGAATAAATACAGGAGAGTGGTTGTTGTTCATGACTATTCGATGGGAGTCGCAGTTCAGGATGTAGCTTCGATCCGTAATGCAGAATCGTATTCCCTCAACTGTCTGTCCGCGCTTTCCATGGCATATTTTTGGGGGCAATTTGGGAAGGAAATCCCTGAAATACAAGAACTCAGGGAGCTTCCTTCCATTGATGAAGTTTTGCCTAAGGATGCCATGAATTACGCTTATGAAAAAGCTGATGCGCTGAAGCACAGAGCTGGTGATATTTACAATACCTGCAGATTATTGGAGGCTCCTTACTTGGATCTTCTGGGAAGTGAAGGCAAGATGTATTGGGCGATAGGGCCGATGCTCCCAACCAATTTCACTTCTTCAGACGGACCTGAGAGGACGCAGAGGAGACACAAATGCTTAGAGTGGCTTGATCAGCATGAGAGAGACAGTGTCATCTATATATCATTCGGGACAACTGTTTCGCTATCAAATGCGGAGGTAAAAGAGTTAGCGCAGGGGTTGGAGAATAGCAAAGTGAGGTTTGTTTGGGTATTGAGGGATGCTGATACAGCCGACATATTCAATGGGGAAGCCAGAAGGGTTGAGCTACCTGAGGGGTTTGAAGAGAGGACTAAAGATGTGGGGATTGTGGTGAGGGGGTGGGCGCCACAAATAGAAATTTTGGCGCATCAGTCGACTGGAGGGTTCATGAGCCACTGCGGGTGGAATTCGACTATAGAAAGCATTAGTATGGGAGTGCCGATAGCAGCATGGCCTATGCATTCGGACCAGCCAGTAAACGCGATGCTCATAACTAAAATGCTAAAGACGGGTTTTCTTGTGAAGGGATGGATTCCAACAAAGGAACGACCTGTGGAAGAAGCATCAGCTGTTGAGAGTGCTATTAGAAGATTAATGGCATCCGAAGAAGGGGATGAGTTTAGAAAGAGTGCTGAGGAGCTGGCAGCCAAACTACGAGAGGCAACTCAGCCCGGCGGAGCTTCTCGACTAGAGTTGGATTCGTTAATTGCCCATATCACCAGATAAGAGAGCATGTGATATCTTCTTGGCAAAAGCAAGCAGACAAGGTAGCTAGCCCCAAGGAGAGCCAGAGCCTCATTTATATTTCTGCAGGAATCACCTTCATTCATGACCAAGAAAAGAAGGTTTCAAGAAACCCTTAGGAGGTTCAAAGGTTTATCATCTTGGTTAGTTCTACTACTATTATGCATGCTGCTCACACCTCACATTGTCTGTCAAACACTCTGCAGTTTGCAAGGGATGTTAGTAAATAAGCAAAGAATGATTAGGATCATTATTAAGGTCTAGAATATTAGTACATGAAAATACTATGTAGTACAAGCTTTGTTTGCTCATTACTTTTTACACGTCTTGCCTCTACCCAGGCAATCTTAAATGTTTGCGTGATAAAAATTTGCTGCATAGCTCTGGGCAATCTAAGGCAGCATCAAACATCTGATAACAGGTTGTGAACTTAACCCAATCCTGGGCAAAGGAACACGATCTAAAAAGACAGGCAAGGGAAAACAAGTTTTAAAGTAAAGGGTGAATTCAAAACTTAGAGAAGTACCTGTTGGTCCAAGAATTACTGCAATTGCACAGCAGGCAATTATTAATGTACTGCGGATGAAGAGAATATGGTCAAATTGTGCTCTGCCCTGGCCTTATGTTTGGCTGTTCAACTCGGTACACTACACACCCAAAGTTATTATTCATCATTCATTCATTCTGAGAGCAATTGTCCCCATCACATTATCTTCCGGCTGTCTGTCGAACTTTGAAGGTACAGCATCATCCCAAGACTCAATCCCTTTGGCCATGAGACAGAGAGGAAGGATTACCAATCAAAACAAAATTATACTCCGAGTAATCCAATGGATAGGTGTTTGGTTCATATGCAGACCACTTTCCTTCCACATTACCATTTGCCTCTGTATAATTTAGACTTTTGTTGTTGCATTGCATACTTCCTTGTTTCTAGGACCAGGTTAGGCTGTTATTGTTAGTGGGAAAGAATGCAGCATTTCGTGAACAGATTTTGATTGTATGGCCGACAGAGAATGCAGCGTTTTGCATTTTCAATCAAGAAAACCTAAACTTCTTGTTCACACTTTGGTCAATTTTTTAGAAAATTGATCTTTGAAACTTCCTTATACGTTATCAATCAACAACAATCTTGAGTTTTGGCAATTTCAGAAAACATTGTTTTGCAAGCCTTTTTGGCTTCAATTGATGCAACAATGTGGAGAACACCCTTACTAAGGATTGGAGCGCTAGGTCAATACTTAGCCAATTTTCGAGACTACTACATCAAGGCGCACACCCACAGTAAATTCCCATCAAATTCCCAAACCATTTCAAGCATCATAACTCATTCACATAATTAGCCCAATAAACCAGATGGGGATGTTAGACCAAAACATGCATACTCACAAATATATGACCAAACATTGCCTAAATTTCCTTTCATGAAGACTGTACCACAAAACCAAATTCTTGCAATCCACAAGGATATTACCCCCAGCGAATATTCTTACCCATATAGGCCCAGCAGAGAATCTTCCCCAATTTTCAATTGTTATCTTCCCAAGAGTCCAATCTGCCTTCTTCCTAAGAACCCAAAACTCATAATCAGGTGCAAAATGGCAATGCACTTGCAGCCTTGCCAAAGATCAGAAGCTTCGAGCAACCTTTTCGTACAAATCACGTGGCCAGTTTCTGTTCAAATTGTTCGCAAGGAAGTTGGTGATCTGCAAATTTAGCTACTCAGGTAAATATCAACTGTAGTTTAAAAATTGATGACTAGTGGGAATAATAAACCAGAGTAAACCTTTGCTCTCAGGGCGCGGAGGGATCCGTCTGTATCCCTCACATTATCCAAGCAATTGAGGACATCTTTAAGAAGACCTGGCACACAGGCTTCGACATGTGGTGATAGATTTTGGAAACCTTCGGTTGCCACATCAGGTGTCCGAGGATCGAGAGGAATAAATGGTAGTTTTGCAACTTCCCTCAAGGCATCTAATTGGTTACCGGACCTTGCAAGTTTGTGGATAGCCAAGATAGCATCAAGCTGTTGTGTAACAGTCTGTTGTTCCATTACGCTAGCTCTCTCTTGTGGACTGCAAAATAAACAGTGTGTTATCTGAATTTCATATCAAGAATGCCCTTGCGATATTATTTTTCAGTAGCAAAACAAATTATATAGCACCAAGCTGGATTAATGTAACTGCAGCGAACAGAGGGGCATGGTTTAGTTTGAGCAAGTAGTACATGCTGCAATTGTCAGACATCATCACCATTCACCAGCATTTTGAACCCGGAATTTTTTTGATTACATGTTTCTTTAATCAATTATGACACGACCTATTTGATAGGTTAATTAATGTATATACACATTTGCTTTCAATAATGTTGACCTTGAGGTTAAATCACATTTTTGCTTAGAGAGACCTTTTAAAGGACAATGAGTGCTTCAGAAAGACAGTCAGATAACCTCCCTCAAAAGATTTGACTTACTATCTGTGCCTACTTATATAAGATAGTTATGTGATGAGAGATCAGAGGATAACATAATATGGTTGTGGACAATTCTTGACTTCTTGAAACATTTAAGAAACTACATGCTTCGCATCCTAAATGGTTGTAGAAAACATCACACTATCAGAACTCAGAAAAGTCAAGGCTGTCAGGCTGTGAGACTCACTTTTCCATTATTGACAAAAATGCATACTCTAAACAAAAGCTAAATAATGTTCAATGAGGTTTTGAGCACGAGGGATGGTCCTCACAGTCCAAGGATTGTAAAGTCTTCAGGCTCAAGAGATAAAGCTAAATATGAAGCATAAGTAAGGCATAAAAGAACCTGATTTCAGGGTAATATTTGAATGTTTCCAGGATCTCATTTCCAGTGTGCATCAGCCCAGAAATTCTGCTTTCACCATCTAGTCCACCACGTGATAGGGCAGAAATTGCTTCTGATAAACATTTATTTATTGTATCCAATGCAGCTGAAAATGCACCAATCCTTTTCTGAATTTCAATGGACTGAATTGAAAATAAAATTAATGATTCAGTTTAATGGTTGGTACACTAAAAAGTTACTAATCCTATCAAGGCAAAAGAAAATACTGGAAAAAGCAAGATGCTATCACAGTTTTTAGTTTAAAACATTTATATATCACTATAGGAAATAAAAGAATCCCGTTCACAGATGCAAAAATTACTTGTAAATGCACCATAAAATTCAACGAACATTAAGAACTTTAAAACATACTTGGATAACAGTGTGGTGCATAAGGGTATATTGATTTCCATAGAAAAACAAGTATTATCAACAATTCGTAGTAAGGGAAAAGGATTCCATGACGGATGCCAGAAATCATATTTTACGAGTCACTAAGAACATTTGCTTGTTATGACCAATTTGAAATGTATAAACCAATTTGGATCATGCAATGTAATTGACGAGACTGATACTGGGTCAGGAAAGTCAATCATTAAGCAAATAAATGCTGTTATTGATTCAAAACTGGAATATTAATGTCACAAAATATTTTTTTAGGAAAAAAATGCCTATAGCATCTATTACCTTATCATACAAACCAGCATCCTGACACTGTCGAGCAGCTTCAAGCAAAAACTGATGTCTCGTGGCTCCATCAGTGAAAAATCTTCCCAACTGGCCTTCTTCTCCAGTACCTCTTGATCCAAGCAACAGATATATACCATCATCGTGCAGAAGAATCTCCATGAGAAGTTGCTTCAACATCAACATCCTCTGCCGCTGCTGATCCACATTACCTCTACCAATCCATGACAATTGTCCACCACCCACAGCAGCAGCTGCCTGAACATAATATTCCAGTGCCATTAAAAGGTCACCATGGCGCAAATAAGCTGCCCCATGCTGCCTAATTATGCTAGACACCTCAGCAAAAGCATCCATCACCCCCATTTTTGTTCCCAGCCCAGAACCTTCAGAAAGAACACCATAGTCTGCCAGCACTATTGATATATGAACAGAGTCAATACTATATCCATCATCTCCGGCATCTTTACACAAATGGAGAATGCCAGGAAGTAGCTGGATGCTTAAAAATAAAACATATGGATAGACCAAAGGGTCCTTCCCATTCTTTGTGTAATATGATGGTTCAAACTTATTAAGATAGGCCTGCAAATCTTCCAAGCTGTAGGGGTGTAATCCATCACCACGGCCAACTGAAGAGGATGAGCCATCAGTGTCTCGTACAGCAGACAACATGAACCATAAGAAATCTTCGATTGTATTAAAAATGGTAGGTAATTCTCTGAGTAATCTGTCTATCAATCTCCTGGAACCAGATATAATAGCATGCAAGAGCAACTTTTTCTTGTCATATGAAGGCCGTCCCACTCGGTCAACCATCCGCAGTATTTTCTCACATTCTTCTGAAGCAGCAACTGCAGTCTCAACCGATACCATACCTCCAGTAGTAATCCATTCAGCCAGCTGGCATCATAGAAAGATATATATTTATTTTAATTTTAAAAAAATAAATGAATTTGGAGCGAGCTTTACCCAGTACATACCAGAGGAGTGAATTGTTGTGAGACACGAGATGTTCGAGCAACTTCTCTTGCATCATCATAGTATCCAGTTCTCAGGCAAAAATATATCTATGTTTAACAAGGAAAAGAAATGGTTGGAGAGGTCAACATAGATTGAGCACAATAGGAAATAGTTATGATTACTCAGCATTAAGTGAAAATAGAAAAGCTTCTGTTGATCTAGAAGCCACATTATCTAGCATGATTCTTGAAGGAAGATCCTACGTTGAAATGCTTAATCATTTGAAAAGAATTCAGAAAAAAACCCAATATCCACACTCGCATCCAAATTATGCGCCATGTGCCTACTTTCTCTTTAAGTAACAGTTACTTTAAAAGGATAATAAGTTAATTTTTATTTTTATTTTTATTTTAAAAAGGTTTGATTTTGTTATAAGTGAAAATCCAGTAAAATGAATTCAGAACATAACCCATTATAATGCAGATCCCATTGATGGTATGATGAACTTAAGTTAAATTAGAAAAGCATCAAACCTGCTGCCAAGTGGTATCTATTGGAGGCTGTCGACGGGTATCGCTAGAATCAAAATCAAGAACTCCGTAATCCCTTAGACGAATCTGCGAAATAAATATATGTATATATGGCAAATTTGTAAGCATTCATGAGTCCAAGCTTTAGCTTTGAGATTTCTTTACTTTGAATTATGTAGACCCACCCGAAGAAAGGCATGGATTCTTTGCAAATTTCCAACAGCTCCACCAAGAGCAGCCTATATTCATACCAAAAAGATAAATTTTATTATAAAAACAAGGAAACTAAAAGGCAGGAGAAAAGATATTGGTTAAATAAGATTCAAGCTACACCAGAAGATGTATTGTTTACTTCTCATTGAAGACATGGTCAATTGCATGCTACAAATTCTAGCTAGGAGAACAAAACTACGTAGTACTTTATAACTCCACAAGCAAAAATACTAAAAAAAAAAAAAAAAAAAAAAAAAAAAAAAAAAAAAAAAAAAGTACCTGAGCGGGATGGCTTTGAATCAGATCCATCACATACTTTTCATGTCCCCATTCTAGATGACGCCTTGCTCCCATCAGTAGGGACATTCTCTTAGAGATATTCCGCTGAACAGTTCGATCTTCACCCATTAATGTCTGTCAGAAATATATTTAGGAATACATCATTAGGTCATAACTTTTCCCTAATAAAGAAAAATTGTCACCATAACAAGAAAATAATATGAAAACAAAACAAGGAACATTAGCAGCATACCGTGATTAAATGCCATATTTTCAGCATGCTAACAGATTTTGCACCAGATGCATCAAGTTTCAGAATTTCATATGCATTTCTGAAAGCGGCAGCAGGCTGAGTAAAAGATACACCATTATATCAATCCACACCAACTTCAATTGTCAATAAAACACTGACACCATGTGCCAATAATGAATCAGATTCATTAATGTAAAAATTAAACAAATTTAGCCAACACTTGTTTTATTAGGAAAAAGAATTTTGGCAAAATTTTGACTAAATATCCTACTTTGAAGGAGTAGCCATTCTCCCTGGAGCTGTTCAGATTCTTCACAACCTCTGCGTATGTAGCAGCCTTTCTTTCAATGATAGGTCTACTAGCTGAAGGTGCACTGTCCATAATTGACAGACCAGAAGAAACCTGCGGACTAGAAGTCACAGGCACTATTTGACCAGGCCGACTGAACCCAACACTAGAATCATGAACATTGGTTCTAGGCAGTGATGAAATTCGGATCAAGCTTTGAAGAAAATCCCGTTTTTCCTTTTGCCAATCCTCCTATGAAGCAAATTATCACATAAAAATGTGACTCAAAAATATGTAGCGAACTTAACAATAGGTCTCTAACATCAGACATTTACCATACAAACACCAATGAAGAGTCGGCATTCATGACCCACATACTCACCTCCAAGACAGACATCATATAATCATTGAAACTTCTAAGGTTGTCCTTCTGAGCTTCCTGAACAGCTGAGAGCATTGCCATTTCATGGACCTAAGTTCCAACAATCATATACCCATTTAAAACGAAGGTTTATGAAAAAAGTTCCTTGTACATTAGATGTTTATGGATCAAATTTGAGATTATTATAGAAAGGTATGAAACTACCTGTTGAAGATACTCCTCAACTGTTGTTGCCTCAGCAGGGAAGACATCTTCAAATGTTGTCTGCAAGATGGAAAAGAATACGAGTACAAACACAAAGAATAAATGGAAGCAGACGTGCATATATGTGTGTGTGTGTGTGTGTGTGTCATTGGGAAAAGGCAAGAAATAAGCTAAGGAGGTTTGGCAAAAACCAAGACAATACACCTCAAACATGATCTTCCACATGAAAGCTAAAAGGTTAAATAAGTCCTATGTAATTATGCATCAGTTCCACAGTCCACACAAAGTGAGAAAAGAATGAGTGCACCAAGCACCCACATTTTTTCAAAAAATAATCACCTAATAACACATTGAGAAAATGCACCCTTTGGTATATGATTTCAAATAGTATGGTCACTCTATAGATCTAGGTGATCCAATAGATTGGCTGCCAAAATAAGGCATCTAGAGAAATGCTCACGGAAGAAGAATTTACCTTCAATTCAAATGACTTAAGGTCACGAGCAAGCTGCTCTGCATTTAACCCCTCTCGAGCTAATAGCCTGTGTATTGAAAACTATTCAAGATACAAAACAGGGTGCACAACACCACAAATATTACAACAAACTAGAGACTTTGAGGCATTGTCTATTTCTCGTATATTACCAATTCAAACAAAATTATCTGATCATTCAACAAAGGTTTATGTATTGGATTCCAAAATGGTTAGAAGAAACTTTACTTGGTTATAGCAGAAACTTTAAAAGTACCCATCTAGTTTTAATTTAAATAACCCTTCATTTCGTTTCTCTTCTGTAAGTCTTGAACATCATTGAAAAATATCAGCCTTATTCTTTGTTTCTCGTGATAAAAATGCATCTGATTTCATTCATCAAATTTGCTAATTCTATTTGCGATTCTTCTCAGCTAAATCCTGGACACCGCCTGGATAACAAGTAGCAGCTCGACAAAAAGTGAACATCAATATCAATATTAAGAAATAACCCAATTCACCTAGTGGCGGCAACAGCTTGCGAGGGGGCTTCGGCTCGCAGGGTTTTCGCCTTGAGTTTCTTCGAAAGCGCCTCCAATTGATCTAGGTTCCTCTATGTGCAACAAAAGCACAGAAACGACTCAAATCGCCCTCAACCAGAACGAGGTAACGAAAATTAGACAAATTTCGACGTACATTTCACGACGAGGGAATTAGGTACCTGAAGTGGGGGGAACTGCGCAGAGGGAGCAGCTTGCTCGATTAGCTTCGAAGATGAGTGTAGAAGATCAGTCCACCCACTCATATCCGCGTCGCCGGCCATTATGGGCAAAAAGCACGCACAGCGCACGCTCTGGAGTTTGCAGGGTGCTGCGAATGGCAGAAACTAAGCGTACAACGTAGAGCAGACGGAGATTGGAGAGAGGGTTTTCACATGGAGCGCAAATGCGTAATTGCCCTAATTTGAAAAGTTTCTGACGCCATTAGATCGTCTGTAGAGATCCCCACACGAAGTCGGTGCACTAGCATGGTCTTTTAGACGTAATTAGGGGTGGGCAAAAAATTCGAACCGAACCGTTGAACCGCTGATCCGAATCGAATCCGAATCGAATTTTCGGTTAACCGGAGTGTTCGGTTCGGTTACAAATACCTCAACACAGGTATTTGTTCGGTTCGGTTCGGTTACGGTTTTTACAAATTTTTAACCCCGGTTAACCGAACCGAACCGTATATTATATTATTATTATATTAATTTTTATTTTTAAAATATATTTATCTTATAATGAGAGCAGTGTTTGCTGAATTAATTGAGATCAGATTTAAGATTTTCCCTACCCCTTTTCCTTTCCCCTCAAAGCAAATCCTCAAAACCTAAAAAACCTTCCCCAGAGATAATATTTCATCAATGGCGGCCAGATCTACGGCGGTTTGCTTCCTCGTCTTCGCGCTGGTGGTTGGATCTAGCCTCGCGCAGTCTCCTTTCCCCTCGCCGAGGCCTGCGCCGACCGCGGCACCGCTGGCTGCTCCGCCTCCGCAGTCTGTAGCCACGCCACCTTCGTCGTCTCCACCGACCGCCACGCCTCCGTCAGCCCCAACTCCTACAGCTTTGCCTCCATCTCCACCTGCTCCTCCGAGTGCGGAGACTCCTGCTTCATCTCCGGGAAGCGCACCGACCAGTCCTCCATCGATCGCCACTCCACCTGCCGGTTCTGCTCCAGCGCCGAGCGCTGCAGCTTCGAACCGAGTGTTCGCCGCCGGATCTGCCGCCGCTGTAGTGTTGCTCTCCGCTGCTCTGTTCGCATAGATCTGATCGTGACAGCGAGCGATCGACGGTGTTGATTAATGCTTTTTCAATTTATTTTTTTTTAACCGTTTGTTAAATTATTTTGATTTTTGAGTTTGATTTGTTTTGCGCTGATGGTATGATTTGTTCTACACGTACGGATTCTTTGATCTACCGAGTTCCATTTTTAGCACCATATATTTTCCCCTCAAAAAAAATGAGAGCAGCGTTTGGGAACAAATCTCCACTCGAATAGGGCTCAACGGCAGCACCCATTTGAATTATTTCTCACTCCCATTTCCATTTGTCTTCTAGCTGCACCAATTTCATTTTCCTCTTCTTCACACAGGTGGGGACAGAGCAAAGGAGAGCAGCGTGCGCACAGGGAGAGGCTGGCGCTGGCGGAGCGGAGGCCGGCGAACAGATTCAGCACTCAACAGGGCGGAAGCGCGGTAGAGGCGGCGCTGATCTCTGTTCTCTCATTTCTGCACAGCGGCGGCGGCGGAGGGAAACCGCGACTCAGCGGCGGTGACTCGGAATGGGCTTAGCGGCAAGAGGAGGCGGAATCTTCTCCGGGCAAAAGCAGCAGCGCGGCAAGTGGACTCCAAAAGGCAGAGGCGGCGCACATTAGGGTTTCACTCGATTCGGTTCGGTTCGAGTAATCCGCGGATAGTAGGATTTTCCTCGGTTAACCGAACTCTCGGTTAACCGAATTTTTCGGTTCGATTTCGGTTACTAATTTCGAATATTTGCTCGGTTCGGTTCGGTTAGCAAATACCTGAAAATTTGCGGATATCCGAACCGTGCCCACCCCTAGACGTAATGGGCTTGTTTGGAAGCCGGCATATTTAGGAGCATATAGCGGATTCAATGAGTATATTCTCTCACAATTCTCTCTCCAAATCTGTTATCTGCTAGCGGATCTGCTGACTCCTAAACATCTCCAATAATTTCGTACACATAACACTAGCATTTTAGGCAGGAAAAAATACTGAATATACCGCATACCGCACATATTGTACCAAAAAATACTGTGAATATCGAAATTTTTGGTATATTATAATTTTCGGTACGGAATCATACCATTCCGTAAGATTTCGGTACGGTAACGGTATAAAATTTTTGATACCGAGGTATATCGTTACCGTACCGAACTTCGATATATACCACGGTATCGATATGTCGGTATGTACCGATTCTTCGGTATGTTGGTATATACCGCAATACCGATATGCTGGTATATAGCGAATGTTCGGTATGTCGGTATATACTGCGATACATGTATGCTGGTATCTACCGAAGGTTCGGTATATCCGTATATACCGAACTTACCGAAATGTCGGTATGGCAACGGTATGGAAATATTGCATACCGAAAATTTTGGTATATCGAGGATCGGTATACCGAAAGGTTCAGTACGGCAATAGTATGAAAATTTTCATATCGCAAAGTTCGGTATACCATACGGTACGGCGAAATTTTTTCAGTATAACGTACCAACCCACCCCACAGGCGAAATTTTTTTCAGTATGAAAATTTTCATACCTAATTTGTTGTTTAAACTTTAAATAGTAATTTTCAAAAATTATACTTTTACTATATTTTTTCGCCCGCTACACACAGGTGTTCAACTAATACGACGATATAAAATAATAATATAGTGTTTTTGGGATTATATGAGAATCAAGGTCATTTGCTTAAATAGTGGTTAGAATGCATGCAACAAAAAATTAAAAGGAAAATAAAGGAGATGATAAGATGAATGAAGGAAATTCAAATCCAGGTGGACATAATATAAAATAAATTATTTTTACTGTTAAAAAATTAAATATATATAGTTTTCTTTCATATTCAAAAATTGTAGTAATTTAAAAATTATTTTAAAAATCCAGGTGGACATAATATTATTTTTACTCTCATTTAAAAATTATATTTTATTACGTAATGTATTTTAATTTTTTGTTGTGATTAGTTTTTATGGACTAATCTTTAGTTTTATTATAAAATAAATTTTAATTAAAGTTACGTTTTGATTATGTATTAATTTTTTAAATATTATTTTAGTCCATAATATTTTCTCCAATTTTTTCTTTTCCGATAAGAAATACTAGATTAAGAATATTATGTCTAATAATTAAACTATAATGTGTTTTAGTCTTTTTTTCCTTTATTTCTTTCCTTCTTTAAAAATAAATAAAAATAATTATGTAGAATTTGTTTAAAATGATATAAAATTTTTAGGTTATTAGTCATTTTATATTAATCAATATTTTTATGGTGAATTTAATGTTTACATCATATTTTCAATGAAGTATTTTTATTTAAAATATAATTATTATATCCTTATATTGATATAATTATTATATCCTTAACCTAATTAAATTTATTTAATATTATAATATTAATATTTTTTAAAATATTATGTATATAATCAAATAATTTATATATATATATATATATTTGTAATTAATTATATCTTTTTTAAAGTATATATGAAGATTTTCTCAAGATTTTGTTATATTATTAGATATATTTATTTTCTAAATATTGATATTGATAATGTGTTCGATAACGTATAATTAGTCAACAGATTACGTGTGAACCCAGTTTGTCTATGTATTTTAATAAGAGCAGTTTATCTAAAAATAAGCATATAATGACTGATTAACCTTTTAAAATTAAGAATGGTGAATTAAATTTAATAAGGACAAAAGAGTCTGTACATACCAAAAAGTATTTAGGATTTATTATATATATATATATCAAAATGTTAAAATTATAAAATTAGTATTTCAACTAATTTTTATTTTTTTTACATAAAGTAGACCTCAATTTTCCATACTAAAGGAAAAAAAAAAACAAAAAACAAAAAAAACTACATCCCCAATAATTTCAAAACAATATAGTTTATATTTGGGTCCTTAAATTAACATTTTCACTTAAACTGGTCGTTCAGACTTGTGTAAACAACTATGGTTATGGATCCCACGAAGCCATAAACCTCCGAAGGCTTGGGCCCATGTTCGCCGGAAACCACGAACCCGATCGGAAATCGGATGTCGAGATCATTCGCCCTCCAATTCTTGGAGAAACTGAGAATCCTCCGTGGAATATTGATGGAATAATGCTCCTTCATTCCCGATTGTCAACTGTCGTGCCCAGTTGATAGTTCCGTCCACCCTTGTAACTTTGAGTTGTGTGCAGCACGACTCATGAAAATACAACACTGGCCCTTACAAAAAGTGCATCTATCATTTGGGGGCGCCGGTGGGTAAAAATTCGAATAGATCCGTTGAATATTTTCGGTTAATCGGGTTGTTTAGTTCAAATACAAATACCTCAATACAGGTATTATTCAGTTGGTTCGGTTATGGTTTTTGAGGTATTTTTCCTTCAATTAACTAAACTGAATTGTAAATTTTAATTTTTAAATATATACTCCCTCCATCCCATTAATTTCGTCTCATTTTTCTTTTTTGTCCGTCCCACTACAATTGTCACATTTCCCTTTTATGTAATAATTACATACTTTAATTACTAAATCCACTACCATCATATCTCATTAATAAATAAATATATTAAAAATTTCAACACACAACTATCACATCACACATAAATAAATTATTAAAAATTCAAATACATTACAATCACATCACATAAATTCATAATTTACCCTCACTTTAAACACTAATCTACCCTATATTAAATACTTCTTTCGTTCCTTTTTATTTGACACGGAGTTTGTTATTGTTCATTGAGTAACTTTGATTCGTCTTTTTAATACAGTTATATATGACAAAAAATAGTCAAGTGAGATATTGTTAGATTCGTCTAATCGCATAGATTTAGAATATTAAAGTTTCATAATTTTTACTTGTACGCAATTTGAGTTATTGAATATTGAAAATGTGTATTGGATTGCGTAAAATGTGGATCCATGACAATTAAAAGGGAATGGATAAAGTATTAACTATCCCCACATAAAATAACGTGCCCAAAAGAAAGGCTTCAATCTTCGCGGGACGGAGGGAGTACTATTAGTGGGAGGGAGGGAGTACTATATAAATTATGAAAAAATATATGATATGGTCCTTTTTTCTTTCCCAAAAATCCAAAATAGTGTTTTATCTATTTTTCACCCATATTGATCCTCTACGTTTACACATAATATCCAAAATGATCATTTTTCTTACTAATCTTGTAATTTAGATAATTATTTTCTTAATTATGTTCACATGAGATGTTTAAAATTTGACTATACATATAAAATTGAATGAAATAATAAAATTAATTAAAAAATAATTAAATTGAAAAACTTTAATATAATAATAATAAATTCAATAAACTTTTTTGGAGGTATTAAATTCAATAATTAAAGTTAAATTAACTAAAACATTTAATATAAATTAATTAAAATATTATTTAAATTGAAAATTAATATATAAATATCAAAATGGATTGATTATATATTAACTAAGTTGGCCTATCTTTCTGTTTTTTCATTATTGGTTAGGGTTGAAAACAAGAATGACTAGGGTTGAAAAAAAGTCTCAAGACAAAAGCTGCTTTAGAAAATAAATTAATTAGAAATTTAATAAATTCAAGAGTCAAATTTAAAAATTCGTTATGGACTCGCCTTTTACGCAGTTCAGTACACAATTAAACTATTAATGACTCAAGTTCGGTATAGTAAAAAAAATTAAAAGTTCGATATTTTAAGATTAGAAGATAAGACGAATCTAACAATGTCAATGCACATTTTTAAATTTAACTATTGAATTTATTAGATATCTATTAATTTATTTTGAAATTTAATTCATATTTTAATTAATCCATTTTAATATTTATATATTAATTTTAATTAAATAGTTATTTTAATTATTTCACTCTGATGCTGTTTGCTGTTGAATTCTCTACTGGGAAATCGTTTGGGTGCTGTCTGTAGATGCTGACACATTCAAAAGTGATGGGTATGTGTATATGAAATGATGTGTGAGTATAAAAAAAGTGATGCATAGAGGTTATGAACAAAAAATTAATAAAAAAGTAAACTACCATCTATAGTTTATACATCACTTTATAAGGCATATACACCACTTTACAAAGAGCTACACATCATTTTTAGCCTGCATGCACCTGCTGACAATTGTTATGCAAAAAACCGAATTGTCTCTACTATACCAAACAAAACAGGAGAATCAATTCCCCTTCCCCTTTCCCCTCTCTCTGTAATTCTATTATCTACTATCAACTCTCTATTCTGTATCAAAGCGACTCAAAATAACAAAATTCAAACTAAGGCCATCTCTAACCATACCTTCTATTTTTGCAGGAGCTACAGTACAAATCTCTATTTTTGCAGGATAGCTACAGTAACTACATCTCCAACCCAACCCCATATTTTTGCAAGGTCAAGGAATATTCCTACATATTCTATTTCATATATTATTTTATATTAATTTTTAAATTTACAAATAATACCCACAATTCTACTAATCTATATACCGAAAATACTAATTACTATATAAAAATAAACTATAATTAAAAATATTTATATGTATGTAATACAAAATAATATATTTTAAACTATAAAAACTTATAATTTTAAAATATTTTTCCTATATAAAATAAAAATTTTCAAACTGTAGTTAAAAATAAAAGATAGATTTAATAAAAAAATAAAAGAACAAAAAAGAAAAAAAACAAAGTAAAAAGTGCTCCGATAAAGCAGCGGGAGCTACAGTATTCCGCTCTTTAGCGGAATACTGTTTCACCTAGGAATGAGGTATGACCATCTCCAACCCAATCATCTATTTTTGCAGGAGCTACAGTGTAAATTTATATTTTTGCAGGATAGCTACAGTAACTCCATCTCCAACCCATCAATCTATTTTTGCAGGATTAAGGAATATTCCCTATCTATTCTATTTTAAATTACTTCTTAAATATTTAAAAAATTAAATTTACAATTAATCCATATTTTTTCAATTGATAATATTTATACATTAATTTATAATAATATATAAATTTTAAAATTAAAAAAAATAAAAAATAAAGGAAAAAAAATGTAGGGTATGAATAGTGAACACTGCTAACACCTCTCATTTGAGACATGATGCTTTCTGTGAAAAATGTAGTGTGGGTTGCTAACACCTCTCATTTGAGACATGATGCTTTCTGTGAAAAATGTAGTGTGGGTTGGAGCTCATCCTGCAAAAATAGAGAAATGGGTTTAGGGTTTAGGGGTTGGAGATGGTCCAATGAGTAGGAGATGGCATCATTATATATATAATAAGAAGATAGCCTTTTACGCACACAGTTTCCCGCCCACCTATTTTTACACTAAATTCAACAAGTTTTACACTCTCTCACACACACTTAATTATTTACAATCAAGCCACTGGACCAAAGTCCATCCAGTTAATATTTACCAAAATGCCAAGGACCAAGCTCCTGCTCTTCTTCATTGATGATGCATGGGTATTATCAACCCAATTCACCGATTCATTTCCCCAGCTTTTATCATTCATTCATCCCAAATGATTTCTATTCCAAATTCAAATTTCAAATCTCCTCCGCCTCCGCCTTGCCCACCTCCACCCCTGTCTGCGAAATCAGGTGAACCCTAAACCCGATTCTGAAGGTCGCTGCTCTATTTGCAAATAGTTCAACACCCATTTGTTTTGCTTTTTTCTTTTTACAGATTTACAATTGTTGGAACTAACTATTGCTTCGTTTAAGACCCTCCGCTGGTGCCAAATTTCGCCGCCGCCGCCGCTCAGCCCGTCGTTGCACTTCCTGTGTCCTTCTGCTTTCGTGAACCCCTCACCATTGTCCCTTCCCTGCTCGCAATTGTTGTTTTCGCGGCCTCCGTCCCTGTCTCTGCCATCGCCTGCGTTGTCGTCGTCTTTCCAGGTTGTCTTTCAACTGAAGTTTCTCCCTTTCAAGTATTAATACAGTCTCCGTCTCCGTCTGCATTACGTATCAGTCCCTCCCTTTTTTTCTTTATTACGTTTCTTTTTATTTTTATATACGGTGCCATGAAATTACTGGGTAGTGTATAGTTTTAGTTTTGCAGAAAGTATGAAATTTATTCTTGATTATGCAGGACTCTTTTATACAGTTTAAGATTTTGGTGAAGGCACTACAGTATATATATTTATATTAGACTGACACAGTTTGAACTCTTAATTTTTATAGCCGATATTACCTTGCTTTTTACTTTCATGTAGTTATTGTTTATGTTCTACACACGAGGTATGATAGTGAACAATATACTTGAACATATTGAGGAGGTTGGCAGCGTGTATGACATGGGTACACTGTATGGTGAAACGAATGAGGTTCATGTTCTTGCTCTGGATGACAGTTTGGTTGACTGTAACGTCATTGAAAGATAGCTGAGAATCACCTCTTGGATTGTTTCTTGGATTATCTATCTTGGATTTGTTGTGTGTACAGGCAGAGGGTGGCTATTTCATCTGCTCCAATGATCACCAAAGAGGTAGAACTGAATAACTTTTGGTTGATTGTTGTTTTCTGCTCTGCATATTGTAGACTGATTTTTGTTTCTGATAATGTTAGGTCATTGAAGATTTTGTTGTTAATTCTGTACAATTACCTTGCTATTGAGTTTCTTTTATTTTTCCATTTATAACCGTATTTTTCCATTTATCTTGGATTTGTTGTGTGTACAGGCAGAGGGTGGCTATTTCATCTGCTCCAATGATCACCAAAGAGGTAGAACTGAATAACTTTTGGTTGATTGTTGTTTTCTGCTCTGCATATTGTAGACTGATTTTTGTTTCTGATAATGTTAGGTCATTGAAGATTTTGTTGTTAATTCTGTACAATTACCTTGCTATTGAGTTTCTTTTATTTTTCCATTTATAACCGTGTTTTGTACTTTGCATTAGGTTTCCTTCTCTGTCATTGAATTATTTTGTTTGACTATGGTAATTATTGTTGCAGGTCTCATGAAGAAATGCATTTAGAGTTGGTCGATTATGTTTTTGATGATCATCATATTGATATAGATGCAGTGACCGCAAAAAAGTCAAGGTGAGAATTCTTTGTCAGTAAGGGATCAATTAATTCTCTAATTCCCAAGCTTGCATAGTTGTTTTAGATTTAGACTAACTAAAATGGAAATCTTCGAAAAAATTGACAGTAGAATTTGTTCGGTCTTTTTAATGTTTCTCTCTTCTCAACTTCAGAAGCACATGGCTTTTGATCAAGGCGAGCATACTTTCCGGATGAGGTAATTAGCTTGATAAATATATACAAAATGGCTTACACAATTGCTATTTGCTATAGACAAATGGCTTACAGAAAATATAGCAAATTTTAATTGTCTAATACAAAGTTTTTTTATACAATACATTCTAAAATAGTTTGATTGATACTCTATATGAGGTGATTCCATGCCATATTACTCAAAAATTTGTTATCTTTTTGTCTCTTGCACATATATCAAATGTGAAAAAAATTATTGGTGGACGCAAAGGATTTGGTTAAACTTGCAGATTTTGGTCTTGCTAAGGATCATTCTTTTTATCTTATTCTTCATTTTTCCCCTTTTCTACATTTGTTTTTCAAGTATTGATTTAAGATGTGAAATCCATTATGAAATAACTAAAGCATAATCATAAAAAATTTCAGTTTCATCTGTCTCTATAAATTGATACATTTGGTTTCTGTACCTGTTGATACATGTTGGTTTCTGTACCTTTCTTAGTCATTTTAACTGATTGTTTTCCTTTTCTGTGGAGAAATGCAAAAATCTAAAAAATTTGGTGTTGGCACTAATGGTTGCTCTGCTTCTGGGTTATACCCAATGTACGTTGATTTAATCTACACAGGCTTTAAAGGTTGGTTGTTCTTGCATTCTGTGCCCTTAAATTTATGGCTTATGTTTTGTCTGAACATAATAAGAGTATACCAGTTTTTGAACTTGATTATATGGGATAATTGCCTATTTATTTCATTGAATCCAAGATTTAATTTTGATCAACTTTTCGTATGCTCTATAGGGGAAGTGGCAAAGCTTTTTGCAGAATGGCATCGACGGGATTCTATGTTGAAGTCTGCATCCCCAAATGCCATCAGCAATAGTATTATTTTTCATGCTGTAAAATGCCTATCTGGACAATCATTTCCCATGTTCCTTTGTTCCTTTATTTTATTAGAAAAAATAAAGTTCTTTATTGGGAAAGTATTAACATCATTACACAGTACACACCCTACTAATGTCTTAGGAACACAATTAGGAATTAATTTATGTAACCAAATTTCTAGACTGACTGAAAGAGTGAAAGTGTCGTTTTCTTTTTCTTCTTCTTTTTTTTTCTTCCACTTTTATATACAAAATTTCTTTTATGTGCAGAGAAGTACTTTGTTGTTTGCACTCAAGCCTTTGGAGTGCAATGAGCTGAAAAGAGTTTATTGCAAGAGAACAATATCTGCACTGAGTTTGCACTGTCAAGTCCCTAAAAGGTAGATTCTGATTTCTTAAAACTTTTAAAACAATAGAGTGATGTAGATCAAAGTATTTTTTGATCTGTAAATCAATATTAAAATAGGTTATTGCAAGAAGTTATCTTTGGGGCATTTTAAGTGAAATATTTAACCACAAATATGCATCAATCCCACTAAAACTCATAGCATAGATTCAGAAATGATAATCGTTATAAGATTAGCTTTCTTTTATGTGAAAATGGATGTGAAAAGGCTTATGAGAATTTTTAAACTTGACTGCATTTTTAAATGGTTAAATAAATTCTTTAAAGACCAACATATTTGAGCATACGGCAGTAAAAAATTGGTAGGCTGAGTTTATATTCATCTTTACCGATCAATCAATCATTGTTTTTCTTCTTTTATTGTAATCTTAATATTAAAATCTCTCATGATGATCCTTTATTCAATCTGTGGTGTGGCAGGTATTCCTTTTTCCTACTATTTAAATGGATTACTTGATTGAATTTCTCCAAGGTATGTAGTTCCCAATCTGACATTGTAGCAAATCTTAATTCTACTTTGCCCATCATCAGATATTATTGGGATGAACACAAAAGCATCTTCTGGAATATGTTGGCCAAACCACAGTTTTATCTCTGTTGATTTTGCTTATCTTTTCACCAGGTGAGTGCTTATTCTTCATTTGCAAGAGCTGGAGTTGGACTTGGTTTAGAGCAGATGAGGAGAGTAGATCCTGCTACAGATGAACCCTTATTTACAAACTGCGCTAGATATTTCATTGGTACTCATGATTACATTTTCTATTCAGGTATATTTTGAGTTTCTGATTTTCTTTCCGTAAACCACAATATACTATTTGATATTCTGTCTCAAAACCAGAAGATGAATAAATTTAAAAAGCATTGAACTTGGTCAGTAGATAATATGAAGAGCTAAAATTATGGAATTTATTAAATCTAACCCCTTAATCACCTCTATTTTGTCTATGGGAAGTTTAATCTAACCCCTTGATCAGTTCAACATAGATTAATTCACTTCTATCTTTCCGTCCAATGATGAAGTATGTGATGGCCATGCTGAAAGAGATACGGTGCATGGACCCCGCTAGAACTGAAGCGATCTCCTGAAGGGAAGTTCAAGCTGCTCCATTACATTCTCTGATTACTCGGTTTGATTCAAATGTTAAGAAACAAGATCTTTTGTGGATATTATTGTGAAGGGGGTATTTAGTATTTCAATCAAGTAATTTGTGTTATAGTGTGATTCGCAATTAGTATTATGCAATGTTCACTTAGCTTCTCTCTGCTTTTGCAGTGTTGTAACTAGAATAATGCATGACTGTCTGCTTGCTCTGCTTCTTCCACAGGTCTCTTGGTTAAAGAGGGTCTCATCGTAACAAGTGCAGATTCATTTGCTCCCGCCCTCAAAGCAGCCCTTCCAGCTTCCAAGAACCTTTTGACTGCATCCTCAGCATAGTGATTAGCTTCTTCAACAGCCATGCCTCTTCCAATATCTGGATACGTGTTCAAGATGTGTCCACCGTTGAGTTGTGATGCCAGTTGAATCAGCTCAATCTGAAACTCAGACATTTTAAGATCTTCCATCGGTCCTCTTGGCCTTAATGACTTCTCTACTTCTGGAAGTTTCTCTGAAAAAGTGACAACATATTAAGGCTTGATTATATGCGGGGATTAGCAGAGTATTTCTAAGAGTTGTCTCAGATGCAACTTTCCAAAAATATAGAGAACAAAAATAAGTACATTGAGTAGAAATTCTCATTTGCTTCCCTTATTTGGATAAAACTGTCATAGTATTGTTCCCGATAGAAACAAGACCTTGACGTTTGGATGATTGGTTCAGTAGTCAATGCATGCCCACAAAATGACGAGTAAATTTTTTTTTTCAAGCTACAACCCCAACAAAACGTCAAGGAGTCAAATAGTTCTCTTATTTTCTAATTGTGGATCCAGTAAGCCATGAACATTATGATAATAGGTTTCTAATCTATTGAAAATTAAAAAGAAAAAACTACTTGCTTCATGTATAAATAGACCAAGTATAACATATTCTGATGGATATAGAAAACTGAAATAGCAGCGGAATGCCATAGAATGCTTATCTCAAAAGAATTACTTAAAACATTAATAGGTAAAAATCCCGACCTGGACAGTCATCCCTTGGAGTATCACGCAAGGATAAGTCATAAGTATTTCTCAAAGGTTCCAGCCCATGCATCCCTTTTGGTCAAAAAGTTTGAGCTGATTTTAAAAAGCTTCTTCACGGTGGCAGGTATTGAAGAGTGTTCATACTATTATTTCAATTTTATTATTTCAATTTTTTAAAATAACTGTCTATTATTATTTTATTTTTTTGAGTAGGGGTTCGTAATTGATTGCCTAATATTGATTTTTTATCTTTTAATTAGTACAGTGTATTTATACAGTGATGCTTTGAATTTACTTATATATAAAATCTATTTCTTTCCTTTAAAAAGTTGGGTAAACATTTCGATATTTTTGTATTGATTGTTGTTAGTTAATATTTTGTTCTATATTTATTTTAAATAAATTGTACTTTATTCTTTATAATTTACATTGGAATTGTCTATTAAATATACTTCCCTTCTTTATTATTCTTAGTTTACCGATACACTTTTTTATTCAAGTTCATTGACTATTTTGGAGTTCTATATCTCATGCAGAGTATTTGGTAATTGATATTATTCAGATATTAATTATGCTCATAAATACTTCTTTAAAATTGTTATACGTTTCTAATGTTGTATGTATAAAGCCCAAAATCTTTCTATAATAATTACACTTACAATGTACCTTTGAATGAAGAATGATTATCCTATCCATACCTAATTTTTACTCCTTTTATTAGCACTATGTTAAAAATTACTTCTCTGTCATATTGTTTTTGTTACATTAGCCTTCGACACACATGGCGAGACACATTTTTAATGGTTAATAACTTAAATTGTGTACAACGAAAAATCATAAAAAGTTGATTGTCTATAACTACAAGATTAGACGAATCTAACAAGATCTCGCTTGACTATGTTTTTTCTTACATAACTATATTAAATGTTTGAATCAACGTTAAACAGTGAATAGTGCAAAAAAACCATTCGTAACAAAAATATTGAGACGGAGGTAGTAGTTTGTTTTCACGATATGCATTTATCATACACTTTCATTGCATTCAATTTGAGTTCTGTTCAATAGTATATTTCCGAGTTCCTTTAATGTTTTGAATGTATAATATTAAATCCATAACTTTGAATTCGTTCTAGCATTTCTTTTTTCTCAAGTTTCAACGGTATATTGTTATCATTTTCGTTTTCTCAAATTTACTACTATTTTTTTTTTTAAATTTATCCCCTTTTATCTTATTTAATTTATTATTGAAATTAAATTAAATTAATATTTGTGTGGCATGGGCTCCCACCATCTATTTCTTATCATGTATTGGTTGTTAATAAAAAAAAATGAATGTTTACCATTAAAGAAAATCATATTTTCAAGCCACTTATATAAATTGTATGTATCATTGCACTATATTTTTCAAATTTGTTAGTTAAAAAATTGATATTTTTACAAAATTAATAATATATTATATTCTATTTTAATTACACGATGAAAGTGAACTAATTGTGATTTTTAAATTTATAATCTACATGCATAAAAACACGATGAATGGGAAAACGTCAGTTTATAAATTTTATATAGAAATAATTTTGGATTAATTTGCAAGCTTTTACTACTCTCATACACTTTACTGTATGCTAAGGTGAACTTATTATTATTATTATTATTATTATTATTATTATTATTATTATTATTATTATTATTATTATTATATAGAGAGTAAAAAAATTATTGTTTAAAATTGAAATCCAATTATTTGGAATCCAATTTGTTTTGCTAATTAACTATTTTTCAATTTATAATAGTAAATTTATTGTTTAACTTGGTGGGTTACTAACCCATCACATATGGTATCTTCAGTTCCATTAAGTTATTTAAACATGTGGTTTTCGTATAATATTATTTTTATATGTTATAGATAGTATGTTATGTAAAAATAAAAAAAAATAAGTTCGTTGACATCCTATTTCGTTGCTCAATTATTTTCCTTTCTAATAACTGGATGCTATGCCCTTTTGTCGACAAGAAAAAATCATGAGTGTGCAAATTTTGCATTAAATACACAGATACATCTATCATGTCCACAATGCTCTATTACTATTTATTAATGAATATGCAATAATAATAAAATTGTTTGGTTGTTTGAGTTTAATAGATATTAATACTACAGTTTGGCTATGCATTTATGTATTATTGAATAATTGTAACTATTATTATATTCTTTTATTTTTATGTTATATTTTAAAATTCATGAATTAAAATGAGATTTTTTTTTACCAGCCAAGAATAAGGGTTCATTTAGCTAAAACGAGAGTTAGTAATTTTATAGTATTACTAATTACTACTATACTTATTATAAAGTCTTAATACGACATGATGAGAAAGGCTTTTAGATACACAATTTTATGTCTATAATCATCTATTCATTATGATTAATTTTTTTTATATATCTATTTTTTCCAAATCAAATAGCTAAATAATTTTTATATGATCAACAATTTCTATAAGCAAAAATTATTAAATACCCAATATATAGTATTTATCAACTCATTAATTAGTCCCCAATTTCCAACCTTATAGTTGGGGGTTCGATTTTCCACTCAGTTTTCTATCTAACTGCTTTATATCTTTTTGAAATTTGTGTTTTGGGCTCCTACACTCTCGGGTCACATATTTTTATAATATTATTTATTGCAATATATTAGTTTTCAACGATGTTCTACTGTCTTCCAAATTATTTTATTTTTATACTTTTTATCATTTTATTATGTATTTAATTTGACTTAGAATATATGAACGATTTTTTTTATTAAATTGCTTCATAAACCGAGAAATACTATTCTATGAAATATTACACGTTTAATTCATTCATTTTTATATAATTTTCATATCTAAAGGAAAGATAAAAGATTTTGCTCCTAACATAAACTCCAATTTGCTGATCTTGGGGGCTGTAGATCCTGTATAACATAGCAAAATCATTTTTACTATAATTCACGAAAACATAAAAATAATAGTAAAACATCTTTATTCTATACTGTATAAGGTAGAAGAACGTTAACCTCTTACGATTGTATGCTGGGGGTGGAGGCAAGCATTTTCCGTAGAGAAATATAATAAGAGTATTAGTATTTATATAGAGTTAGAAATTTTCTGAATGGTTTGTAAAATCACATTGGATATGATATATGTATAATGTATATATACTACTTTATTGGTCTAAGTCAGCTTACGATGCCAAGCCTTGGGAGTCATCCATAATTTAACCATAACTGCATACTGCATATCATGCGTTGTACAGATGGAACAAAGGGCGAAGTGTACCCGTTTATCATCTTATAATTTAACTAATTTGTCATATGCATGTTCAAGGTGACAATCATGCAATGGTTTTATCTGTTCTTATTTGGGTTTTTGAATGCCAAGTAATAATTTGGGATAAATTGAAGCTGTGTTTTGCAACTGTAAAAAACTGCACACGAAAGAAAGGTATTGGAGTTTCCTTTTCATTTACACGAACAACTCAATCGAATAAATGCCTGAATTGGAAATAATAATAAAGTATTTCATTGTACATCCTTGAAGGTGCCTATGACTATGACGACCTTCACAATTGATTAAAGTGAATGTATGAATATTTTTATAATTGAAAAAAAAAAATTGGTAAGGAATTAACTCTTCTTCATGTTGATACATTTATTAGATACTTTATGCAAATTGATTTACTTTTTTTTTTTTGTTAATGCAATTTGACCAAATCATTTTGATTTAATTGGTGAATAAAATTGGGCTTCAATGCCATTGGACTTCTCGAAATTTTATATTATAAGGAAATGATAAAATATTAATTTTATATGTGACATGCTTTTGAAATTACTATTCATTCATGTAAGCAATTAGTTGCATTTTCATTTTAAATCAATGCATATAATAATGAGATCAGGGGTGTTCGACTGGCAATCATCTTCAATGAAATTGAAATTCCAATGAGATCATGGAATAATGAAGTATACATACCTACTTTTTTGTTTTGTCTTTGTAATTATCTTCCATGGGAACGATATACCGATGACGATTTAAATTTAAAAGAAGCACTAAAACTGTTGTCTAGATAAATCCATCAAATTGTTCTACTGGTGATCATCATCAATGAAATTGAAATTTCAATGAGATATCGGGGTTCAACAGTCGATCATCTTATCAATACAATTTGATCAAATCATTTAGATTAATTGGTGAAGGATCAAGTTTTTAGACACTATTAGTTATATATATTGCTGCATCACGTGTAATAAGGCGTTTCGGTAAAGGGTGAATTGTGTTCTATGAGATATCATTGGGCCCATGCACCTACTTTGAGATATCCCTTTGTTTCTGTTCTGCTGTCGTGTTTCATAATTTTTCCTGGTGATCTGTGGAAAAGTGTTGGCAGTACATGTCTAATAATAGAGTGTTATATGAGATATTATTGAGCATATGCACCTATTTTGAGAAATCCCTTTGTTTCCATTATGATGTCGTGTTTCATAACTTCTCCTAGTGATCTTTGGAAAAATGTTGACAGTACATGTCTAATGATAGAGTGCTGGAGGGTGAAGTATTGACTCGCGAAAAAATAGAAAAAAATGTCCTGGAGGGTGAAGCATTGACTGGCAGTGCATTGCTTCAAACAAGAATGAGAAAAAATGTCCGGGGGGGGGGGGGGAGTATTGACTTGCGAAAGCAGTTGAGATAAAGTGTTTATTCCACGAATGAGTTTGACCTCATCTAATCATAGAATACCGTTTAAATTTTCAAGACGTCAGTTTCCACTAATTGTCTGCTATGTTATGACTATAAGAAGAGCCAAGGTCAATCTGTAAAGCATGTTGGAGTGTTCACGAATGATTCAATTTTTAGACACGGGCAGTTATATATGCTGCGTCACGTGTATTAAGTTGTTAAGGTAAATGGTCAATTGTGTTATATGATATATCATTGGGCCTTTGCACCTATTTTGAGAATTCCCTTTGTTTCTATTCTGCTGTAGAGTTCCATAACTTCTCCTGGTGGTCTGTGAAAAAGTGTTGGCAATACATATCTAATGATAGAGTGTTGGAGGGTGAAGTATTGACTCGCGAAAAAATGAAAAAAAAAATATCCTGGATGGTGAAACATTGACTTGCAGTACATTGGTTCCGACGAGAGTGGGAATGAATGTCTTGAAGGGTGAAGTATTGACTAGCAATACATTGGTTCCGACAAGAATGGAAAAAAAAATCCTGTGGTGAAGTATTGACTGACAGTACATTGGTTCCGACAATAGTGTGAAAAAATATCTTGGAGGGTGAAGTATTAACTGACATTACATTAGTTCAGACAAGAATGAGAAAACATGTCATGGGGGTGAAGTATTGACTAAAAGTATATAAATTAACCGGAACAATTTTTATTTACAAAATTATTTTTATTTTACTTTTCATGTATATGCAAATTATTTATTTACAAAATTAATTAATTTTTACATTAAATATAATATAAATATTTTCCTTCAATAATTGATCTATTTGAGTAAACCTTCATGTATATTTTCAGAATTATGATGTATATATAATATTTTTTAATATTAAAGATTGAATGTTCAATATATACTATTTTTATTAGTTATAGGACCAATGCTGCATATTTCATTTAATTTTTTATAGAATTGAAATAAGAAATAAAATTGTATTAAATTGTGTTGTGTGTAATAAGAAGGTCCGATTTTAATTTTTGTTTTTGTAAAAATAATAGTCGTTGTGAGGACAAATCCATGCATAATGTTGTGTTTAGACAAATAAATATCAAAATTATAAAACTTTTCGCTGACAATATTAAGATATAAATTATAACTTTACTATAGGAGTTAATAATAATATTTATTCCATCGAATTTATTTTACATCCACGCACATCGCGCGGGCGGGTGTACTAGCACTGCTTGAAGATGGCATAATGAGGTAGGAGATGCTCTAACCCTAATTGACTCAACATCCCGGCATCACTTCGTCCTCCACTCTCCAGCAACCCTACGCCGCCCTCATCCCCTTCGACCTCCACCTGCGCCGCTCTCATCCCCTCGGCCTCCGGCGACCAGCTCGATCTGATCCCCTTCGGCGGGCTTCCTCCAGCGACCAGCGCCGCCGCTGCCGCTCAACCCTTCCGGCCTTCCCTTCCTTCGCCGTCGCTGCAGCCGTTCATATTGCTTGAATGATCAGATAATTTTGTTTGAACTGGTAATGTAAGAGAAATAGACAATGCCTCAAAGTCTCTAGTTTGTTGTAATATTGTGGTGTTGTGCACCCTGTTTTGTATCTTGAGTAGTTTTCAATCTACAGGCTATTGGCTCGAGAGGGGTTAAATGCAGAGCAGCTTGCTCGACCTTAAGTCATTTCAATTGAAGGTAAATTCTTCTTCCGTGAGCATTTCTCTAGATGCCTTATTTTGGCAGTCAATCTATTGGATCACCTAGATCTATAGAGTGACCATACTATTTAAAATCATATCTCAAAGGGCAGTGGCGGATCCAGAAAATCCTGACCCAGTGTCAGTCTCGTCAATTACGTTGCATGATCCAATCGAGAATGGAGGAGCGTTATTCCGTCAATAGTCCGCGGAGGATTCTCAGCTTCTCCAAGAACCGGAGGGCGAATGATCTCGACACCCGATTTCCGACCGGATTCGGGGTTTCCGGCGAGCATGGACCCAAGCCTTCGGAGGTTTATGGCTTCGTGGGATCCATAACCACCGTTGTTTCCACAGGTCCGAACGATCACTGAAGCGCGTGAATTATGTATTTGTAGGTTACTTAGCTTCCTTGACCTCTGCAAATTCACCTTAAGGAAGTCGAATCATTGAGCAGGTTTTTTAATTGTGAAGGTTCGATTTTGATCCTTACAGTAGATTGTTAACTGAATGGATGAACCACTAGGAGCTCTCTAATTTTCAATTCACTGCGTAGTTTAAGAAACAAAGGAGATATCAGCAACTGCCTGATGGACTTTCAGTTTTTAGTATTATCTATATTGCATTATCTTCTAATCAATGTCTTGAGATCTTAAGTTATACTCGTACTCAGATTGGTATGTGAAACAATCTTTTTCATGTGCAACAGTTGTCTTCTTGATATGGGCTTATGTTCCGGACTGCTGGCTGCATTCTGTTGGGATCTATTACTACCCTAACAGGTTATTATTGAATTATATGTTTATGTTGTTTCCTCTTGTTTGCATACCCTTTTCTTATTATTTATTCTCTGTGAAAGAAGTATTATGCATGCGATTGAGAGAGATTGTGTGCAAATTATGGAAATTCTGATGATCTTTTAAAAGATGTATGTTTGTTTCTAGTTTTGTGTTGTTACTTGTTAGAGTTTGTTTTTGAGAAGCAAGCTATGCACTGCTGTAAAAAACAATGTAATGGATATTATGAAGGCAACATGTATGCTGTGAAGACGATAGAGACTTAGAATTCTATTAGCTAAATAAGTTGGATATTAAAGCTGGCACTGTTTCATAAAGATTATACAAAATTCGCCACAGTTGAAGTGTTTCAAGTTTGTGAACAACCATGAGCTTAATGTTGTCTTGCCTGAGTCAAGTATTAGTGTATTACACCTTTTGTGGATTTGATTTTCATGTCCTCCCAATACATTAAAGTATATTTATATCTCCACCATTCTGTTTGTTCAGGTATTGGGCGTTGGCTGTGCCTACTTATGTAATGGTGACAATTGCACTGGGCGTGATATTCTACATGGGTATGAATTTCATGGCTACTCCACCTCCTACCTCATTTAACTCAATGTTCGGTGAGTGGACATAAGTCTATCTAGGAATTGTGCATTCTCTGCATAACCCTGAAACACAGCAAGTAGTAATGGCAATATTTCCCTAAACTTATGTTCAATCAATGCAGACGAGTTCAGTAGGGAACCACCGAGTAGTATCCCATCAACAGATGATGAAGAGCAGCCAATTGAGTCTATATACGACATTGGCATCGACCAAGTTAATGATATCATGTTTAAAAAATGCAAAATAACTACCCCTTCCAACTTATGGTATTAGTAGAGATAATGCTCGTGGAAATGTAGTTTATTTCTTTAGGGGTTATACTATTAGAATTCTGATGACAAATCCTTTTCTTTACTGATAAGGATTAAAGGGTAGAACTCATGTATTCAATCTCTAGGTGAAAGTGAAAGGCGGAGTTAGCCAGTTTGGTACAATTAACTTTTTTCAACACAGTGATTTTTCTTTGATAAGTTCAACACAGTGATTAGCTTTGGAATTTCAGACTGCTATGACTGTAAAGTGGGTTTGTCTAACATGAATATGTAGCAATTACTAGACCAAAAATAGGAGATTTTGTATCCGAAAAATGTTTACTGAAAAAACTACTTCTGCAGCTTGATTGTGCATTAGAACAGCATATCATACTATCCCCCAAACACCCCATTCCAAGAATAGGGGTTAGCCTTAATATTAGTATAAAAGTAGAACTCAGGCAGGGTACCATTTACTCCCTCCGTTTCTAAATAAATGTAACATAAGGAAATGACACGAGATTTAATATAAAGAACAAAAGTGTTTTAGTGGAAGTTTTTTACATTTAAAAGCATTTCATATATGGTAATGTAACATTTATTATGAAACACAAAAAAAAAAAAAAGGAAAGTGTTACCATTAAAAAGAAACGGAGGAAGTACTTCACAATGTGAACCATAATCCCATTATAATTTCAATGATGACCCAGAAACTGAACAATGAGTAATGAAAACTTTATTGCGCTAGGAAGAAAAATAAAAACCATCATATTCAAGCACAGTCGGAGCAAATTGAAAATCATTTCAGTTGTACAGATCCAAGCAAGGAAACTTTAACTATAGACACTCCACATAGGACAGGGTGAAATTAGAAGATTTTTTTTTTTTTTTTTTTTTTTTTTTTTTTTTTTTGCACAAGTATAATTTTGTTTAGTTAAAATTAGACAAATAATTTGTCATTTAATTTGAAATTATGAATATATAACTTCAAAATTCTTAAAATGTCCATTAGTTCACAATCTTTCGTATGAAGTACCTAGTAGTATAATTTTAAAAGGGAGGGATATGAGGCATGATTGGAAATCACCCCCAAACCTAAAAAATGGGAATCAAGTAACTTAATCATTAGTTTATTAAGTCTCCATCCCCTTATCAAATAAAATTTCAAAATCAATTGAATGAAAAAACTATAAAATAAAAATAATAAAAACGATAATTTAATTAACAAATCACAAACATTATACTAGTACTATATATTCCTGAATTTATTATTTTATATATTCATAAATTAAAAATAATCAAATTAAAAATCCATCAAATCCAAATATACTTCATATTGTACCCTAATTCTGACGCACTATCAAACTTGAAAAGAGCACCAGTCCGAATTGGATTGCACCTCTTTGAGAACGGATTCCCACCGTCACCGACGCGTGTGGTCCGTCATCTGCCTATTCTTCACCACCGGTCCATTTGACTGGATTTAGAATATCGGCGATTTATAAACAATATTCTGGAAACCAGTATTTCTGTATTTGTTTGTTTTCGACGGTTAGTGGTGGTTTATTTCGCCTAAAGCTGGGGATCCTGCATGGGTAATGGGGAACAACATTTGTAGTCACCCTGGCCAATGCATTCGCTGCAACCAAGGAATACTGCGCTTCTATTAAAGAATGTGCTGAAATTCAATGGGAAATTAGGATTTGGGCCGTTCAAATAAACTTGACGAAGCAGCAGCAGTTAAAACGGAATGTAAAATCTGAAGTTCAGACGAGACAAATGGAGAAAATTCCATAATGCATCGAAGCTGTCATTCTTTGATGTTTGATTCTACCTAAGAGGTAAATATGCTTTGCCTTGCTAGCGCCGGATTACTGCTTCAGAGTGAGTAATCTGCCATTACAAACTTATCGTATTAAATTCCGTCTCATATGTGATATTTGTTGAACTTTTGGGTAATTATGGTTTGATTCTCGGTTTGCAGTTACATTAACATTATTTCTTCTTCTTAAAAATTACTTTTGGTTAATGGAAGTTATCAAACTGTAGCTTTTCCGGCACGGCATATGAATGTGACTCGAATTTGTTGTTCTGGTAGGATTTTGAAAGCCATGAAATCGGATAGACTTTTATGCTTTTATGAGGACAGGATGATCTAATTATTAAAAGCACATGTGCCGTTCATGTCTGAGACACGAATCCTAAAATTTCTAATTTACATTCAATAGGCTTCATCTATGTGATTTTGCAGCCATTTCATTGTGTCATTTTTGTAATTGGGCTCACTGGTTTCCAAAAGCATGCACCCTTTTGAAAATTCTGTGTCCTGGAGCCAGGATTGCCAGGGGATCAAAAGTCAGTTTTCTCCTCGAGAAAACTTCCCATTGAGTGCCAAAGTGACCTTCCCACTCTTCTGTAGTGCTATAATGTGGCAAGTATTGTTTGATCCCAAGATGAGGCCTTTCACACAAATCCAGAATTTTGTTGTTTTGGCTTACAATGTAGTCTATGCCATCCTTTCCAGTGGAGGATGGTATTGCTGATGATAGGAAAGCAACGAGGTAGAGGATATCCTCCTTGGGCGTAATCAAAGATGTTCCTATTTTCCACCTACACAAGAAATGACATAGTGAAATAATATGTCCAGAAGATTGACAGAGATTGGTATCATTGAAGGGTTAGTACGTACCTTGATTGGTTGACAGGGTAGATCAGGACCGGGCCGTTACTGGTGTCTTTAACTATGTTCCCAAACACATCTTGGCCGAACTCGTGAATACTACTTCTTGGAACTAGTAGATTTAGCCATGGGTGTGGCACCTCCCATAAGCCCTTTGCCCGAAGTTTCATTTCAGAAACGTGTACTCTGTCCAAGAAATCTAAGTAAGAGACTTCTGACTGGAAGATTGTAGACTGAATGTAATTAAGTCCTGATAGTAGGGTGTCAACATCCTGCATACCCAGCAACAAAAGTGAGGACTCAAGTCATTGAGCGTCTCCAAGTTACTGTATCTTAATATTATAATAAGCTCACCTGATCAATATGATTATCCTTTTCTGGGGTGAAATATTTTGCAACTTCCAGGCAATACAGAATCCTACCTTCTGAAGTGAACTCGTTTGCCTGAACAGGGTCTCTGGGATTGAAAGATGTTCTCCAGTTATTTAGTATACCAGTTCTGTTTATGATGACAAAACCTTCTATATAGTCAAAGGAATTTTCGGGTGATATGAGGTTCTCTTGATCATTAATAAACGTAAAGAAGTCCGAGTAAAGGGCCCTTATCCATTTAACCTGTTACAGAGAGATAGATGGTAAGGTTGATACCCCATATAGCAATTAATGTACTAGAAATTTATTGCGAAGGGAATGACCATTCTTGGAGCTGGTTCTAGAGCAATCCTGGCCTGGGTGATGACGCCAAATTGCCCTAATCCTCCAAGTACAGCATGGAAAAGATCCGTGTTCTGCTCTTCAGAACAAGTTGCAACTTCCCCCCTGCCTGCAGAGAAATTGCTATTAGTACCTTCAGCAAGGAAGACACCGATTTTCAGTAAATTCCTTTCAAAATATATTGTACTGCATTTACTAACCAATTTGAATGCAGGTCAGCATATCAAAGTATAAACTATCAACAACACTAATATCTTCTTGCAGAACTGTAGAAAATTAATGTGCATGCAACACAATCGACCTAACCTGTGACAACTTGTAGCTGGTAGACATTGTTGATCTGGGGTCCGTGTCGGAATGCTTGCCCGCTAATTCCAGCATTGGACAATGTTCCTCCAACTGTGAGATGAAGATAGTCAGTCCAGGATTTCGGTGCTAGTCCCTGTTTGAGACTCTCATGCAAAATATTTATCCAAAGCTCGCCAGCTGATACTTCCACATAAGGATGCTTTCCGGTGTGAAAACTCATTTCGGGTACATGAAGTGATTCCATGTTGATTACAACACCTTGATGTGCCTGTGCTTGGCCTTCAAGGGAGTGACCATGGCCTCTGGCAGCCACTGTGAGGTCTGAATTTAATCCCAAATTGAAAATATATTTGATGATGCGGGATATATCCGAAACTGATTTTGGATGTAAAACTGCTGATGGAATTAGATGGTATCTATTGCCAAAATCTTTTGCTGCATGTTCAATATTATCAAAGGTGAGGTTGCCATCAAATGTTATATTTCCCATTGATGAACGTAGCATTGATGGGACGGAGTGAGGATATATGCTAGGGGTGAACAAAGGTTGGTTTGAACAAAAGCGTTCTCTATGTATTGTGAAACCTAGTAAGAGAACCAAGAGAAGCCTCAAGATCACAGCCTTTTGCTTGAAGCTGCAATAAGATTGTATTGCGAACATCTTTTATGTATAAAGTCAGATAGGAAGGGGGGAAGAGATGATTTTTTTTCCTATATAATCTCTCTCTCTCTCTCTCTCTCTCTCCTGTGTGTGCAAGCAAGAATAAATTAATAGAGTGGTAACTAAAGAATAGGCTGAGAGTTGCACGATATGAAAGAGAATTTAAAGGGAATGGTGGTAAGGGAGTGAAGAGATGCTTTAAAGTGCATATGATGGCGCTATTGTTTGAATTTTGGAGAATTGGAGATCGTGGATTACATGGTACACTCTCAACGGTGAAACAAAGGTTATTCAATATAGCTACAAGTTACTGCTAAAGTATGAGCCATATACAGCGTATGAATATTTTGCTTTACCTTGAGGATATTTACCCATGAAGACACAGTTCATTATTTTACTCGTACAACTTAATTATTATATTCCTAAGAATTTACACCACTTTAGGTGGCAATGTTTCATCCCCGCATTTCCCATATTTTCAGTAACACCATATTTCCTGACCATAACATAGTACATTTTTGGTGCTATTTTGAGTAAAAAAACTATTAGTACTAAATGGACTAGCCAACAGATTTTTCTTCACATGTTAGGAATTCATGACTTCATTTTCTACAGAGTATGATATTATATGTTGTAATCTTTACTTGTCAGGTTTTGAACACTGAATTATTGTGGAGAATTCCAGCCTTTGGGTCCCCACTAAGTTGTTAATTATCAGTGCCAATGACGGGTCAATTCTTGCCTTGTTTTTACTCTTGTCATAGCTATTCAGCAGGAATATGCTTGGAAAGCTTTTAAATTTCTCTTCACATGTTGCTGCATTTATTTTTGCCACCCCAACCTCTAATAGACATTTGATCATGTCTCTGAAAAGAAAAAGATTTAGGTTTCTGCAGCAGGAGAGTGTGTAAACTTGGGAGGCCCCTACCAAATGCAAATGGTGTTACCAGAAAAGTCAGTTTCTTGTTTTATATCTTACCCTCTTTGGGCAATGTAAGTTTGGCCAGCGTAATCTGCCTAATATTTTGTTCTTTTCCTTCCATTTCTTCAAAGGTGACCAAGAAAGTCTTCTGGATTTGAGTACTTGAGTTAGACAGAGCAAAAAAAGTCATTTTTTTATGAATACTTTATAAATCCTAGTAAGTAGTGACACTCAATTATTTGTTCTTGTTATTCTACTTTTATCACATATATTTTGAATATTTCTCTTATCTCTAGTGTTAGGGGGAAATAAATTAATTGCATCGATTATATTTATATCGGACATACATGTGATATGTATCATGTTTTTGCCTGAATGGCTTATACATTCTCACCATTTTATGTGTATATTATGTTTCATTTGTGCCATTAGGGAATGAAGCTCTTATCACTGAGATACTTCTGCTCAAAATACAACCCAACGGTGATTGGTACTTGACATGGATGATTATAGTGGGTGAGGTGAGTTTTCGTGGCCCATTATTCTTTATACTTTACAAGGACTTATCATACAGTTATGCCACAACATGGAAATAGTCTAAAACTAACACAAGACATGAGATCATATATCTAACATAGATAATTTTGGGGACGCTGGATGATGAATTAATTGTATATGTGCAATGTCTTTCAATCCTCTCTCTTTCTCGGCTCAAGTCTTTTTCACCCGGTCACACACATTAGCTTTTCATATTTTTGTGCTGTCTGATAGATTTTCAAGATATATATGAGGATATAATTCCCTAGACAAAGACTTCAGTTGTCAAGAGTCACATTATTATTTAATGTTATGCGTTTTATTGGAATGATATCCCATTTGTCAATGTATAGTGGCTTGTGGTTAACTAAGACTTGAGAGTTGAGACTATCTTTATTTGGTGTTGGGGCTGAAGCCTGGAGGAAAATTAAGGTAATAAACTTCCTTAGTTTTGGATTGATTGTCACTAAAACTCATTAGTGACAATAATAATCTGAAAGGAGGGAGCATGGGAAAGACGAGTAAAATGGGGGGGGGGGACACTATTACTTTATTCTTATTATACATAGAGTATGTTTGGATGTTAGCATATTAGGTAGCATATAGCGGATTAGAAGAGCATATTCTTTCACAATTCTCTCTCCGAATCTGCTATCTGCTAGTGGATCCGCTGATTCCCAAACATCCCCATATAATAAGTAATAAATTTAAGAAAAGAGAATTGAAAAGTTCCCCGTCAGTTGTTATTGGTGTTTCAAGTCATGGAACCCTAGAATTGAGACAAATCTAAAAATTCCCCATTTAATAACTAATAAACTTTCAATGTGATGCTTTTCTTTGCCAAACAAATCACTATTTTGAAAATTATTACCCCATTAGCTTTTAGCAGCGGATAGTGGAAGGGCATAGGTGTCAGCAGCTCACTCGCGCAAAAGAATAATCATCCGAAATTCTTTCATACTCCCTCCGTTTTTAAATGATAGCTACGTTGGAGAATTTGGCACTATTCACACAATCACTTTGACTTGAAGTTTTATCATAGTTATTCAAGTTAAAATATAGTCAATTGAGATCTTGTTAGATTAATCTCGTCTTGTAGTTTTTAAATATCGAACTTTTAGAATTTTTACTTATACCGAACTTGAGTTATTACTGATTGAAAATGTACATTGGACTGCGTACTGCGTGGGTCCGTAGCAAACAAAAAAAACGGAGGGAGTATTTCTTTTTCCTTTGTCTCTTTGTCTCTAGAATCCTTGCCTATAATATGCCTATGTAAGTTTGTAACATTTGTATTATTAGTTTAATAAGAAATCACATGGGCAGATAAAAGGGTGTTCACCTTTTAGTTGGTTGAAGTGAAATTTGCCCACAATAGATGAGGCTAATTGGAATAGATATCAACTTTTCTTCATATCTGCAGAACGAAATTTTCAAAAGGCTCAGATAGTACGATTAAGATAAGCCTATGCAGGGGCTGACACTTGTGTGTTCACTGGTGGTAGACATTAATGCAGACTTCATGTGCATAGGCATACATGCATGCGTATTTTCTTTGAAGTTTACTTCTTTGCAATATGCCCATGTGACAGTTATTTTCTTTTTAGTTATGGGCTGTTCAAAGCGTAGTTCATGATATCTGAAGTTCAAATCGTTGGTTGGATAGGAGTATATTATTTATACACAGCTTCACATGCTGTGATTTGTTTGGTTGGAAAATGTCCCCTATTAGAAAAGATTATATATGTAGGAATTTGATTGGACGAGCCATTTTTTGCATGTTTTTGAAATATATAGTAGGATGGAAGTCTATGTTGTCCTTTTCCAGTTTAGAAAGTTTGCGAAATACTACTGTTCTCGTGTTTTAAAAAAGAATGACATAAAGTTAGTTTTATGGAGTATTGCGAACTAGTAATAAATTTTTTTATGAGATATTTTTAAGAAGTCTTAACTGTGCAATTATCATTTCTTAAGTTTTAGATGAAATAGGGCCATACAATTCTGAAAATGTAGGGATATTTCCTGACTCGTGTTGACTTTTTAGATTAAAAAGCTTTATGTCTATATAGGCCCTGTTACCTATACATAGCACAAAAATATTACTCAGAGTGAAATATTATACTTCCTCCGTTCTTTTTTATTTGACACAGTAGGAGTTTTGTTACTGTTCATTGAGTAACTTTGATTCGACTTTTAAATACGGTTATATAGGACAAAAAATAATCAAGTGAGATCTTGTTAGATTCGTCTAATCCCATAGATTTAGAATATCAAAGTTTCACAATTTTTACTTGTACGCAATTTGAGTTATTGAAGATTGAAAATGTGTATTGGATTGCGTGAAATGTGGGTCCGTGTCAATTAAAAAGGAACGGAGATAGTATATATATATATATATATATATATATATATATATATATATTTTCCTATATTGATATGAGTTCAACTTTCAAGCATGCAAATCAACAGTTGAGTTTATTTGATCGACACTATTATGTTTAATGAGCTGCTTAGAGCATCCTCAACAAAGAACCCATCAAATGGGTTCTTTCATCTATTTACTTAATGCCAACTCAACTTTTACTACCACAAGCTAAAAAAACTCATTCCTCTTTTTTTTTTTTTTTTTTTTTTTTTTTTTTTTTTTCACTCACATCAAAGAACCAATTCCTAAAGTTCTTCCCCCTCTCTCCAATATTATTTAATTTAATAAACAATTATTCTTTCAATTATTTGTAGAATATATAGATAATATATTTATTATTTTATTTTACAACAAAAATTATTTTTATTAAAATATAAAATTTTACACAATAAAATATTTTAAATAAAAAATATCATTTCATAAACTAGACAGCAATTAATACAACTACATAAAATATTACAAATGTTAATCTATAGGTTTAAAATGTTAATCTATGAATTCAAAATGTTAACCTATATGCCTAAAAAAAACACTATATATCCAAAATGTTAATCTATATGTCTAAAATGTTAATCTATGAATTCAAAATGTTAATATATATGCAAAAAATGCTTACAGAAAATAACATGGATGTTCAAAATGCTAATCTATGTATCCGAAATGTTAACCTGTATGTCCAAAATGTTATTCTATGTATTCAAAATATTAACCTATTTGCAGAAAATCCTTACCAAAAATAATATTCTATATGAATAATTACATCAAAAATATATATATATATATATATATATAATTATTTCATTACAATTATAAAAACAATTAATTTATTGTGATCAAAATTAAAGTAAGTGAATTATAAAACTATTCTTATTTTAAACTAAATATATAATGATAATTGTAATAATAAAATTTAAAGAAAATAAAAATATATAATCCATGTTTGGAAAACAAAAAAGAAATGTGTGAGCTCTATTTTGTCAGAGAAGAACCCATGTTTTGTGGTTCTGTACAAAGAACCCACTTGAGTTGGTTCTCTTGCCAACTCAACAATTTTTTTTTTTTTTTTTTTTTTTTTAAGTTTGTATTGTTGACGTGGGGTTCTCACAATGGAGAGAACCGCCGTTGTGAATGCTCTTAGTGAATTTTAGTGGTATGGGGGATCAAATTAAAGCGTGATCTTCATAAATTTTGGAAGTGGGAGAGGGGATTCATCATTTCCTAGTGTCAACTGTTTTGTTGCGAGAAAAAAAAGTCTTATGAATTATTTATTGATGTTCAATTAAACTATATGCCATAAGATTAATACTCTCATCCAAGTACTTAGAATAATAACATCCCTTTTATTGGACTTCTATCTCAGCTTTCTTAGAGTAAATATGGAGTGAAAGAAATACATTTCACTTGATGATGTTGAAGGCAGTGTTTCTACTTTCTGGTGGATGAGGCTTTAATAGTTTTTACATGTATAAAATATACATCTGTCATTCTAGCAACATATTGTCGGTTATTAATGGTAAATATACAATCCCACTTTCATTAAACAATAAAATGTTACAGCACCACACAAAGAAGGGGACCCTTGTAAAAAGAAGTGTACAAAATAAATGGGAAATATAGGTCACATATTTTGCTTTTCTATTGGAGGGTTATGAAATAATTAAAATATTTCAGCTTGTAATTCTCTATCTTCAATTCCCACATCAGTACTTAAGTGGTCTATAAACACCAACAAATCATCCAATCAATTAGAAAGGGGAAAAAAACAAAAAACAAAACAAGAAGTGGAGCTAGTGAGATCTCTTACAAAGTTAATATATCTATGCTCCACAAATTAGTCTACATTCATTGCTGATTAAATCAATACACGATAAAGAGTTTTATAATTTATTGGTTGTTTAATATTATAAATCAAAGATCACACAAAGTGATACTGTCTAGCAATAATAATACAATGGGTACTATGATGTTTGATGTTTGCGATTCTCTTATCCAACATTATAATTATGAAAAAATCTTTATATATGATTACTTTTGGATTGTCTTCTCTTGCATTCACCTTTTTCTGTTTCCATTCGTATTTTGATTATAAAATATTTAGGATTTTATCGGAATCAGCACATAGAAAATGAAAATTTAATTAGTTTTTTAGTAGTAAAACGCTTGATTAGTCTAGTGACACAGAAAGTCAATTTGCAAAACACCTAAATCCTGCACTAAAGCAGATTAATATAATTTCTTTCTACCTATCCGTACTACGTATATAGAAGGGACTAACAAATGTACTATATACTGTAATGTTTATCAACATTGAGTATATGCACATTACTTGGTTAGTTTGGATTATAGTAATTCCCAAAATTGATTTTTCTCAGGAGGGAGCGCAAAATTGATAATAACTGGTATGCAAATTAAGTACTTTTCCTTCCTCAACAAAAACAAACATGCACTGTTCGTCTTTTTTGGGAATCTATTAGACTATTACACAGGCTCCGTTGTCCATTAGAACATGTGGGTACATTTGTCTTGGTTTACATGAAAATAGCAAAGGCTATTTGTAGAAAAATACACATTTTTGAGGAAATTTAGCATAGATGTCACTAATATTTATTTTATTAAATAGATTTAAATGCTTACCTAAATCTATATCTTAAATATCAATCTCACCCTTTCATTAATGAGAGAAATGCTTCTAACATAATTAAATAAATTTATATTACTTATTTATATTTTGGAGGAGTAACATCAAACCTCATATACAATGAGACCTCATATTTAAGGTTGGAAATGAGGCAAGACTTGTTAAATTTGCCACCGCCTTGCCGCCCTTAGGAAACCCGAGCTTGCCCTACAGCCCGCCCGCCCGGTGCCTTTTTGGTTTTTTTTTTTTTAAAAAAAAAAATTAAAAAATTATATAGATAAAAATTAATATTATTTTTATATATTTAAATTAAAGTATTTTCTTAGAAATTTTTATAATTAGTAATCGTCCATTACAATTAAATCCCTGTACGTACGTTTTTGTTGAATGTGAAGTTGTAGGCAGCGGCGGATCCAGAAATTTTTAAGTTGTATCACAATAGTGATGAAAACTATGTTAAAATTAAGGATAGTAGTTAAAATATAAAACTATTGAAAAAGACTAGGTTATAATTGATTATAGTGGTATCACCACAAAAATTCAGCGGTTGCACAAAGCCAAATCAAGCTGAATCTAAAAAAAAAATTTAGCTTAAAATAATAATTTTATCAATTTGAGTGGTATCCCGTGCTAAAAGTCTTAATAGATCCGCCCCTGGTTGTAGGGTAGGAGAGTATGGCAATTTGGGTGAAGCATTATGGCTCTAAAACATATAATAATTAATAGCTCTTGATTGGCTATGGAATGTCACCAAAACAACCAATAATTAACCTCCTCAATTTGGTTTTTAATGATGTGGATTTTTTTTTTTCTCTTTCATTTTTTACGTTTAGTAGTGGAAAGAAATGGTTTGTTTATTGTGTAAAATAATGGTACTATTCTAACCTACTTACAATAATATATAGTCTGTCCCTTCTATAGGAGTAATATTTTACTAGTACTACTTTTTACATAAGTAAGGCTAGAGAGGGAGAGAGAGTCTTGCCCCTTTTCTGTTGTTATTGCTCTTCCCGTCAGCATGCTGTGTCATCCTTGTTGGTCTCCCATGACTTTATTTCATTCTTTAGTAAAAGTATTTGGGTAAAGAGGCATTCAAGATTTTCTAGCTATAGCCTATAGGCAGTTCAATCTGCACCTAAACTGATCTTCGATGAAGAAACTTGCTTAGGGGCCATTAAATAATTGTAAACATAAATAGAAGTAAAAGTGTGAAGTGTGAACATAAATAGAATTACAAGTAAAGAATGCAAAACCTCTGAAACTGTCATAAAACATGTAGGAATGTGTACTTGCGCCAAAGCATTTTATGACGAAATAATGCTATTCATAATATCAAGATTTCATAGTATAACATATTAACATTTGCCTATAACCATAATGATCCCAAAACTTTTTAGCATATATAAAAATCTACATATGTGTTTTATTAAACACATATACAGACCATCATATGTGGTATTTCTGCTGTCACATTTGTCTATAACCATCATAATGATCCCAAGGAACTTTAGCATTGCTCCGAGCAACAAAATTCATTTCCTAATTAAAAATATAAGTATTAAGTATTTCCCTAGTGGTCACTATGTATGTCATTAGTAAAAGTAATGGTATTATTTATGATTGTGTTTCTTGAATTTATTAGGGAAAAAAAGTTGTGATCCCACTTTTTTTTCCCACACATTATTTCTTCTTGTCACCATAAAAATAAAACAAAATAAAATATAATTGTGACATAATTATTTGGAGGGAAAGGGCTTGTATTGGGACCAATAATTAGCCTTTAATTATTTGTTGTTTGTAATTAATAAACAACTTGTGGTTGCATTGTCATGAACATGACTTGCATATTCAAAAATGCTATGTAGATAGGGATTTCTAGGATGGAAAATTTTCATGAAGTCTAGCTAGGTCCTAGCCAGTTTTCACTTCATGATTTGCATTGCCACTGAATATTATAAACTTTTTAGGGATAAATACTTTTGAGTAATAGTAGTTCCACTTTTTTCTTAAATTTGTGATTTATCTTAAATATGATTGCGAATACCTTTAATTTAAACATAGATACAACATATATATATATATTTATTATGCTTAATCGAAATAAGAAATTCAAATTCACATACATTCTGACTATGCCCCTATTATCAATTTTAGGCTAGCCACTATTTTTTATATTCCATTATGATTCATAGAGACTTTTGCCTTATTAAAGCCACGGCCGGTTGCTTTTACCTATATTCCTGTAGATATATTTTTCATAATCCATATGAATTTTATCTTATGCCATAAGAATGCATGCAGGGAAATGTAAATCCTATTTAATATTTTGTATATTTAAAATTGGGAATAGCTAGAAAATAATAACGTTCAGCAATAATTTAAACATGTATTAAATAAATTACAATATTGTACTATATGGTAAATTCAAACATTCTTTTGAAGCCCTATTGAGGAATTTTCTTATTGTTGTGATTTCTTGATTTTCTGTTGGATGAAAAATGACATGCACCAAATTAATTGCCATAGCATGTGCTTGGATAATAGTATGTGTCCCACCATTACGCACAATAATATACCAAGTTGTCTGCTGATTAATAATTTGGGAAGAATTTGCTTTAATTTGCAGTTGATGAGGTGTACCATCAAAAATCTTTGCAAAAGCTTCTCTTGCAACTTGGGGTTCTTGTAAGGTTTGTATCAAGACTCAAGTAAGTGTGACACTATTTTTGATGGAACCTAATGGGCTTATTATTGGTTCCATCATCTGTTGGTGTGATTTGCATTTTTTTGTGTGTCCAGGAATGGTATACATGCATGATTGTCTACATAATTTCTTCAAAAAGAAACAGTCAATTATTAGGATCATCTCAAATATTTTCGGTATCTTCAACAAAAAGAAAATATACTCTAATAGAATGAAAATATATGTTCATTACTTTGAATAGATAATTAAATTTTTGGTTAATTCGAAATTGAAGATGGCCCGAACTACTAGTTTGGGAAAATTTTATATATTCTCCGCTCAAAAAACATGTCAAAAACACCACAAAAACGATCAAAGATGTTCATATATGTTCCATATGCACATTTACATGTTTCAGCACCTAAACACATCCAAACTCTCAAATTATCCCAGTAAAAAATTGTCAAACAACAGGTAAATGCCTTGTTTTCTTATGAGAAATCAATATATAATAAAAGCACCTTAAATTTTGCCAATTATTTACTTTAAGAGTGGTTAATTAGAGGATTTTAGACTTGTTTCTGTCTCATGTTTCTTTAGAGAAATGCACTAAATATTAGTATAAGTAATATATGATGAATTGTTGGTCCCTTATACGTCAAGATTAGAAACTTTAACCACAACTGTTTGTTCAATCACACACTTAAAAGACTTGTTAGTAGGTTAGTACTCAAAGGTAAATAAGTGCAGTAAAGAAACACGAACAAACAGAGAGTTGTTGACCCAGTTCGGCCCAAGGCCTACGTCTGGGGGATACCAATCCAGGAGTGTTCCACTATGTGTTCGAACACCACGTTACAACACGAACAATAGTGAACCAGTAACCTTTTACTCCAACACCCAAGTGGATGATCGATGGTACCAGAAACTCCCTTTTCTGGTGAGAATGCTCCGATTCTGCTTCGACCCCTTGAAGACTCCTTCTCCAAGTTTCCCTCGAGTGAACCTGTAAAAGATCCTCCCTTTGATGTAGCAATGAAGGGTAGTATCTTGGTGACACAATCTTGAGTGTTTCCCTTGATCGAATCGCGTCGAAATCAATCAAGGGTTCAATATGCACGATGACTCCGAAGAACACTCAAGTAGCAACCTCTCCTATCAGTGATGAAACTCTCGGATTGGGTGAAGAGATTGTTGGAGGATTTCTCAAAAGTGCTTTGCAATGTTTTTTGAATGATTGAATCGATTATGACCCATTGCAATTTTCTTCCTTAAAAAGACGTTCGAAATCCTGATGCTATGGAAGGAGAATACATAATCCCACGAAATCTTCCTTCTTCCATAGCCGCCTCATTCCTTACTTAGATGAAAGATTCCACTTCCCATAGCTTCTTCGATCCCAGCAAGGAAGTGACAGCCGACCGTTGGAGGACGCTCCTTGCCATGCAGGGTTGGCTTTATCCGATATGTAAAGATATCTTGCCAAGAATATTATGCGGATAAGATCAAGGGGGTGGGATCCTACCTAGTGCTCAACATCGGAGTGGAACACATTATCTCAAAAATAGAGGCACTAACAATCTCCCCCTTTTTGACATAATGTGAGCCAGTAAGATCAAAGATCCTCCGATGTGTGAACAACACAAGAAGAACAAAAAACCAATCCCAACCACCATTACATAGCAATATCCCCAAACAACCTATCTAATGCTCCGTACAAAAAGATCAAGCGAAAACAGAGGAGCATGTACAATAAAACCAGCAAGGCGTCCACGAATAAACCAGTTCAACAGAAATAACAAAACTAACAATACTAGGAATACTAAAAAGAGTTCAATAACAGAGTTCCATCATAAAACAAAAGCACTTACCAGAGGCAGACATCTTTGATCACGCACACCTTCTCCCCCTCTGGATCTCAATATGGCAAAAAAAGGGCCAATTACTCCTGAGAGGAGTCATCCTCATCAGTGGTTGCGTAAAAGTCTGCAGCAGCCTCAGTCACCTCATCCTCAGGATCGGAATCCCAGACCTCAGGGAGAAGCTTAGCCATCTCAGCAAGGGCGCGTTCTTCTTCATCCAGCTCTTCTCTCTTCCTCCTGATAGCATCTTGGCGCTCTGCAATCATGTCTTTGAGTTGATCAAGGGCTGTCTGAGGAATAGGAGGTCCATCTGGGCCTGGAATGTCTTGAACTTTGTTTTGCAATTTAGCCGTGAACTTGAATACTTTGGTAGTATCTACCAACTCCTTGGGATGTCCATCAATACCAACAGATTCCAGATAGCCATAGATCAATGCTGGAAAAGGTATGAGAGATGAGCTGTCCTTCTTTAGGTTCTCAGCCAGATCAACCATTTGATTGAGGACAAGCTTTCCATAGTTGATTTCCTTCTTGTTCTCATCAATGGCAAACAGTAGTTGACACATTTCCTTCGAGACTACTGAGTGGTTGGCAGTGGGCATCACATTCGAAGATATAAACTTGTAGAGCAGAAAGAACCTCTGGGTCAGATTTCCTGATCTCAAGCCTCTGCCTTTGATATTCTTCTCCTTGTCCTTAGTCAACAGTTTGGCAATCTGGACATTGTTGAACTGAGTGCCTGGTCTGAATACAGTGTCAAAGTCACACTGTGGAACACCAAGGAAGTCACAGATATCCTTAGCAGTGAGAGGCACAAGCTGCTTCTTGACATACACTCGTCCAAACCAGCTGCTTCCAGGGACGATGACTGACTTTCTAAGGTTTGCATAAAACATCTTCACAATTGATTGCTTGCTCCCTGGAAGATCAGATGCCCAACGAAGGAGATGCCTTTTTTCAAGGTACTCTGTCCAGCCAATCTCATCACACTTGGCACCTTTGAAAGCAACCTCAGGTTTCAGTTTCCTCTTACGCAAGACAGTCTCAAAGAAAGTCTGAGATTGCAGAGAGTAAAACTTGGAGCTATAAGCCAGATTGGTATCCACGACCTCAGGGATTTCATCAACATCTTCATCCTGAGCAACATCCTCTTCAACATTCACAGTGGGAGCTTTCTTCTTTTTCTGAGGTTGAGAGGTGGAAGGGGTCTCATCTGCTTTCCTTTTAGCCCTATTGTCAGCAGCTTTCTTGCGAGCAAGGGCCCTGAGAGGGACACCATCCGATGAAGAAGATTGCTCCCCCTCACGTCCAGCCTCAGTGTGAGCAACAACTTGCTCTTCATCATCACTTCTCAACTCATCCTCAGTGAGTCCCTCACGCCTAAAAAACTCTTCAGCAGAGATGGTAGTGCGGGTGCCAACAGGTGCCTCCTCATCTCCCGAGTCACCACTGGATTCTTCATCACCTGGATTGATCTCCACGTTCTTGTCTGACTCATCAGACAACTCGGTCGACTCTGAAGTGTGTTCAGAGGCGTCATCTGAACTCCCTGGAGGCCCACCCCCAGCATTCTTGATAGCAACCTTCGGAACATGAGCTTGCACATTGATTGTTTCTCCAGAAGCACTAGTGGGCAATTGTGTGCCAGCGCCAGGAGCAGGGGTTGCGGATTGAGGGCCAGGTTGGGTGTCATCTTGGTGCCCAGAGATGGGATTCGAACTCCCTGCATCAACATAGTCAGAAACCAAGTTTTTCTGAGATGCCATTTTACCTTTCCCTTTTGGAGGGTTCTGAGATCGCATTGCCGCATCCGCCAGGGTAGATAAGGGCACTTGGACGGTTGACACAGGTGCAAGGGATGTGGGCGACGTGCTGGGAGCAGTTTCCCCATGGGAGAGAGCAGTTCCAACCTCCGATTGAGTGTGCGCCAGTTGAGTTGGCGTTAGGGCACCACCCGGGGCAGTTTCCTCGATCGCATGCGCCATCTCGACGCGGATGTCGAGTGGGTCGGAGATAGGAACTACTGGAGTAGCAATGGTGGTCGGAGCATCATTTGAGGTAGTAATTTCAGTTAGATTCCGGCCACGGCCACGTCCTCCCCTTCCGCGACTCTGTCCTCCTCGATTCCCTCCGCGATTTCCTCCTCGAGTGCGAGGGCCTCCACGAGCTGGGAGAGGTGAGTTCTCAGTGTTGGAACTCCTATTCCTTGTGGTCACCATTGTTCCTGCGAGAGATAAGGAGTATGGGAGTAGAGTGTTCTTTGAGAGACAAGAATACCTAGAGCGAGAGCAATAGAGAGAGATGGAGACGCGGGGGAAGTTTCTGAGAATAAAATAAAAAATTTTGAAAGGAAACTTCCCTATTAGTGGAGGCGTGGGATCATCATAGAATCCCTCCTAGGTAGCCGGTTACCAAAAATTAAGGGAACTTCCTTCTTTAGTCGAGCAACTGTCAAGGTAAGAGGAAGTATTTTCTGCAATAGAAATTTGTAATTAAGTATGGGATCTCGAATAATAGACTAAGATATAGGAAATAAAATAAATAGGAAAGACTTAGCCGTTTTTAAAGATGACAAGTGAGATCCCCAAGATCCTGTCTGAGACTTAGACTATGGTGCATAGGCCAAGTTCCCGCCTCAGCTTTTCAAATCGATCTCCATCAAGGGCTTTGGTAAAAATGTCCGCGTTCTGTTCTTGTGTTCCAACATACTCCAGGGACACTACTTCATCTTCCACGAGTTCCCGAATAAAGTGGTGTCTAACATCAATGTGCTTGGTTCGACTGTGTTGCACTGGATTTCTAGAGATACTTATCGCACTCATGTTGTCGCAGAGAACCACCAGCTTGTCTTGATCAATCCCATAGTCACTAATCATTTATCTCATCCATAAGAGCTGAGCACAACAGCTCCCTGCTGCGATATACTCCGCTTCTGCTGTGGAGAGAGATATAGAATTCTGTTTCTTACTATACCAGCTCACCAAGTTGGTTCCAACATAAAAACACCCTCCTGTGGTGCTTTTTCTATCGTCTAGATTGCCAGCCCAGTCTGCATCAGTGTATCCAATCAACTGTAAGTTGGATTCTTTGGAGTACCATATGCCCAAATCAGGTGTTCCAGCAATGTATCGAATCACTCTCTTTGTTGCCTTTAGATGAGACTCCTTTGGATCAGCTTGGTACCTAGCACAGACTCCTACAACGTAGCTGATGTCAGGTCTGCTAGCTGCAAGGTAGAGGAGGCTCCCAATGATTCCTCGATACATCTTTTGATCGACACTCTTCCCTGTGGGATCCTTGTGAAGCTTATCAGATGTTCCAATCGGTGTTCGGACAGGCTTACTGGACTCTAGCCCAAATTTCTTGACAATGCTTTTGGCATACTTGGATTGATTCAGAAAGGTACCTTCCTTCCTTTGAGTAACCTGCATACCAAGAAAGAATGTCAATTCACCTACCATACTTATCTCAAATTCCTTACCCATAGTCTCGATGAACTTGTCCTTGAGCACATGGGAGGTTGATCCGAACACGATGTCATCCACATAGACTTGAGCCACAATGATCCCTTTGGAGTCTTCCTTGATGAACATGGTTTTGTCTGTGCTTCCTCTTCTATATCCATTTTCCAATAGATATTTTGAAAGCCTCTCATACCATGCTCTAGGAGCTTGCTTAAGCCCGTAGAGAGCTTTGTTTAGCCGAAAGACATGGTCTGGGAAGTCTGCGTCTTCGAAGCCCTTGGGTTGCTCCACATACACTTCTTCTTTCAACCAACCATTTAAGAAGGCGCTCTTCACGTCCATCTGATAGAGTTTGAAGCCCATCGAACATGCAATGGCAAGGAGTAGTCTCACAGCTTCGAGTCTTGCTACGGGTGCAAAGGTCTCGCTATAGTCTATTCCTTCCACTTGGGTGTATCCTTGAGCTACGAGCCTGGCTTTGTTTCGAATCACATTACCATTCTCGTCACTTTTGTTCTTGAACACCCACTTCGTTCCAATGACGTTGATGTTATGTGGACGCTCAACCAAGGTCCATACTTCATTCCTTTTGAACTGAGCGAGCTCTTCCTGCATGGCATTGATCCAATTCTCGTCTTGCAGGGCTTCTTCAACCCTTGAGGGTTCAATCCTTGAGGTGTAGCAATGTAATCCTGCAAACTCTCTATAGTCGATCTTCTTCTTTACACGAGTTCTCCGATCTTCAAGAACGTCCCCAATGACATCATCTGGATTGTGATTACGATGGATTCTGACTTGGGGAGCAGCAACCTCTGACTGTGACGGTGTTCCAAATGGTGTTTGAACACTGGGTTGGACATCATCATTCTCCGTGGTGGCTTCCTGCTTCTCTCCAGACGAAGATCGAGCTTGTTCAGTGCTTTGGGTGTCTTTCTCTGCATCCTCCTCTTGGGATTCGACTGGTGTTCCTCTGTTGGGCGCGTCTTCCACAATGACATTTGTGGATTCGATTACCTTCCTGGTTCTGGAGTTGTATACTCGAAAAGCTTTGCTAGATGTTGAGTATCCAACAAAGATCCCCTCGTCACTTTTCTCTTTGAACTTCCCGGTGTGTTCCCTGTCATTAAGCACAAAACACTTGCAACCAAAGATGTGAAAATATGATATTGAAGTCTTTTTACCCTTCCATAATTCATATGGAGTCGTGAGTGTTTTAGGCCTGATATACACTTGATTTATCATATAGCACGTCGTGTTGATTGCTTCTGCCCAAAGAAACTCAGGAACCTTCTTGGAGTTCATCATGACACGTGCCATTTCTTGCAAGGTGCGGTTCTTTCTCTCCACTACTCCATTCTGCTGAGGAGTCTTTGGTGCTGAAAACTCGTGTTTGATCCCAATGCTGGAACAGTAATCCTCGAAGGCTTGATTCTCAAATTCCTTCCCATGATCACTACGAATTCTCTTCACTTTGCAATCCTTCTCGTTCATAATTTGATTGCACAATTTCATAAAGGCTTTGAACGCTTCGCTCTTTTCCCTGAGAAAATCAACCCACGTATATCTGGAAAAATCATCTACACAAACGAAAATGTACCTTTTACCTCCCAAACTAGAGATTTCAGTTGGCCCAATGAGGTCCATGTGTAGGAGTTCCAGACAGTGTGTTGTGGCATTGTGTTCAGTCACGGGATGGGACACCCGGGTTTGCTTGTTCTTGGCACAATCTTCACAAAAGTCAGAGTCATGTTTCTTTAGGTCTAGAAGTCCACGAACAGCTCCTGTCCTGCTCAACTTGATCAGATCTCTGAAGTTCAGATGACCTAACTTTTCATGCCAGAGTAGGTTTCGGGAGCTTCCTGCATCTTTCACAAAATTACAAGTTTGTACAAGTAAATAGCAGTCATTCCGAGATCTCAGTCCTCTCATGACGCATACGTTGTTAGAGTCGAGAACTTCACAATATTTTTTGTTAAAGGATACAGTCAAGTCATCATCGCATAGCTGACTTATGCTAATGAGGTTAGCATGCAATCCCTCCACATAGTAGACATTGTTGAGCTTAGGCAGACCATCTCCAAGGAGAGTTCCTTGTCCAGAGAGGTGACCCTTTTTGCCGTTTCCAAAGACCACGGATCCAACATCAATATCTTTGAATGGTTTGAGGACGTCTTTGTCACCTGTCATGTGCCTCGAACAGCCACTGTCAAAGTACCAAGTTGCATTCTTGCCCTTTTGTCTGGAAGATAGGAAAGCCACATTGCATCTTGCAGAGATTTTGGTGACCCATTCACGCCTTATGGAGATCCTCTTCTTGAGTTCTTCATTAGGCCATCTCACCGGTTTTCCTTCAAGAAGATCCTTGATGATCTTTCGACAGTGTTCGGTCTTGTGCCCTCTGAACTTGCAATAGTCGCATATGAGAGGTCCTCTGAATGAATTCCTCCTTTTGTTATACCTTTTAGGACCTTTGTGAACAGTCTTCGTGTTCTGACAAGGTACTCGGTCACTCAGTTGTCCTCCTGCAACGAACTTGATATTCCCTTTGGATGTAGAGGCAGTACTGAAGTTGTTATACCCAAGACCTCGCCTGTTCCCATGAGATTTTCCAGCTGCTAGAGTGTCATCGAGTTTGGCCTTCCCTTTATTCATGTCCGACAGAATTTTTTCAGATTTGCTGAGTTTCTCCCGGAGTTCAGTGATTTCCACTGTAACTAAATCATGCTTGGTAGACGTCTTCTCCTTTTCCTCTTTTTCAAAGAGAATTCCAGCCTCAAGTTCAGTTACGTGGATGGACACTGCTTCAGCCTTAGCTAGTAAGGTTTTGTTCTCGTCCAGGAGCCTTTCGACTTCATCTCTAAGGTCCTGATTGGTCTTTTGCAAATCTTCTATCTCGGTCATGGAAGTTTCTAATTTCTCAAAAACTTCATTATAGAGGTCTGTGAGACGCTCTATTTTGTCTGCTTCTTTGCTGCTAAGAGAGGCACAATCATGATTAGTGAAGTCATTATTCATAGGGTTAGAAACAGTACCGTGTTGTGACTCAGTGTCCGAACATGAGTCTGAATCCCACGATCCTGGAGCCATGAGAGCAATCCCATGCTCAGATTCTCCCTCACTGCATTCAGGTTCCTCATCATGATCACTAAAGGTGATGTGGTAGGTCTTCTTATCCTTCTTCTTTAGATTTCCACAGTCGGCCCTAATGTGACCAAAACCTCTGCATTCGTAGCATTCCGGTCCCTTGGGCCTTTCTTCGGACTGTTGATCCTTGCCATAGGGTTTGGATCTCCTTTTGGAATCTCTTCTGGAGTTTGATCCATCGCCCTTCCCACTAGAAAAACCTTCATTCCCTTTCTTATTTTTGAGAAGTCTGGCCAATCTCTTTGTGAGAAGGGAGATCTCGTCATCATCACTGTGATCACTATCAATCTCGGCTTCCTTGTCAGTCACCACATTTGATTCGGCCTTGAAGGCTATCCTTTTGCCACCAACCTCCTTGCAATGATCCATTTCCCAAGACTGGAGTATCCCCATTAGTTCATCCACTTGCATAGTGGAGTAATCCTTGTAGAGTTCAAGGGCAGCAATCTTGGGGTTAAACCTGTCGGGAATGGTTCCTACAATCTTTCTCACCAACTCTTGTTGGGAATAGGTTTTCCCAAGTTGATGTGCCTGGTTGGTCAAGTCACGAATTCTACCAACATAGCTAACAATACTCTCATTCTCATCCATAACCAGTTTATGAAATTGAGACTCAATGGAGATTAATTTGGAAGATCTAACAGAGGCCATACCTTCATGGGAGTTTACCAGTACTTCCCATGCGTCATACGCCGTGTCACACGCGGAGATAAGCTTGTATTGGTCTTCAGTGACTCCATTGAAAATAGCATTAAGAGCCTTGGAGTTCATAGAAGATAGGGTCTTTTCTTCCGCAGTCCATTTGTCCTTGGGTTTGGGTGTTTTGACACCTTCATCGTCCTCTACAGTGGGGCGTTCGAACTTGGTTTCAACAGCATCCCAAACACCCTCATCAATGGCCATAAGGAAAGCCCTCATCCTCGTTTTCCAATAAGAGAAATTCGTCCCGTCTAGCAAAGGTGGCCTGGAAATGTTTCCTCCTTCTCGACTCATCTTGACTTTTGGATCTCACCCGAAGGTGTGTGCGCTCTGATACCACTTGTTGGTCCCTTATACGTCAAGATTAGAAACTTTAACCACAACTGTTTGTTCAATCACACACTTAAAAGACTTGTTAGTAGGTTAGTACTCAAAGGTAAATAAGTGCAGTAAAGAAACACGAACAAACAGAGAGTTGTTGACCCAGTTCGGACCAAGGCCTACGTCTGGGGGATACCAATCCAGGAGTGTTCCACTATGTGTTCGAACACCACGTTACAACACGAACAATAGTGAACCAGTAACCTTTTACTCCAACACCCAAGTGGATGATCGATGGTACCAGAAACTCCCTTTTCTGGTGAGAATGCTCCGATTCTGCTTCGACCCCTTGAAGACTCCTTCTCCAAGTTTCCCTCGAGTGAACCTGTAAAAGATCCTCCCTTTGATGTAGCAATGAAGGGTAGTATCTTGGTGACACAATCTTGAGTGTTTCCCTTGATCGAATCGTGTCGAAATCAATCAAGGGTTCAATATGCACGATGACTCCGAAGAACACTCAAGTAGCAACCTCTCCTATCAGTGATGAAACTCTCGGATTGGGTGAAGAGATTGCTGGAGGATTTCTCAAAAGTGCTTTGCAATGTTTTTTGAATGATTGAATCGATTATGACCCATTGCAATTTTCTTCCTTAAAAAGACGTTCGAAATCCTGATGCTATGGAAGGAGAATACATAATCCCACGAAATCTTCCTCCTTCCATAGCCGCCTCATTCCTTACTTAGATGAAAGATTCCACTTCCCATAGCTTCTTCGATCCCAGCAAGGAAGTGACAGCCGACCGTTGGAGGACGCTCCTTGCCATGCAGGGTTGGCTTTATCCGATATGTAAAGATATCTTGCCAAGAATATTATGCGGATAAGATCAAGGGGGTGGGATCCTACCTAGTGTTCAACATCGGAGTGGAACACATTATCTCAAAAATAGAGGCACTAACATGAATAATCTTTATATTTAAATTGTTCATAAAGTCTACTTAATGGAGAAAAAACTTAATCAAATAAAAAAAAACCCAAAACTTTAGTTAAAGCAACTACTTAAGTCAACAATTATTGGTTACTTCTTTACTAATTTAATTAACATCATTTAAAATTTAATATAATATGAATATTTGGACTAGTGTGCTCATTCTAATTTACCCGAGCAAAAACCCAAGCAGCAAATTATGCATAAGGTGTTTTTGTATTTCTCTCGAATTATATATGAAATGTAAGTCACAAATGATTTCATGCACGATTTATTTCTTTCTGGTACCTCTTTTAATTAATGTATATATGCCTTGTACTTGTAGAAAGGTAAATTGCAATTTATGTGCTAGCTAGCTAGAATATTGCCCTATTATTATCCGTTCATATCTGAATTGTTGACATTTTTGGGATAAATCATAGATTGTAACATTTTGATTAGATATTTCGAGCCCCCCCACCCACCCACCCACACACACAGAAGTATATGTGTACATAGCTGTCCCAAAATGTCTACTTGTACATATAAGGTATAAGTGGAAACTGAAAAAAAATAAGAGAACGAACTGGATAATAGGTTATTTACAGGACAGAAGATGCAATATTAATTTCCTATCTGACGCTAGTGCACCATACCTTATATATATATATATATATAATATTAATAATTAACGTGAATAATTAAGCACCACAAGTTTATAGCTGCTGCATCTCTGATACATAAATATTGAATATGAGTGATCAGATAGACGCAGCATTATTACATGAAATAGGGCTGATTGTGGCTTTCATATAACATGTTACTATGCTAGCTAGTAAGAAAAAAAAAAAAAAAATCTTCAGAAGCTTTAAAAAAACGAGTAGATCAGTTTACCTTACCATTTTATTATTTTCAAAATAAGTGATACCCACTTGTATGATTATGTATATGGTATTAGGGCTAGTCGCATGCGTGAATGCCGTAAGGATATATGGCATGTGCCCATGCTAACACATTGATTTGAAAGTGATTTTTGGATTCGATTGTGAATATAAAGAGATGTGAATTTGGATGGAGAAAGTGACCTCCACATTATTGCACCAATGGTATTTGACTCGATCGCATATCTGTGGATGGATATTGTTTTCTAGGTTTTTGATCTGTGGTAATGCATATTGGTAAGGGAGCTGCAAAGAGGTAAACCTACTTTGTTAAGGATTTGTCGCTTATGTTGGATAAATTTTGTAATGAAACTCATCGAAGTGTTGGTGGAAAGTGCGTGCAAAATGAAGCCCGTCCAATAACTGCCCTAGTCATCGCCATACCCGTCCATGAACCGGTTTTTTCGCTAATCATCGCCTAACTCATCCCATAACTTCCCTATTGAAGAGATGGGTTCGGAGATGATTTGGGTAGTTATGATTAGCGAAAAAACTGAGTTCATGTACGGGTTCGGTTATGATTATGGTAGTTATGGGATGGATTCGTCTAATTCGATATTTGTGGGACTGTTTTGGAATTTTTTTAAAATTATGGAACGATATGGGTAACTCTAGATCGATGCTCCAATATATTCGACTCCGTTTAAGAAGGTAAAGGCTTCATTGAAGTATTATATATACAATAGTAATTGTTTTAGTATATTACCATGTTTAATTTGTATATCTAAATTAGGTGTAGGTGTATGTTTAAAAGCCATACATAGTTATGGAGCAGGTTAATTGTTACGTTATTGAGAAAATAGAGAAAACATGTTATGTTATTTATATAGGTGAGAGCGACTCCAGAAAAAGTTGTGAAGGTGTTATTATAGTCGTCGCCTAATGACTTTGGTAGCTAGTAGGCGGCCCTCCTAAAAGCTTCTTTAATTTAATTAGTTTGTATTTTGGGTTGAGGAGCGATGTCACATTGTCGTTAAGCACAAGTGATGTGGACAACACTGATCACCAAGATTCAACACTGTATGGAAAAAATTGATCGCGTCTAGTCATCAATGAGGGATCGGAATTCTATCTGACATTGATAGTAGGGAGCATTTCTGTCCTAATTTTGACTATATATATATATATATATATATTTTTCCTTTTGCGTTATGAATATATATAGAATAAGCCTACTTTTCTTTTATAAAGATCAACTATGTGTTTTATGTGGTCACCAAAAAAAAAAAAAAAACTATGTGTTTTATGTGGTGCGTGGAGCTTTCTTTTTGGTTTAAATTTGGGCATTCAATAATTACGCTTGGATTGCCAAATACTAGTACTATATTATATTCTTTAGGGTTTTCGGCTTGAAATTGTTATTTTTAAAGGGTAAAATTAGTTGTTGTTGTTACTTATAATCTGCCTGTTTTTTTTGTGACACAGCCTAAGAAGGCAAGTAAAGAATGTAATCTGCGTGTTTAATTAATTGTTTTTGTTTTAAACAGAAATTGTATATATTGCGTTATTAGGTTGAGTTTTAATTGTTGAAGTTCTGTTTTTGTTGAGTCGTTGGGTCTAAAATTAAGGTGGGAATTCGCCATCTTAATTGATGAATATATAAAGATCTGAGCAACTACATAGTACTGTATATGTTGAAATGTCATTCATGTACTGTAATTTAGTGTGGATTGCACTGTTCAATTTTATTTTTTCTGTAATTTAATTATTTTTAATTGAAGCCTCAATTACTCCCTCCGTCTCATCATCTAATGTGTACTATTACTGTTAGAAAAAAATGTGTCAAATAAGTAGTAATTCTTAAATGCCTAAGACCATCTCCAATAGTGGAAGCAAATCCCCAAATTTGATGATTTGGGGAAAGTTTGCTCCCAATGGTGGAAGCAAACCAATCCTCAAATTTGAGGATAGATGAAGATTCCTCAAATTTGTTGAAATTTGATACTTTCCCCAAACCAATCCTCAAATATTTTCTTTTTCTTTTCTATTTATTTTATGTATTATTATTGATTTATATATTATCAAAAACTAATTTTTAATATATAATCCATTTAATAATTTTAATCACATTATTTTAATATAATATATAAATAAAAATAATAAACTTACATTATTGTATATTAAGAATTATAATCGTATTATTAATAATTAAATATAAAATAAACTTATATTAAACAAAAAAATTGAAAAAATAACATATATAAAAAAATGACATTGCACACTAAAATATAAAATTAGAAATGCATTACACTTAGATAAAATATGATTAGAAATAAACTACAAACTAGTAAATAAAAGTAAACACACAATACAATAATTTAAGAAACATAAAACATGAAAATAAAATGCAAATACATTTTGGATTTTGTGATTAAAATGGAGGTAAATCACTCCCCGAGCCTCCAAGATCACCGGGAAAATAATTCCCATATATATTGAATTGGTCAGTGGATGCCATGAATTCTTCATTCATTATCTGCATTATTTTTTGTTGTTCAATTCGAAAATAATTGCGTCGAATAGGATCCGTAACTTCTTCCAAATTCACCATCATAATTTGATCGTCTCTTTTTTGTTGGGATGTTTTCCTTTTCATCTGAATTTCGTCCAACATTGTTTGAACATTTGTGTTTGATACGCCTATTGCATCATGAATTTTCTTGTTTGCTTCCTCAAACATTTTATCCCTTCGTGTTTCATTGTCTTCCATTTTTCTTTTAAGTTTAGATTTTTTTTACCCCATCTGGTCGGTAAGAATGGGAATCAAATCCACCTTCGTCACTAGATAAATTTAAGTTAATACCTGAAAATGAAGGTGACCAAGATGAAGTATTTTCTGGAGAAGAAAGATTAATAGTTGCATCCCTCCCCTGAGATTCTTGTATTTTTCCGAATTTTTTCATCTTTTCCCAAACATGATCGAACTTAAAACCATTCTTGTAGTTCGGATCTTCCTTGAATAGCGTTTTAGCTTGCACCATCTATAAGTTCATTAAAAAAAATTAGCATAATGACAGTTTATATTCATGATGCAAACAATATAATACATATGACTTACAATATCGTTTTCAGAAACTCCACTTAGTTGCAACCTTTCAATTTGAGTTACACAACCCACCAACTTTGAGACATTGGCTTTGATGATGGTCATGCGGTTTGAAAGAGATTTTCGAGTTCGTGTCACATTGACGAGTTTGTGATACTCATCAACGATGCGATCCCAAAATGCTTTTGAAGATTGATTTATACCAATAATTGGATCCTGGGAAGCCTCAAGATTACAATCACAAAGGTGTATATCTTCCTCATCAGTGAAACTTGGGCCACGAAATTTGACTGACATTGTAAGATGGTAAGAAAATAATGTATTTGGTGATTGAATGATATGGATGTAAAAACACTATGTGTCCTATTTATAAAATATTTGTCCAAAAATCAATGGTCAAAAAAGATGTGGAACGTGCATTCGGAGTTCTTCAAAGTCGATTCGCTATAGTAACAAATCCAGCACGTTTTTGGAGAAGAGAAGTGTTGGGGGATATAATGACTGCGTGTATAATTATGCATAATATGATAATTGAAGATAAACGTGATCTTTATGCACCAATTAGTGAGAACATGGAACCCCCAATTATTGAGAACGTGGAATTCCCGACTGAAGAAGTTGAGATGACAGATAATAGCGATTCTCAATTCAATGCTTTTCTTGCTCGTTACAAAAAAAATAAATAAAAAGTCGTGATGTTCATTTTGTACTTCAGGATGCACTAATTGAGCATATTTGAGAATTGTATTCATCATCTGATAATTAATTATGTTTCCAAGCTTTGAATATTTGTATAATCCTAAATAATTGTATTGTACTGTTTGATTAATAATTAATTATTATTAATTACTTTTCAACATTATTTAATTAGTATTTTAGTGATATTTTTATTTAATCAATATTTGAAATTATATATTTTGTGAATAATTTTATTATTAATTAATTTTTGATATTATTTAATTAAAATATTATTTACAAAATTATATATTATAATATTATTTATAATCATAAAAGTTATGAAGTTAATTTTAAAAAATAATATAATTGTTAATATATATTTAAAATAAATAAAATAATAATTTAATTAATATTCTAAAGAATATTCTTCCATTCATCAAATTTGGGGAAAACTATTGGGAGAAGGTATCATCAAATCACCAAAAATTTGGTGATTTGGTGATTTGGTGAAAGGGAACCATTGGGGTTGCCCTAAGTATGGCAGGTCAAATTTAGTATTGGTCGCCCATGGTTAGGGCTTCAATTCGTCGGGCTTGGGGCTTGGTAAAAAGCACCTGGCCTGGCACGGTGTAGCCGTGTTGTCCCTTCTTCTAACTCTTTCTCCAACTCTTTAAATAATAAAGGCTGCGAGCCTCATCATGTAGTAGTAATAAAAAAAAAAAATAGGGTTAGTTTAGTCTCTAAACTAAACTTTGGTGTTTAGAATTAACGATTGCTTTTTATATGTAGTCTGATTCACAAGTTGGCTGCAAAATGCTCACAAGCCCAAAATGCAGAACCAAACTTGAGAAGCATAATACAAGTTCAATTCCTATTTTTCTACGGCAGTATTGATTAATTGATAGTTGATTTGATCAGTAGTGCAAAGCAGCTTTCATTTGTCAGGATTCAAGACTGTTGATCCCTGTGTCTCATCAACTTCAGGTGTCAGGATTGTTTAATCCTTGTCATCTTTGTTATTTTAGTGATATAGTATGTTATGTTTTTACAGAAACTAAACAAAGAACAAAACACAAAGGAAGTGTAGAAATTGGAACAATAAATTGAAATAACACCCAATAAAAGTAACCAATACAAAATTAAGAGATGTAGATGAATTTCCTCCGGGCTCAGGCAACCTATCCCCAATGTTTGATCACATAGATTCAAGAACCAAGCAGGAAAGAACTCCACAGCTACCAAACACCATTGAACCGATTTGGGCTACACTCAGTACACTCACAAAGAAGAGAATCGGATACCTCACCCACTCACAAAAGAGAGATATATATAGCTCAAGAATTCACACTGGAAAGGAAACTCTCACAAAGGAAATAAACTTACCAGGGAAAGGAAATCACACTGACAAAGAAAGAAAATCAGACAATATAAGATGAAGATTTGGAGGGAACCCTAAGAATCTCTTGGGCTAGGGCTAGAAAGGTGGGCTGACCAATCCAATGGAGCAAGGTACCAAAAAGTTCATCCAACTTGGACTCGGGCTTCATGAATGGGCCATATTTACCAACATAGTATAATTACCCAGAGGACGTCGTTTGCATCGTCACAATCTAATACTACTATGCATGAGATCGATTATTTATGTTTCAAGAGGTTCGGGCTCTTTAAATTAATTAAGTTGTATTTCTACCATATCAGAATTCTTCAGCAAATTAAAGATCGTCTAATTATCTTGAGAATTAAAGGTCGGATTCGGACGACGACTCAATTATATCACAATCAGGAATATTGCGATGCCAATGGTTATGGTCCATAAGAAAAAATAAAGTCAGACACGAAGAATACGATGGTGATATGATTGGTGGGAAAGAATACATGGACAAGTGAATGGACGAGACATTCTATAATCACATCATAAAAAAATCAACGAGGAACTTTACCTCCCGGCCAGTTTTTTTTTTTTCAAAACCCTATATGATTATATTATTGTTTCAATGGCAAGCATGACCGGACACCCACAAAAGCCAAAAATTACATATACTACATAGTAAACGACATAATAACGCACGTGACTAAAGAACTTTGCTTGTTTGTTTGTCCCATGCACAGTTGATGGATAGATAAATGGTTTTTAATTTGCACAAATAGAATTTACATATAGCAAGTTAGCAACCAAGTAGCACAAATCTACAAGACCATAAACTATGATAGACGATTCAAACTCGCAATTAGAATTTTGGGCATTCAAAACCCCGGCTTTAAATACTATATATATATATATATGTGTGTGTGTGTGTGCGCGCGCGCCTTATTGAATTTCTTTAAAGAAATCCGGAGTAGTTCCTAGTAAATTCATGTAAGAGCTCAAATGCTGCACATAAGACGGACAAATATATATACATCAGAGCTTGTCATGTCAAAGGCGCACCTCACAAGTGGGTTTTAGTGATACTTGAAGGCGCTAGGTGTCACAGCGCACACCATTAACTATTTTTTCAGTTCCGAACCTATTTCTACTGATTCTATTATAAACTTTGTTTGTTTTGTTTTCTTTACATCATTGTTTCTGTGATTGTTAACATCACTATGTATAGTATGGAGTAGAAGAAAGAGTTGACCTCTTAACAGGATTGGTACTGCTATATATATTTTGTCTATTAGTAGTTACTAGTGTTGCACTTATATTTTGGTAGTCGGTCGTTCATTCATTCATTTTAGGTGTGTTTTTATTGTATTGCATTCGACGACAAGATCATCATATCAATGGCATTTTCTATATACCTATATGCATGAATCGGATTATAGTTGTTTGGTGCCAAAAACTACTTCGTGGTTTAATTTCTATCATACGAGAGAGTATATGGAGTAGAAAGATTTGACCTCATATATAACAGAATTGGTGCTATTTTTGTCTATTAATTAGCAGTGTTAGTTGCACTTATATTTATTTTGGTTCGTAGTCGTCCATTCATTCATTTCTGGTGTTTTTGTATTAATTAATATATTGCATTCGACACACAATCATATCAATAATGGCAATATTCTCTATTTTTGTATGTATGTATGGATTACAGTTGTTTGGTGCCAAATGCTACTTCGTGGTTTCATTTCTATCGTACGAGTAAAATTAAATGCATGTTAATTATATACTACACATGCGGAAGTTTTTGGTAGTCAATAATGCGTGGGTGCCCAGAACCCTAACCTAGCGTTATAATTTAAGATATTTTTCTTATTCCATTATTAGTTGCTATCCGATCCCACGTTCAAGGAAAAGTGCCAATACCTCAATCACTTGATTTATTAACACTAATATTTTTATGCAATCTATTATATATATATATATATATATATACTAGTATATACTTCTTCTGTTTTTTAATGTTTGCTACGGATACAACTAGCACGCAGTCCAATGCACATAAATATCTTACTTTTAGAATTTTTACTTGTACCGAACCTAATACAGGATGAGACGAATCTAACAAAATTTCACTTGTGTAACTATGATAAAACTTTAAGTTAGTACTCATTTGTCAAACGTAGCCAAAAAAAAAAACGGAGGAAGTATATATTTAAAAAAAAAAAAGAAGAAGAAGGTAAGTTGTGTGTAAATGAAATTGCATTTTGGGTTTACATTTGCTTCGTATGTATACTCTCATTTATATATGTAGAAAAGTCACTCTATCCATTACCAATTAATTTTAAATTGAAAGTAGCTATTGAATAGGATACATTTCAATAAATTCATCTCAATGCCTCCTAATGGATAGAGAGGTCCTTAGGAAGAATCACATATGACATATCCACCATCTAGGGATTGCTAGAATGGTCCTATTTCTTGTACTATAACTTGTGCACTTATATTTACATAGCAGCTTTTTTACTAAGGCTACCTCCATCCATGATTTTCCACAAGGAGACCCAACCTCCACATCATATTTTCTTAAAAACAAAAATTGAAAAATGGGATGAGGTCCCTTGGCTATGGTCGACCAAATCACAAATGAGACCATTTGGTCTCATTTTCTTGGCCAATGAGGTTGGGACATTTGTTTCATTCCCATTGGCCAACTAAAATTTTAAACTAATCTCATTAAAATTATTATAACTTTTATATTTTAAAATAAAAATAAATAAAAAATATACCAAATTTTATAATTTTTCATTCTCTACAAATAGAGACCACTCTTGCTATATTTTTTTAAAATACATAATATATCAATTTTGATATATTTAACCCATTTTAAAATTTATATAAAATAAAAATAAAAAAATATATTAAAATTTTATATTTTTTTATTCTTTATAAGTAAGCTAAAATATTTTGTATTTTTTATACATTAATATTTTTTATATTTCAATAAAATTTATAATTGTAAAAATTAAATAATTATATATAATATTGTGGTTGGATGGTTGGGTGGTTATTGATAAAGTATGTAAAATTAGGGTGGTTGGGTTGGGATGGATATTGATGAGTTGGAGGAGAGAGAAATTAATTAAATAATAAGATGGTTGGATGGTTGGGTAGTTGGGGTGGTTATGGATATAGATAATCTAAACTGGAGTATATACCTTTTCATGTCCAGGTTGTATAATTTTTTTATTAGAATATTGTGATATAATATAATTCTGTTGTTGAATTAAATATTGTTCATCACTTAGCTAGCTGTATGTGGAAATAGGCTAGGCAGGCCAAAGTCTATTTCAATATTATAAAATGCTCGAGTCTAATCTAATTATATTTAAATAGTCAGCCTATTTAAATCTGTTTATTATATACATTTGAATTTTATAAAAATATATATTTAAATACTAAATTAATAATAATAATAATATTTAACAAATTATAAAATTTTATTTAAAGTTTTTAAATAGGTTGGATCATATTTAACTAAACAAACTTTTAAAATGACTTGAGCCTTACCTATTTATAAAATAGCTCAAATCCTAAAATATGAGTCATAGTTCCATGTCGAGTAGTCTGATGACCTATTACTACCCAAAGGCCTATAGAATTACTTTTGTTGTTGACTGGTAGGTATAATGGTATTGTCCATGAATTGTACACCATATATTGCTAATCATGATTCAGATAACATGCCGGGTTAATTAATTATGTATATATGAGTATATCTTATTGGCTCAGGATTCTTACCACCTTTGCTCGACTGTTTCTTTTTGGATGCTTTCATACTACGTATTTAGTTAAATAGAAAAGAGAGAAAAAATCTAGAAGGAAAATGAGTAAAAATATAATATGAGATACACGTACGGAGGAGAAGATTGAAAACTTATTTCCTCACCATTAAGGAAGAAAATGAAGGAAAATCTCCTCATCCTCCTCGCGTGCCTGTATATACGAAGTATATTATAGGCAATTCAATGTGTATTTTTAACAATTAATAATAATTTGTATATATATACAAGTAATATTTTAAAAGGAAAAATCGATATTTTAAAATTATGATTAAATGAATACAATATATATCTTAACTATTATTATTATTTTTTTTTAGGACAATAGCATTTTATTCCCAACAAAACCAAAGTGTTTTACAGAGTTACAACACGAAAGCAACCAAAACCTAGCATGACCAAAGCACAATACAAACATAAAGCTAAAAAACATCACGATTGAGCAAAACAATATAGCATGTAGATCATGTCAAAAAGGCACTCCATCACGATTGTCGATAATGTCAAAAAGGCACTCCATAAGTTTGTTGTATTATCATGTCTCCCCTGCCAAATGAATCTAGGACTGGTGCAGCCGAATCAAAGGGGATCAGAGATTGGAAAACAGGCTGGAGAAAAATTAAGGCAACAAATGTGTAAAGAGGTATGGTGGAAGGACCATCGTTGGAGAAAGGTTAAGGCTGGAGAAAAGTATGTGTAATGAGGTTATTGCAACACAATACAGCCAAGGGATAGATTGAGGCAGCTAAGAGGAGATAAAGGTAGGACCATCTATGCAATACCACAAAAGGCACCTGATCTTTCTGTAGCTTCCTACCAGTACAGTTTGATTTCCAACACATACCAAACTTAATTTCAACTCACACCAGATTTGTATTCTAATTTCTCAACTGGGTGGATGTTATCCCCCTTTTTTTTTTTCTTTTTTTTTTTTTTCTTTTTCTAATCTCTCTTTTTCAACAATTAGTTTCCAGACAAACGAACTCCAGAACACACAAGTTTTCATAAAGACGCACAAGTTCTTATCAATACTGTTCATCATTCCTCCCCAGCCCCCAAAATATTGATTTATACTTCTTCTGCACGCAACAGACGGCTTCAGTAGCAGTGCATAGATAGATCCTATATCTCCCAAGGACTTTATGGGTCTGGATGGTTGATGCATTGGGAACAAGGGTTTGGTGCAACAATCTCAAAGATGGAAGGTAACACAAGTAGGTTAATAGCCAAGACAAAGGCGGGGAAATGTCCAAACACCCTTTTCATAATGGTTGATGCATTGGGAACAAGGGTTTGGTGCAACAATCTCAAAGATGGAAGGTAACACAAGTAGGTTAATGGCCAAGACAAAGGCGGGGAAATGTCCAAACACCCTTATCATATTCTACACACCATCTAGAAACATAGCAGGCTCAACATTATAAACAACAATTTTAAGAGAGTCAATTTTAACATCACCTTATGCGCGTACGGCAAGCTTGTATTTTGGCCTCTTGATTCTCTTGCATAGGAATTCCATGACCAATCTGTAGCAGCCATCAGTGAGACTTTTATATCATCGCAGCGTCATCATCTTCGGTCCTAATACCGACAGTGGCACAACAGCTGCACGTTGGTATCATCCTTGGCTCCCCAACATTTTCAGCAACATTCACAAGCAATCCCCCAGTTTACTCACTCATCAATAAGTAATTGACGATCACCATACGACTCTGCAAGGAAACCACGGCTTCTAGTTCCAGAATAAGAGCAACACAGCGTAGGCAACTTCGAACCTTCAGGGCTTTCATCTTCAACATCTAGTTTCAACAATATCAGTCCCATGCCATCTCCCAATTTACTTCAATAAACATGGCAAAATATTTTCAGTCTACAGCCTTCCAACCGGTCCCAACATGAATCTTTCACCTGCAAAAAGAAAAAAGTAAGAAGCACAAGCAAGACATAAATTTTCCATTTCTTCTGCTCCCCGTACTTCATCACTTCCTCTCTGGCCTCAAACAACCACTCCACCGCAATGCCTTTACTGAGTATAAATATTAGCAGTAACAGCAATGTGACAAGCTGCAACCCTAAACCCATATACTCCAGAACTCAGCGGCCCTTTCTGCAGCAGCCTCATAAACACACCAGTGGCAACCTCATTTTGATGCAGAAATAATCTTAGTGATGCCAGTTGCATATTCAATTTATCCAAAAATAATTCAGTAACAGAGACTTCTGCAATATCCATCAGAACCATTTTTCCACACAACCGCTTCCTGATGCACCTAGCCTCGCCCAGTGGTCCGCAAGTTCATTCCGTTCTCTCAAAATGTGTTGTACCCGGACATCCCCAGCAAAATTGATTACCTCCAAAATAGGCTGCAACAGCTTATGGAATCGCCTGGGTACCAGTTCTGGCGTGTTTATCCACTTCACCACATTCGTACAATCGCACTCAAATACTAATTTGTTCAGTGGGAATCCTTGATCCCTAATAAGAGCCGTGCACACTCGGTTAATCGCAGTCAATTCAGCTTCTATGGAATCCGTATATCCAATGAAATCTGATAGTATAAAGATCACCACACCATTTTCGTCCCTTATAACTCCTCCGACCCCTGCTGCCCCGGGATTGCCTAGAGACGAGCCATCCGTGTTTACTTTCCACCATCCCCTGCCCGGACGCATCCAGACCAAACCACTTCGTGAGCTTTTAGAACGGCACTGGGTAGGTCTCCAACAACTCCCTGGAAAGCTTGAATCAATCCATCCCATGCTCATATTAAAATCATTCTGAACAGCCTTCCACCAGAAGCAAAGTCTCCACCTTAATTCATCCTTAATCGACCTAATGTCCACCTGCTCGCCTTTGAAAACCACCCCATTTCTTACTTTCCAAATAGACCAGCAAATTGCCACCCCTGTGATAAGCCACCCTTCCTTAGTTCTTTTCTTATGGTTAACATCCCACCACCATGACAGTAATTCTGTCACTTTACCAGGCATTACCCATACGACTTCAAACAAACTAACTCCATAATACCACAAGGTCTGGGCCACCACACATTTAGCAAATAGATGATCCAAAGTCTCACATTCCTTTTCACAACAAGGGCACAGGCTGTTTGAGGCTTGAATGCAACCTCTTCGAACAAGCAAATCACGAACAGGCAGTGCTTTATGTGTAATCTTCCACACTAAAACTTTGGCCTTCATCGGACATTTAATATTCCATAAGCACTTCCAGGTCCTTGCCATTTCAAGCTCCTGTTCTCCGTCCATACGTTGCCAGCAAGATCGAGTAGAGAATGCACCATTGCTTTCACGATTCCAGCAGGTCCGGTCCTCCATATATCTGCATAGCTTATAGCTTCCTACCACAGTCATGAAATCGCACCATACCTCCAACTCCCAATCAAAAAGTGGCATTCTTAATACAATAGACCATTCCCATTCAAATCCAACCCAGGTCCCAAACTCATTGATCCAACCTCCCTTGTTCATTGCTAGAGCAAAAATGCGTGGAAACATCTCCCTCAAAGTCAACCCCCCCTCCACCCAACAATCTAGCCAAAATCTTGTTCTACTACCATTCCCAACCTGGATAACCAACCCATTCCCATGAACCCCATCATTGACACTCTCCCAAGATCTGCAGATATAGCCCCATACTGACCTTACTATCTTCGGCTCCGGTATGAGAGGTGACTGGTTGTTATAATACTTGGAATTAATTACTTCAGTCCATAATCCTCTCTCTTTCCCAAACCTCCATCTCCATTTATAAAGGAGTGCAGCATTGAGTTTAGAAGTGTCCCATATATTTAAACCTCCAATTTCCTTTGGCATGCCAATTTTATCCCAAGAAACTGTATGCAATCTCCTGTTTCCATCCCACTCATTCCAAAAGAACCGCCTTTTAACCATTTCCAACCTATCCGCCACCTGTCTAGGGACTTTGAACAAAGATAAAAAATAAATTGGCAAACTGTTCAGCACAAATCTAGTTAGACAAAGTCTTCCTGCTTGTGATAGTAGACGACCCTTCCACCCCGCCAACCTTCTCTCCACCCTTTCCAAAACCGGTTGCCAAATTTCTGTCCCATTAATTCTACCCCCAATCGGAATACCAAGATATTTCAATGGCCACTCTCCCACCTCACAACCTAGGATGCTCGCTGCCTCCCTCTCCAGCTCACCAGGGCAGTTGATCCCAATTAAACTGGACTTCTTGAAGTTGATCTTTAACCCAGTGGCCATGGATAAGCACTTTAGGAGACGTTTTAAAATTATCACCTGTGATGTCTCCCCCTCGCAAAATAATATCGTGTCGTCCGCATATTGTAGATGAGTAATCACCGGACCTTCATTTCCAACACCAACACCCAGCCCCGCAATCAGCCCAATTTCAGTTGCCTTGAGGAGTAACCTGTTCAGGACTTCCACCATTAATACAAATAGGTACGGGGAAATTGGATCGCCTTGTCGAAGTCCTTTTTGAAGCTTGAAAAAATCGGTGGAGGTTCCATTAATAATAACCGCAGCCGAAGCGGAGGTAACGCATTCCCTAATCCAACTTATCCACTTTTCGCCAAATCCCATTGCTTCTAGGACCCGAAATAATGCATCCCATGAGATGTTATCATACGCCTTCGCGAAATCAAGTTTTATAACGAATCCTTTTCTGCCCGCCTTCTTGGTAGAGTGAATGACCTCTGCTGCAATCAAAACACCATCCAATATTTGTCTCCCTTTTACGAACGCCATTTGAGATGTCCCTATGAGACTGTCCAAAACTCCCTGGATTCTCCTAGATAATACTTTCGTGACTATTTTATAAATGCTCCCAACAAGTGAAATAGGCCGGAAATCACCAAACTCAAGGGGATTTTCAATCTTTGGGATTAGAGTAATAAAGGATGCACCAACCTCCCTAGGTAATTTGCTGTTTTGTTCCAGCCCCTTAAAAATGCTCATCACATCCCCTTTTATCGTTTCCCAGTACCTCTTGAAAAATCCTATGTTAAACCCATCCGGACCGGGAGCCCTATTGCCATCACAAGTCCAAATAGCCGCCCTGACCTCTTCCTCCGTGAAATCCTTCTCTAGCCAATCCCTTTCCTCCACGGTCACCCTATTCAACCCAATATTTGCTGTATCAAACAGGACTTCCTCTTGCTTAGAAAACGCTCCCCGGAAGAATTTTGATGCTGCATGCTTAATAACATTCGGATCGTCTACCACCTCCCCTTCCCATTTAATCGCACCAATATGACTTCTCCGCCTATTGAGAGTGGCGACAGCGTGAAAGAATCGAGTATTTTGATCCCCCTCCTTGAGCCACCTAATTCTCGACTTTTGTAACCATCTCCGTTCCTCGGCTAAATATAAGTTCCTAAGTTCTAATTTCTTACCCTGCCAAGCCTCACTCACCTCCCTGTCCGCCCTCCCATTATGAAAATTCTCCTCTAACTCTCCAATCTCCACCAGCAGACACTTTATACGATTTTCCAAAGCAGCCGTGCCGTAGCCATCCCACTCCTTAATTCGTTTTTTCAGCCCCCGGAGACGGCCTAACAAGCTGTTTCCCCGCAGACTACAACCCTCCTCCCAAGCTCCTCTCACCAAATCATCAAAGCCTTCTACCTCCATCCAATAACTATAAAATCTGAAAGGTTTCGGACCCCTTGACTTCTCCCCAACCTCCAAACATACCGGATAATGGTCCGATAGAATAGATTCGCCCCTTTTTTGAACCACACCCCCAGCCAATCCCAGCCAATTCGGTGATAAAAGAAACCTATCCAATCTACTGCCAGCCCTACCTCCCCTCCCGATCCAAGTAAAATGGCCAGCTTCCATAGGTAGATCCACAACCCCTAAGCGATCAATAAATTCTCTAAACTCTCGGGTCGAACGACTGTCGTTCCTTTCACCAAATCTCTCAACTTCACTGCATACCACATTAAAATCACCAGAAAAGCACCACATCTCCCCATTACTTAAATTGCACTTTTGAGTAAGTGAATTCCATAGCTCGGCCCTTTCCCCTCTGTCATTTGGAGCATGTACACAAATAATATTGACACCCTCATTGCATCCTGTAATCTTCCCCTTAAGCCAAATGTAGTTGTGAACACTTTCTACTTTTTGAAAAGCACAAAAACACATATCCCACACCACAAGAAGCCCTCCTGCACTCCCCAATGCCGGCTGAAAACAATAATCACATCCTGAGGAACCCCACAACCTGTTAACAAGCCTATCTTGAATATCCATCATCTTTGTTTCCTGGCAACAAAGAATAGTCGGTTTATTTTTCTTGAACAACCGCATTAACGCCCTTTTCCTTATACCACCATTTAAACCTCTTAAGTTGCATGTTATCAGTCGCATCCTTATTGTTATGCTCACAACACCACCAAATCCCACCCTCAAGACGTCTCCTTAATCAACTCCTCCCTGACCTTAGCCACTACCGCCTCTCTATCAATAAGACACGCCAGGCCCAATTTTGTTGTTAGATCCACAACAGCTTCGGCTTCAGATGTATCTACCAACTTCAGACCTTCCTCTGTTCTAAATGTTGCGAATTGAATCTTTGCAAAATCCTCTTCTGCCAAACTCCTCTTCGATTGTTTTTTCCTTTGCCGACCTCTAACAATTCGACTAGGTAACACACTTGTCCCTGCAATTTTATTCCTCGAACAACGTTTCTTCCTCATCCCCCTTCTATCAGAAATAATTTTACCCAAAACTTTCTGAGCCATCCTTATGTCGTTCATCCCCTCCGCCACTGAATCCCAATCCTCATCTTGACATTCACCTCCAACCTCCCCCTCTCCTGCGGACATTTCAACAGACCCCAGCCCCTTCGAGTCGACCCTTTCTTGCTCCTCTCCTCCCGATGACCCTCCCAGCATAACTGCTTCGGCCCCCACCGCCTCCGCACCACTGTCACCTAGACCTCCACTACTGTCCTCCGCCCTCGTTTGCGCTTCCTCAACTCTAATATCGACAAAGATCTCCCCGCCTCCTTGAGTTCCGATACTCATCCAGTTCGATCCGCTTCCTTCAGGTTCTGTTATTCTTTCGGCCACCTTCTCATTTCTATCTAGACGTTTTGCAACTGATTCTCCAGGCCCATAATCCTCCTTCCCTGATCCCAATTTTTTTAGTTGTTTCCAGCCCATCTGTTTACTGGTTACTAAGCTCGGCCCATCATTTTCGAGCCCATTTTGGAGCCCAAATCTCTCACTATTTACTACCCCAATACTTTCATCAGGTCTACCAGCCTCTCTACTATCAATTTCGTTTCTCCCAAGACCCTCATCATTATCAGCCGCAATCACATTTGCACTTTTTGATCTTCCCATAGATTGTTCCATTCCCCCATGATCAGTGGACCCTGACCGCGCATCCCAACCAACACCCGGGGACTGTTCCATTCCCCCATGCAAGCTGGCCCTGGACCTCGCCATCCAACCTTCCTCCGGCAGCCCAGACGCCGGTACCTTCCCCGGCTGCTCCGATCGACCTTCCTGCTCTTCCACCCCCTGTGCATCTTCTTCCACCACCGGTTCGCCATAGTTGCCAATTATTCGTATCCTCTGAAGACGTTCACCAACCCTAATCATTAGCGCTTCTGGTATAGTACCATCTCCGTGCATCTCAACAAGCAGCTTTGCACGATCGAATCTCTTCCTCTCCTTTGTTTCTTTATCAAGAGAGATGATCTTACCCCAACCATTAACAATTCTATTCAAATTATCTTGACTCCATACTGAATATGGAAGACCAAAAATAAGTATCCACACCAACTGTTTTTTTGCGAGATCATTAGGTGACCACTTCCTTTTACTACTAATGAGATTACCATCCCTCTGATCATATAGGTACGCATCCCTTTTTTCAGTGCTACTGAATTCCACCACCACTTCAAGCCCTCCCCCATACTTCACATCCTTGCATTCTTGGTGCTCATTATATAACCAATCTTGGAATTTCGTCAATATGTCCAGCTGCCTTATTTCCACGATCGCCGATTTACTCAGCCACTCCATATCTGTTTGGACAAAGTCTAGCTTCACCGCCCTCTGCCTCCACTCCGATCCCCCGGGTATTATCCCATCACTCCTCCCCTTCGTAACTTCGGCATATGTGCGTTCGTCACGCAAGGCGGACCTTCCATCCACTGGCCTTTGTTCTGCTCTCTCGACCCCCCTCATAAACCTCTTATCATGCAACTCTTTCCTACTCCTCCATTTACGTCCAGTCATATCCCAGCTCCTCCGGCTCGACACCGCCCAGTTCACCCTCAAATTTCTCCCGAACCATTCTCTTCCATTCATCTTGTTGATAACCCTCTCAGCCTCTTCCTTTGTCTTAAATCTAAAGAACCCGAACTTGAATCCTTTTTCCGGCCATTTTTTCTCAGGGAAATACCAACTCCTAACCTTTGCCGTCTTCTCAACTTCCTGATAAATCTGCTTCATCCCTGCCTCGACCGAGATATTCCCAACGAAGATTCCCACCAATTTGTCCGACCCTCTCTTACCACCGGGAACTGGATGAGTTCCCCCTTGACGCCGCCGCCAGAGCTGGTCCGATCCAGAGCTGCCATGTATTATTATTGATAAAAAGTTATATTTAAAAAAAGGGAAAAAATATTTGAGCAGTTAATAAATAAAGAATGCAGTAAGTATTAATGGAAGATGCCAAATAAATCTTTCTGTAAATATTTCATAGGAAGATGCCTCAATCATAAGAGTTGCATATTATATATTGGATAATCGTAAGAGTGCACATACATGCAAACTTTATGTATGTGATGAGAGATATATTCTCTGTAATGAAAGAATGTTTTGTGGAGATGTGATGATAGAAATGTTTTATGTGATGTGACATATGCTTAATGTGATGTTTGTAGATGCACTATTTAATGAGTTGTATCGTAACTGGATTGCCCAAATCACTACTCTCCACCCAGCTATGAAATTTAAACCATGTTTACCATGTGTAATATTACTTCACTCACCATGTTTACCCTAAGATTCATTGCAATAGGAGGAGATGTCGAACTTCACCGTTAACACTATAAGAATTTTTATCTAGCGACCGAAAATTTTTGGTAATATCTGGTCATTAAAGAGGTTAGCGATTGAAACTCATTAGCTACCACCGTTTTAGCTACCAAATCCACAATTTTTATAGTAGCATAATCAGTCTGTGAAAATATATCAAACTCAAAATGATACTCCCTCTTTCTTTTTTGGTTTGCTACGGACCCACCCAACACGCAGTCCAATGCACAGTTTAAATCGTTAATAACTCTAATTCGGTACAAGTAAAAATTCTAAAAGTTTGATATTTAAAAATTACCAGACAAGACGAATCTAACAAGATCTCACATGGCTATATTTTAACTTGTATAACTATGATAAAATTTTAAGTGAAAGTGATTGTGTGAATAGTGACAAATTCTCCAATGTACCTATCTTTAAAAAGCGAAGGAAGTATTTCATAAGAGTAAGAGAAATATTCCGCGTATGTGAATTGATGAAGCTTAATATTTCAAATTAATCGGTTTCGTATTAAAATTTTATCCGTTGTTATTCCATCCACACATTTTCATTTACATTTTCTTTCTTTTCTTTTCCTTTTTTTTCTAAGGAAAAAAAAAATGGACATCCATAACATTATACATGATATTGAAAAATATTCCGTATGTGATGAATTGAAGCAAATAATTATAAATGGGAGGTGAGCTAGTTGTATGAAATGCAGATCAGAAATTGATCATCCCCATCTTTCTCAATACAGAGTTATTACAATGGAAAGATCGCCTAGTAATATTACAATGCTGGCAGCTATGGCAGCTCTTATTTTCTTACACACATCAGGTGTTTTATCTCTTCCAATCTATGTTTTAGTAAAAGAATAGAGATTTATTGTTGGTGCAGTTACAATGATAAGTATCGATTAACTTGTTAAAACTATCGTTAAATTTTCGATTTTATTTCAACCTGTTCCTTAATGGAATAATATTGGGTTCGATCCTATAACTTGATGTTGTTTAATTTCTTAAAGCTATTGTTGAAATCTCTACGGAATCAATTTACTAATAGTGTCTTTTTATTGTGTACATTTCTAACCCTAGGTCTTTGAAAACCAATTTGTAGATGCTGCAATAGGATTCAACTATGGCAATCTCGGCAACAATTTGCCTCCCCCAACCGAAGTCCTCGCTATGTGCGCCAAACATGGCATCACAAGAATCCGAATATTCGAGCCATTCCCCGACATTCTCCAAGCACTTTCGTCCTACCCTCAAATTTCAGCCGTAGTCGGTGTCAGAAACCAGGACGTTCAGGCGATCGCCACGGACAACAACGCGGCCAACGCTTGGGTACAAAAGCACGTGCTAAGTTATCCAAATGTGAATTTTAGGTACATAACACTCTTGGGAATGAGATCAGCCCATCCGACGCTGCAAGTGCTGGTATAGCACCATTCGTCGCCCCTGCCATGGTTAACATCCACAAGGCCATTTCCGCGACCAAACTCAGTAACAAAGTTAAGGTTTCCACTGTCCTTAGTGCGGCCCCTCTGGGAACCTCGTACCCTCCCTCAGCAGGGGCGTTCAGACCCGACATGGCATCATTCATTAACCCCATAGTTCAATTCCTCGAATCCACGAGGAACCCTCTCCTCGTCAATATCTATCCATATTTCGCATACATAAGTGACACGAAAAATATCAAGTTGGATTTCGCATTGTCCAAACCTTCGCCCCCCGTGATTGATGGGGAGCGTAAATACTATAACTTGTTCAATTCCATGTTGGATGCATACAGGGCAGCTGTGGTGAAGGCCGGCGGGCCAAATGTTGATCTCGTGGTGTCGGAAACTGGATGGCCGAGCGCGGGCGGGGAAGGGGCGTCTATAGAGAATGCGCAGGCATATGTTAACAACTTGATTAAACTTGTTGGGAATGGGACAGCAATGAAGCCAGGAACACCAATTGAGGCTTATATATTTGATCTGATTGATGAGAATTTGAAGAGTCCTGAAATTGAGAAGCACTGGGGAGTGTTTCTTCCCAACAAGCAACTTAAATTTCCCGTTGTTGGTTTCAATTGATTTTTACCATTTAAGTGAATAAATTATGTAATAATGTAAGTGTGCCGGCCGCCCTAAATAAAACAGATGAATGTATTTATTCAATAAGTTGAAAGCGTCCCTAGATAAAAACAGATTGGTTTGTTGAGAAATATGTGTTGCTTGTACTATGTTCAAAACGACGATGAATTGAGAAATAGAAATAATGGGACTGGGACGGAGAGTACTATTTATCAATTTTCAGGAGTGTGGTATGGGCTCCCACCACCCTTTTCCTAGCAACTTATGGCTTATGTAAAAGAACTCCGCCTAAGGTATTAAGGTGGTATTTGATAGAATAAGATGCAGAATCTATCACTTATTCCATCTCTTATTAATAAGAGGTTGTCCAATAAGAGACTCTTATTGGCTTATTGGGATAAGATGATGTTTTATATCAGTTAGAGGAGAGAAAATTAAGTGATAAGATCATCTTATTATTTATTTGTAATGTAATAAATATTCTCATTAATAGTGACAATAGACAATAAGACCTCTAATAAGAGGTATATCAAACAGATTTTATTATTTTTTTTCTTCTTAAAATCCTATACAGTTTAAGAATGGGTGGTGGAAGTTCATAGCACATAAATTATAAAGGACAAAGGGGGATAAGAGCGAATGAGGAATCGAACCCTCAACCTGAATGTTGGAAGGCAGTGGATAAATTTCATCCCCATCAAACAGACTTTATTAATCTTTCTTTAGACTTTTGGATAAAATTCATCAAAAATTGGTTAAATATACAATATTTATCTACCAACCTTGAGAATATACGACAATACTAATGAAGATTATAATGTTGTGCATGTGTGTATGTGTAATAAACACTATATTACATAAATATTTAAAAATCTAGATGGCCAGTTCATTCAAGTATTTAGTACTAACAAAATAGTACTCCCTCCGTCTCATTATTTATGTCTCACTTACCTTTTTGGTTGTCCCAACACTTTTGTCACATTCCATTTTAGGAAATAATTAAAATATTAATCACTAAACTTACTCCATCACATCACATAAATAAATAAATATCATTAATAAATTCAACTCACAACTATCACATCACACATAAATAAATCAATTAAAAATTCAAACTCATTACCATCACATCACGCAAATTCCTAATTTACATCTACTTTAAACACTAATCTAACCCTACATCAAATACTAACAATCCCCACATAAAACACCGTGCCCAAAATTTTTGGGACACTTTAAGTGGACGGAGGGAGTATAATTTATCAAATATAAATTGGGAATGAGGACTTAGCCTAAGTGGTTAAGTCCCTAAGCTTCCAATGGAAGATTGGAGGTTCGATCCCCACCGACCCCTTATCCCTCCCTTTTATTCCCCTTTGTAATTTGTGTGGCATGGGCTCCCGCCACCCCTTTCCAGGCCTTGAATGGCTCCTCAAATAATATATATATATATATATAAATATAAATTTAAAAATCCTGTACTCAAAAATCTTTGACAAAAATTTATTTTTTTTCAAAAAATAATAATTTAATTTGCCCTTTTAGTATAACATAATAACTAGGGTTGAGCATTTGATAAAACCAATATGGGAAAAGACCCTTCAATAATTTAGCAAAATTTCCAAAAAAAAAGTCCAAAAAATATCGAAATTTCCAAAAAAAGTCCAAAAAAATATCGAATTAGATGAACATGTCTCATAAATACCCTAATCATCGCCAAACACATATGTGAACCCAGTTTTTCAGCTAATTATTGCCGAACACATCCATTAAATACCTACTCATCACCGAACCCGTCCCTCCATTAGGGTAGTTTAATGGACGGGTTCGGAAATGATTAGCGGAAAGTCAGTTCATGGACGGGTTCGGCGATGATTAGGGTATTTATGGATGAGTTCATCTAATTCGATATTTTTTTGACTGTTTTGGAAATTTTGCTTAATTATCGGACAATATGGGTCATTTCCCAAACCAATATCGTAAATATACTGATCTCAAATTTATTAATTCGATTTGCAATTAATTTAGTTTCTTTTTCTTCTTTAATAGTTAGTTGGTTTATAATTCATAATTATTTCAGATTATTTCAATTCAATCAGTAGAACGAAACATGGTAGCTCAATTCACAAAAAGAGCTAATAGTTTGAATTTCGAATCATGTTCTAGATTTTGGAAGTTGTATTGTGAATAATAGTGTGGGAGTGTACGTGTAATTTCAAATGGATGAGTTCAATTCATAGTTGCCAATGTGTCTCATTTGACGACAGTTATTAAAAGGGAGACGGCCAAAGTGCCACCAAATGTGTTCAATATACTATTGTTCTTCTATAATATACTATTGTACTTCTATAATCGTACTTCTATCTGTATTGAATTATTACAATGGAGAAACTTGTAAGGGCAGTTATGATGTTGGCAGTTATAGCTGCAATGATTTTCTCACACACAGCAGGTATTTGTATTTTCCCCTCTCACTAAAGTTTTCTAGCAAAACAGGCATAAAATAGTTGCTTTTCGCGATTTGGTCCTTTGCATTATTATTACCATAGCAGAATTGTTCTAATATTCGATTTCGTCCCTTAATTTTCGATGGTAGATGCTACAATAGGATTCAACTATGGCAATCTTGGCAACAATTTGCCTCCCCCATCCCAAGTCCTCGCTTTGTGCGCCAAACACAACATCACAAGAATCCGAATATTCGAGCCATTCCCCGACATTCTCCAAGCTCTTTCATCCCACCCTCAAATTTCAGCCGTAGTCGGTGTTAGAAACCAGGACATTCAGGCGATCGCCACGGACTACAACGCAGCGAATGCTTGGGTACAGAAAAATGTCGCCAGCTATCCAAAGGTGAACTTTAGGTACATAACCCTCGGGAACGAGATCAGCCCAACCAACAATGGAAGTGCTGCCATAGCACCATTCGTCGGCCCTGCCATGGCTAACATCCACAAGGCCATTTCCGCGACCAAACTCAGTAACAAAGTTAAGGTTTCCACTGTCCTTAGTGCAGCCCCTCTGGGAACCTCGTACCCTCCCTCAGCAGGGGCGTTCAGATCCGACATGGCGTCATTCATTAACCCCATAGTTCAGTTCCTCGAATCCACTAAGGCCCCTCTCCTCGTTAATATCTATCCGTATTTCGCATACATTAGTGACCCGGCCAATATCAAATTGGAATTTGCATTGTTCAAGCCTTCGGCAGCTGTGGCGGATGGAGAGCGTAAATACTATAACTTGTTCGCTGCCATGTTGGATGCATACAGGGCAGCTGTGGTGAAGGCCGGCGGGCCAAACGTTGATCTCGTCGTGACAGAAACAGGGTGGCCGAGCGCTGGCGGTACAGCAACGACTGTCGCCAACGCGGAGGCGTATAATAACAACTTAGTTAAGGCTGTGAAGAAGGGCAGCCCAATGAAGCCAGGAAAACCAATTGAGACTTACATATTTGATCTGATGGATGAGAATTTGAAGAGCCCTGAACTTGAGAAGAACTGGGGAGTGTTTCTTCCCAACAAGAAGCTTAAATATGCCTTTGCTTTCAATTGATTTGTACATGTGATGTTGTAATAATGAATAAATTATGCCATTCTCCAGAGTTTTCCTTTATAAAAATATGTCATTGCTTTTACGTATGTAAATGAACCAAGCCGCTTGCGACCGGTTTGGGTCAATCTTAAATAAGGAATTTTCATTCTCATTTACTCGACCAACCATTTCACTTTATAATATATACGTAGATAATTTTATTATATTTACATGTAATGTATTTTATTATATTAAATATTAGAAATAGATTATTATTTTTTTGTTTATACCGGGTATCCCCATGCCACGTTGGACTCAAGACTAATCCCTCGATGGTGGGTATTAAAGGGTTGCCTCTCCCAAAACAGAATTCTGTATATACAAGGGCTCGAACCCGATACCTTTCATTATGAATATTTTTTTTTGGTGAACTTTCATTATGAATATTAAAAATAGATTGATTACTATTGTGACTTATATGTATTTCATTATGAATATTTGAGTGATTATTTTTTTAAAAATTATATTTAAAAATAATTTTGAGTGTTGTGTGTTTCAAATCTGCTCACGAGCCTTGACAGCCCACGAGTAGAGGGGGCATGTTCTACCACACCGGCGGTACGCCGCTTCCCCAAAAGGGAACCGAAAACGTAAACCAGCCACTATCGCCGGTTATGTTTAATCAGTGGTTCCGGTCCGGTTTATGGTTGAACCAACCAGCATGTTTTTTTAGCCTGAATTTTTTTTTAAAAAAAAAAAAGGAAAAGAAAAAAGATATTTTTAATATAAAAATTGAATATTTGAGTTTTTGTTGTGATATTTTCATATTCAATTCTAAAACATTAAATACATTTAACACAAATCAAAATAAGTTGGATGAAAATAAGTTTGAAAAAGAAAAGATTGGAAGTTTGTCGGTTGGACAAAAAGCCAAGCCGATACCGGTTTAAGTTGACGGCAGGCCCCGATAGTTTGAACCCGCAGTCGAACCGTCGGTTAAGATTGAGATGAGCATCTCTACTCGCAAATTTAAATGATCTATTCTAGCTCAAATGCCTGTATAATTTTTCATATCAATATGTTCCTTAAACTTTAAACTCGACTTGGTTAATTCAATTCGTTAACAGCCTTGATTGCTTTCATATGTTTTCAGAATGATTCGATTAAAATGCATTTCTTATCATTCATTTATCTGTACTATAGATGATACTCGGCAGGGCTTGGTATTGAATATTGAAAATTTTTGGTGATAATACATTGTATGAATAAATTTTTGATACGATATAACGCAGTATCAAAAAATCAATATTGTTACCATACAAAATCCTACAGGTATCATACATACCGTACCATATGTTATAGCAATTTCAGTATTTTTCGGATACATCATACTAACGCCGTTCTTGAATGTTTCTTTCATTCAATAAGGTATCACTATTCATATAGACTTTTCATTAAAGTTTTGTTTTGTCATAGTTATACAAGTTAAAATATAGCTAAATTGGATCTTGTTATTCGTCTCGTCGTGTAATTTTTAAATATGAAACTTTTAGAATTTTTACATGTGCATTAAACAGCGTGACGGGTGAGCCCGTCAAAAACAAATGAAATCAGAGGAAGTAAATTATTCTTTTATATTCTTCACCAGCCATGATACTGGGCTATCCGGCTAGAGATTCACAAAAACTATTGCTGAATTTTAAGTCCAAATGGCAATAAACCTACTGGAACATAGCAACTTTGAATCACCTTTCTGGAACCAGGCGGTATTGCCAGGTTAGGTAACTCATGGTTTGGCCTTTGGGTGTGTCTTAACAACCAGAATCGTTTGTCTGGATAAACAACGCATTACAACACCCTCAGCGGTGAAGATTTCAGGTTAACTAGGAAAAAGGGGGGTAATCAGGAATGCAATGTACAGTACAATCATGCACTATAATTAACAGTAATAACCACTAGAACTTTAAATTAAGTTTCGATATAATGAACATTAATATGAATGCTATTTCAATCCTGGATGGATACAATTTGCAAAGCAAATAAAAGAAATTAAGCAGTCCAGGTTTTCCTTATTCTTCTTATTCCCCCCCTTTGCAGACCAATATGAATTTCCTTACCCACAATAATCTACATTCAGACAATTTCCACCTTTTTTCCCACACTACAGCTGAAGCTTGTAATAACGTACGATTAACTCCTCAGAAAAGCATAGCATTTAACTCACTGGCATTCCCACAATACCCCCAACGATAAGAGGGCTTACATATCCCCATTTGGGAGGTCACGGGGTGGGGACATATCGTCCAGCCAGTCGGCATAAATACGACTAACCTTCTTGGTTAGCTTCCATTTTGATGACTTCTTTTCTCCTTCATTTACAGTGCTGCTGCCACCACCAATCACTACATTGGGTGGTGGAACTGTGCTGCCATGTACAAAACCTGTGGGCTTTCTGGGAATGACTTTGGCTGCTATTTCTGGCTCATCCAACTTCAAATCTGTCAATCAAACGATTATGACAGTTTAGATTCCAGATTTCATCTTAGATGATGATACAACTGAGATATCAATCTTGTTGCATAGTCATTAATGGCATACAGCAGCAGGCGTCATTACCCAAGTATACAAAAAAGAAAAGAAAATTGTGGTTCAAGAAACAATCCTCAGTCAAACAGAATAAAAGGAGCAACTTAAAGTTATCACAGAAGTCCTAATCTGTGATACTCAGTGCGATTGTGGTCAGCAATAGGACATAGTAAGCCTCTTATGTTCAACCAACATTAAAACAAAACTGTACTAATATTTGAGACCAAATACTCTAAATAACCACTAAAGGATTTTCAAGTTGAACAATTTTGTTAGGTGGAAAAGAAAGAAAACTATAATAATGATAGAAAGGAGTACATTGTTAAGCATAAAGTATAAATAGGGACCATGATAAAGCTCAGTTTTTAGTTACAACCCTTTCTAGTTTCTCCCAAGTCCCAACGAATTCATTTATGGCAAAATGGCCGTTGAGCTTTATAAAACTTTGATTCCCTCTAAATAAGTTGCGTTATTAATGCACCATATTTATGCAAGCAAAAAGGAAAAAAAAAGAGTTATTTTTACACCTCATCCATAACTAAACTTATTAAACTTTTTCGATACACTTCCATGAATCTACTCGGAATTCCAGTAGAGTAGTTTTAACTTACTAAACTTATTAAACTTTGGGATGCATTTCCATGACGCAGCACAACTAATTACACCCAATTGCACAATCAAAACAGGCTAACAGATAAATTTATTTGCAAACATCTAAATTTGACTCAACAAGATTTCAATCTGTCTTACATTGTCTACTAGTGCATTAATTAATAATGCCATCGTACCACAAGAACAATGCTTAGAACGAGATCACGACAAAAATATTGCATCAATACATAAATGCAATAAATTGAAAGACCCACAATAACATTCCAGATTACAAGAATATATGCATGGATGTACCTGATTGCCCATGAGCAAAATGGCACCTGTTCCCGAAAGGGCACTGTCCAATTTCCCATTTGCTGCAAAGCTTCGTTTTCCAAAACACAGCCTGATCGCCACTCCCAGCAATTTCCCGGAGGTCCGTCATTGTTCCTATACTTATAGCAGCACTCTCCCTATCCCTATACACCTGGCCAGGCAGCACATCAGCCTTGAACTTCTTCAAAGGTGACTGAGGCGGGCGATCATGCATGAAATTGCATTTATCCCCATATGGACACTCCTCTCCATTGTAATACTTCTTGCATATCTTCACCCTATGCACTCGATCCTCACCCCACCCACCACTCCCTGCCCCTCTTTCCTTCTCCCTTATCAGGTCCTGCCAATTCGGGGGAGGCTCACGCAAATCCTCAGCACCATGAGCAAATGTGCAAGTCTCCCCATTCCTACATGTGCCCTCCATGAATTTGGCACATATCCTAGTCTTGTAGAAGATGTGGGTTGTTCCCCTGTTTACAGGGAGGTTTGGAGGGTTTGTCCTTGGATTCATTTGGGGGTAATTTAGGGATTTATCGGAAGGTCTTGATCTCTTGAAAGGGGGAGGATCCTGATTTTCATTATGGTGGAGATGGTGGTGATCGAATTGATGGATTGAATCAGGGTGTTGGCTTTGATGATTTTGGGGATGGCGTTGGTCGTTTCCGATCATGAACGGCGACCAGAATCCTCCACCGCCTTCGATGAAGCCGCCGCCCAATGGCGGCGATGTCAGGGTATGCGGCGACTGCTTTGGGTCGGGAAAACTCATTTCCGGCGATGATTTCAACGAAATATAAAATTTCTTCCACGGAAAGATTTCTGAAGAAAAGCAATAACCCAAAAATACGATGAATTTAGTCCCACTTTTTATTTTCACAACAGCGATTGATCCAAAAATCCAAATCCAAATACAGAAGATGCTCAAGAAACAATAATAATCATGCTTCGAATAAACTAATTGAATCGGAAAAATCACAAAGTTAACGAACAACCAAAACCGCGAAATCAAAATTCCCAAACCCGGAACCGATAGCCAAAAAAATATCAGTTCACACTCGATACCTCATAAGCATTTTAAAACAACAAACCTGATCGAATGGATACCTTGAAATTCAGGCAAAAATCTCTAATTTTGTTCTCCAAAATCTGATTTTTGAAACAAAATTTATGTATTGATTATAAAGATAAAAATTCGAAAAAATTTGAATGAATGAATGAATAAATTAAATACAGAGATAAAAAAGAAATAAAGGGAGGAGGATGGAGAAAAGGCCGCCGTCTGAAACCCTAAATTCAGAAACGGAAAAAAGAAATCAATGGGAAGTTCGAAACTAAAACCCTAATGGCGGCTAAAACCCCACAGCATATTTCATACTCGTAGTCCGAAAGCCATTATAGTAATTTATACTTCGACTTTAAATGTATTTTCCTTGTTTTTTTTTTCCAAGTCAAATGGGACCGGACCCGTCACTATTTCACAAAGATCTGTTTTTTATTGTTTCTTGTGCAAAATATAAGTATTTATCCATTGTTTTTTTCTTTGAATAACCGCATGCCCCGTCAAAACAGTTTTTTCGTATATAATGTTCGAATCTAAGATATTGCTTAAACCACTAAACTTTCAATTCACTCAGGTCAACTATTGGTAGTATGTCTCCATTATTCATAACATTAATAGAATAGTAATAATATATTAAAAACAACAATTGTAAGGAAATATATTTATTCAATTGCTTACCTAAAAATATATTTCTTCCGTTTCTATAGATTTGCAATATGGATGGTTTTTTACACTATTCACAGTTTAACATTATCTCAAATTTTTATAATAGTCATTGAAGAAAAACATAGTCAAGTGAAATCTTGTTAGATTCGTCTAAACTTGTAGTTTTAGAATATTAATTTTTTATAATTTTTAGTTGTATACAATTTAAGTTATTAATTATTGAAAATGTGCACATGGCATGTGTCCCCAATTGTGCAAACCCAAAAAATGGGGGAGTATTTATTCAAATAATTGATGTGTAGACAATTAATTATTTTTTTTTTATTATTTTTTGTTTATAACCTTCATGCTTTATTTTTTCATACTCATACATTATTTCATACACATGGCACAAATACACACTATGAAAGGGTGGTGGGAGCCCATGCCACATAAATTACAATAGAAATAAAAGGAAGAGATAATGACAGGGTTGGAAATCGAACCCCCAACCTATAACTTGATCACTCGGGTAAGTCCCCACTCCCTATCCCCATTTCAATTGTAATTTAAGCAAATGTCTCGAGTTCGAGCTTTTGTGTATGCAAAATTTTATTTTGGGAGAGACAATCCTTAAATGTCCACCAGATTGTTGAGGGATTAGTCTTAGGTCCAATGAGGCATGAGGATACCCAATAATTCACCAAAAATTGTAATTTAATTAGTTGTACTCTTATAATTGTTAATTAAGATAATTTGAAGTGATGCCCATTTCAAATTTAATTATTTAATGAAATATCATAATAATTTCTTTTAATGTTATATAAAAAAATACTCCATACGTCCAAAATATTATAGATGTTTTAACTTTTATTACGGTGGTTTTTCAACTTTATTTTATATAATTGTTATCCGCTTATAATTTGATATATCAACGTTAAAGTAATGTATTATTGGATAAGGCTATGTTTGGTCTCAAACACTGTCGTTTTTAAATACTTAAAATTATTATAAATAACTTTGTTGGGTGTTTATTCGGTATTCTCAAGTCATATTGGGTCGAAGATTAATTTTTCGAAAATTTGGTGGGCACGGAAGGGTTTCATCTTCCAAAATAGAATTGTGCACACATAAGGGTTCGAACCATAACCTTTGCTTAAGCTTACCCCTCACGTCAATGGTTACAAATAATTTTTCAGTGTATAGCTTGGGCCTTGGGCCATGTATTTTATTTTTTGTCTTTTGGGCTCTAGGTTTAGGTTAGGTTATTATTATTGAAAGCGTGGTACGCTTCTTGTACCTTTAATATAGTCTCTGCTTGTTCATTGTGTTTTGTGTACAGCAACATTCTTTTCAACGTTCAATACAATCAAGAACTTATACATCTTCTCCTGTCCGCTATTAACAATGCTATTTGCTACTTTGCGCGCAATCTTCTGCTCCTTGCCCTACGCGCGCCCGTCGTCGCTGGAATTTCAATGATTCCAGCTCTCAGATATGGATTTCGCTATTCCGCAATTTCCTGGTACGGTGTTATGTACAATAATTGTTCGCATACAGGAGTATGTTGTAATCAGTTTAAAGGCTTGCAAATGATTTTTTGTTTTGTTTTTCTGTTTTGATGTGGTTTGGTGCAGCTTTCATTCGGTGAGTTATACTGGCCCTAATTTTACCGTTCCCTTCGACTTGAAAATGGCTCCCAAACGACGCCTTTCCAATTCATCCGCGTCAAATGTGGAGAAGTGTAGAGGCGATGGTTCACCAAAAACCCTGAAGAATGCCCCAAAGGTTATTACTATGTTTTATGTACATGTCAGAGTGTAATTACTTTTGTTTGTTTAAACTGAGTTTCTTGTAAGAATAATTGGTTTTTTTTGGCTTGGAATGTAGGCGAGTACTAGGAAAAATGGGGTTGTTGAGGATGAGACTGAGGAGACACAAGTTAGAAAATCTAGTTTCAATAGAAACGGTAAAGGATTATCTGAAATTGGTGGCATTCAGAATACAAATAATGAATTGGGCTTTGCTCGAGGTAAAAGGACGAAGAAAACAGTAGACCAACCATCCGAGTACAGCAGTCAAAACGATTCCCTGCAGAGTACCTTGGAGAAAGAGCGTATTATTCACACATCTGAAATAGTAGAAGGTTATTTTATCCGTCTATTGGGATATGATAAGCATAGTTGTGATATTCATGTTTTGGTCATGGAATTTGAATCTGATTTCAGGTGAAAATTTGATCCAAGGCCAAGTTAAAAAGAAGGCTTCTTCGAGGGTTGCTGCCTCTAGTACAAAACTCAGTGTTGATGTGGATCCTTCAGGAGGTGAGCCTTGGGCGGTTCTTGCTCACAAGAAGCCTCAGCAAGGGTGGGTTGCCTACAATCCCAAAACTATGAGACCACCTGCTCTTGATGCAGATACACCACACATGAAGATAATGTCTTGGAATGTAAATGGATTAAGAGCATTGCTCAAGTCAGGAAGTTTTTCTGCTTTGCAGCTTGCAAAACGAGAAAATTTTGATGTATTGTGCTTGCAGGAGACAAAACTGAAGGTAAGTCCAAATTTCTGTTGCTTTTTTTTGTGATGGAAACCCAGAGCCTTCTTTGCCAGTAAAATTTTGGCCAGGAGATCAGAATAGAGAGAATTTTTCCAGAGTTACTTTTTGTTCATCATAAATTCATAATACATTAAATTCAGATTCATATGATGATTTATTCGGAATTAATTGAAATTTGAGCATCATAAGAATATGGCTAACAATCGCTTTTCGAGTGAAAGTAATTACCACCAGTAATGAATGAATTTGTTGGGAACTTCTTATAAGAGTGCTTTTACTATTTTGCATCTAAGACTAAGTTTATACTCAGTACATTCCTGTCTTGATTTTTCACCATACTTACATATTTTGTGATAAATAGTAACACCACTTCCTGTATCAGGAGAAAGACGTCGATGCAATCAGGGATTCTCTCCTAGAAGGTTATGACAATAGCTATTGGACTTGTAGTGTCTCAAAACTGGGATATTCAGGAACAGCTATTATTTCGCGGGTACCGCCTTTTTTGTGTTTCACACAGGATTTTTACTCATGTTTCTACTTAAATCTACCCCTTGCATTTGTGACTTCTATTATGCACTGATGCAGATGAATCATGTCAAGCACATATTACAACTACTCAACTTAACTCATACGTATTTTTCTTATGTCTTACTCGTGCTCAAACTCGAATGAACACTTCAAACTATGCTCGAACTCGAATGAACACTTAAAACTATGCTCAAACTCGAATAAACACCTAAAATTTTGCTCGAACTTGAGCTTGAGTACTTGTTAATGTACTCAAACTCGAGCTTGACTGAGCTCGAATTTGTTGGATAAATTGCCGCTCATATTTGAATGGTGACTTTTGGGTGCTGAGGCTCCATACATAAAGGGATTCTGAGCCCAGAGTTAGGATGTGTGATTGCAATCTGCCAATTTGATTTGTTAATTATATTCTCTCCTTGGTTGATCATAGTAGAACACCATAGGTGATTTGACTTGAAGAATTGGTTTAATTGCATCACATGAAAGAAAAATGTCCACTTCTCTTGGGCATTTCACAATTCCTTTCTTTCATCTGGCAGATAAAGCCTCATTCTGTCAGCTATGGTCTGGGCATATCGAATCATGATAGTGAAGGACGCCTCGTGACAGTGGAATTTGATAACTTCTATTTATTGTGCAGTTATGTTCCTAATTCTGGCGATGGTCTAAAACGATTGGTACAGGACATGCAAACTCTCACTGTGTATGTAGCTTTATCTAAATTGGATATTATGGAGTGAAAACTTACAACAATTTCTTCTTTCTTTTTTCTCTTTCTTTCTTTTTTTCATCTCTTTATTTCAGTCATACAGGATAACTGAATGGGATCCTTCTCTCAGCAACTACATGAAAGTAAGTGTGATTTAATTTTCAGGATATGTCCATATTCCTTTTACCTGGTTGTCCTTTTTTTTTTATCAAATAATTTCTTGTTTGCTAGGTGACATTCTTTTTTTGTTTTTTGGTCATGTGATCGAAAAGATTGCCTTGTTGTTACAAATATATCAGAAAATGCCTACTTGTTTCAATCCATGATCCCAGATGAATATTTCAAGAATGTTGGCGGAAGTTGATGCATTCGGTTCCCTTATTCTTTTCCACGGTTTTCTTGTTTCTGAATTTTTCTTAATTTTCACTGACTTTCACCGCAACTTCCCTGTTGAAAATCTTACTTTTTCAATGACGCGTGACTCTAATTTGCATATATTTGTCTATATATTGGTCCATAAACTTAGCAGAAGAAATTGATTGCAAAAAATCACAAATTTGAGTTTACAGCCAATGCTCTGATCTACAGGATTTGGAACAGTCGAAACCTGTTATTCTGACTGGTGATTTGAACTGTGCTCATCAAGAAATTGATATTTTTAATCCTGCGGTAAGTAAATAAGTAGGTTATTTGGTTAGTGTTGTGGTGTATATCTATTAGGCATTTAGGCTCAATGATTTGAAGTTCCTATTGTTGTTTTCTTCTTTCAGGGGAACAAAAGAAGTGCTGGTTTTACAGATGAGGAAAGGGACTCATTCCAAAAGAACTTCTTGGACAGGGGATTTGTTGACACATTTAGGAAACAACACCCCAATGTGGTTGGCTATACTTACTGGGGCTACAGGCATGGTGGCCGTAAAACAAACAAAGGTACATTTTAACGTGACTTAAGTGAAATTGATTTTCAAATATCATAATTCAGTTAAATATAGCCGCTGTGTCTTACAGTCAAATTTACCATCTATTACCCCTTCCACAATTTCACATTTCATTCCGACAGGGTGGCGTCTAGATTATTTCCTTGCCTCAGAATCTATTGCAGACAGAGTGTATGATTCATTTATCCTCCCTGATGTGGCTGGAAGTGATCACTGCCCTCTTGGCCTCACTCTAAAGCTATGATTCACAATATTGGCCAAACTGGGTTTTTGCTATGACATTTCCCTCCTTTTTTACAAATACTTAAATGAAAATGTTGATGGTAAAACAATGGATACCAACATTTGGGCAGGGAAGAAGAAGGAACCCCACTCGTCTGCCAGGCACTAGATACTGGGTTTTAACTACATCGATAGAAGTCTCATTGGTGGCCATTGCTAGACTGCAATTTGTTTGAATGATGTTTTGTCGTTGTAGTATGCATGTGCTCGAATTGAAATCTGATGACATTTTCATTTTGGGAAAATGCACTACCTCGGGCTATTGTTGCAACCATTTTTGTGTGTAATTACGATTAGTTGTGACACGTTGCATATTGTACCCCTGGGATAAACGCACACCGGTGGGTCTATGAAGGTTCTATATTTGAATTAGAATTATCCATGTAAGTGGAGTCGAATTTTTTAGTGCAGCACGGTATGCAGTGGGTAGTATGCACTCCCACGACAGCTGTTTATAATCATATGTTCTAAAATGAGGAGGTGGCAACATTGTATTCTCTCTTTCCTGTGAGTTTTATTGCATCTTCCATTGCCTGGTTCGACCACATAATTTACGACACCTGCTGGCTAGGAGCCTACAAATCTTCAAGGTTCATTACCAATCAGCTGTTTTATGCCCAATTGCCCGTTCTTGTCCAGCCATGTTTTTTTTTTTTTTTTTTTGTTTATTTTAAAAGCATTAAAAAGAAGAGTCATTTAGAAAGAAAACAAGTAGTAGTATTTCCTCCCAAACATGAAAAACATACGAACCAAAATTCGATTTCTATTTTGCAGGTCCTAAATAACATATCAAGAATGCGAAAATGTATATATAGCATGAGTAGGCAAATTTTGGACAATACAAGCAACATATTTGATAAGGTGAGCAAAATGTTCTAACTACAAGCAGGTTTGTGTAAAATTCTGTGTCCTATGGCCAAAATTCAATATGCAGCAAAACTTCTTCGAACATCACAATGATCACAGCAGCACAATCGGGTCAGAATTCCAGGGGGTGAAATGATCATTTGTACCATCCTGTAAGGCACCACCGCAGACAGAAACAGAACCCACAGCACAACGCCTGAAGCAAGATTCAGGTTATATTTTTGCACAATAAAAGATTAATTTGCATTTTTTTGCATCCACTCTTCAACGAGTGCAAAATGCTGAAAGCAAACCCAAACAGACAAGACTTGAACAACTGTGGTCATACACTGTCATATTTTTGCATCTACTCTATCAGAAACACTATTATTACCACAAGAACATACAACACTATTCATGATTAACTTCACCAAGTATAATGCGCCTTAAAACTCCAAAAGACACGATCACACGAACCATTATTAGATTAACCAGTTTTGGATACATAGGATATTAGATTACCAGTTAAATTATTTTTTACAACCCCAACCCCTCAAAAGAATAGAGATATGTCGAAGGTAACATGGCAAAAGGATTTGTAGAGACCACAGAAAACAAGATCAAAAAAATGGAAACAGATAAGAAAGAATGCATCAGTATCCTGCGGGAGAAATAGTTTGCTTACCTGGAAAACTAGCAACATAATACATAGGTTCTTCTCTGATTTCCGACCAAACAGCCTTAGAAATACGTTCACAAGAGTGCCATCCTTAGTCCCTGTCAATAGGCCTGTTTTGGGGTCAAACCTACAAGCCACAAAATAAATTAGCCCAAGCACAAGAAGGGGGTATAGTTGGATCATAAGAGGCCAGAAGAGTAACAGATAACATACTTAGGCAGCCTGTGGCGCGGACAAGGTATAAAACCAAACAACTGACAGAATATGAAAAAGGAATAGGCATTAATTACATTTTCTCATGTTAATATTTCACACACACACAGAGAGAGAGAGAGAGAGAGAGAGAGAGAGAGAGAGAGAAAGAGAGAGAGGGAGAGAACCTGAGGACTCGAAAGCAGGAAGTTCAGAACTTGTGGGGCAAAGAATACCAGAAGTGTTTCACTGAAAATCAAAACAAATTCAATAATTTATTTGAAAGTATTGCTTGCAGATTATGAAGAATAAGTTAACAGTGTCTTCCCAGTCAGTTGTAATATATACGAGTATTGTTCCAAATTCTGTGAAAACGGAATAGAAATCCAGAATAAGTAATGGCTAAGCTGCTACATAGTAATCATTCTTCACGGTTGTTTCAATGAATTTGATAATGCTAAATATGAGATAACTGAAGGAACCCTAGAATAATTCAGTTATTGAGGAAAAACACTGCAGGAAGCTAGGGTAAGCCGAACAAGAGTTTTTGCCATTAAATAAAATAAAGACAATCTATAGAATACAAAAGCCAGAAATTGGCAAAAAATTAGTCTTACATAGAATTCTACCGCCACTATAATACTAGAAAGCTCCCTAGCGAGTAAACACTGTTATAACTAAAACACGCTGATTATTAATTTTATGTGGCACTCCCCCTAGATTTGAACTTAGGAGCACGACAAAGCAGTTCTTGAGCTTATAAGACCCAACTTCATGGTAATTAACTGAAATTCACAACTACTCAGATACTATGTAACTATGAAGAATAGTGTCACTTGTTTAATTTAAAAAAATAAAGGTCATGACAGAGGAAAAAGAGCCCTCAAACTGCCAATCATCCTCTTTATTTTGCTATACATGAGAAACATTCCATCACAAGAACACAATTTGACGGGAAAACCATACTGTGTGACTTAAAAAATACTTTCGTAATAGAATCAATCTCTTCAGGGTATATGAGAGAATATCCTCAAACCAAGGAAAATCAGTAATACTGCTAGAGAATTTGTTCAATTTGAACAATACAATTCACAACCCTCATGGAACAAGTCAACTATCATAAATTCATAATTACTTAGAACATCCTCGAATATTCTGAGTAATATTATGTAACATTTATCTTAATTGATAACACGCAACACAATTGAGTGTTAAAATAGGAACTTAAAATACATTCCCCTATCAATAGTCTGTTACATATATCAAAGCACTTATAAGTCTGTCCCAAAGCACAGTGCAAAAGGATGTTGATCAATGATGATATAGAATTAGAATTAAGAAGAAACATACCTAAAATGGCCCAGAATGCCAGCAACTGCCATGGTCATTCCAGCAAAGTAAGTGTAGGTGTCACCAACAAAAACAGAAGATGGATACCTGTGAGAAACAGGAACAATGGTTTAGAATGCAGAAGCTTGTAATTTGTACATGAATTGATTTCAGGCGTCGTTACCAATTGTAAGAAAGTAAAGCCAGAGAAGTGGCAAGCAAAGGTTGAACAAGGTAAATTGAGAATGCATGCGCTTGTTTGTATTCAGGATCAGTGGATGCCCCAATTTGCATGACATTATGTATCAAGATCTGCAAGAAAATACTTCAGATTAAGTATGAAGAGATGTGTTTAAATCATGGTTACAAATATCGGCTTACAGCGCATGCAATAATAATTGTCTGTCCAACTTCAAGGCCATTGATTCCAGCATGTATGTTAATTGAATTTGTGCAGAAGATGGCCAGCAACCACATGTAGAGCTTATATATCCATCCTATTATCAACAAGGACAAGTGACAGAATCTCACGCATGAAGTCCCAAACATTTCTTTATAATGACATCTCTGTAGAAGCAAAAGAACAAAGTGTACCTAAATCTAGAATCTCTTCTCCAACAAACTTAACAAAAGGCTTCGGGACAATTATACTGGTATGGCCAGCATAAGCCATCAACAATGGAAGTGCCGCAATAGCAGGCAACACCAATTTTCTGCATCAAAATTATATAACAGCCGCTAAGAAAATATCCCACGGGTCACTCTAATAATAATGCAAATAAGATATCAAGACTCACACTCTCCAAGGTACATCAAGGACGTCATCAATGAATCCAAGAAAAGTCATGAAGCAAATAGATGCAAGCGCAGCATTATATTCAACGAGCCACTTAAGAGAAAAGGAAACAAGTTATTGTCTGCCTAATAAAGTTTTGTCATAATGCTGCAACATGAAATTGAAAACATAATGTTAAGTATGATACATCTAATACAATAGAGCAATATTGATTCTAGAAGTTTGGCATCATGCAATTCACTGTCACACACCGCATTTAATATAGAGAAGTTTCGGGTATCTAACTAACTACCAATATGCTATGTGATTTCATTGCTTTTGGGTTTCACATTGGTAAGGAGATGGCATCTATGCCTTTGGAGAGGAGTGAGAGACGAGATTGGACCCAAGATCAAACAGAACATTTCAGAGGGAAAAATGAAGCCAAAAATTGTGCTACTATTCATTCCATATGCAATCATCTATGAGAGAGATCGAAGTCTGTAAAGTTTTCATGATTTGATGGGAAACTTTTAGAGAACTAAATAAGAAACATGATCTGCAAAAATGGCTATGATCATTTACTTTGTTTAACAAATTAATTCATTTAATTTGAATAAAGAATAATATAAACAAATAATTCTTACATTGGAATCTGAAGTAAAGTTAAAATACTGAAACAAGATCGTCACGACAAGAAAAATTATCCCAACAACGACTCCCAAGGATTCAGGCCTGCAAAAATCCAAAAGAAAACTTCATAAACGAGAGCTTACCATTCTCCGAGTAAAAATCAACAACTCTTTTTTTGTACATAAATTTAACACAAACAATTAATTGACGTCCCAAAAAAGTTCAACTTAACTCAAAATTCACAATTCACACTTTCCTATATTAGAACTAAGAATTTAAATCCAACAAAGAGATTTAAGCAAATAAAGAAAACTTACACCCTAATGGATCCATCAGGTGTTCCTTTCTTGTTAATGTCATATCCAAATAAATTCTTCCTCAGCACATACCTCGACGCTACAGGAATCATTTTAACAGTAACGATAAACCCTAAAATGCTGACCAGAGCACTAATCAAGATCGGCTTTTTGAACTCGTCCTCAATTTTGCCGCGGATGAAAAGCAAGTACAGATACGGGATCGAAAACAGGAGAGTAATTTTCAATATCGTAAGGAATTTAGCAGGACGAATTACGAACTCCGCCGGCGGAATTTCGGCTTGAGTTGCCACCTGAGAGGTTTCCGTTTCAGTCTCTGTCTCCGTTGCCGCCGCTCTAGGACGCCTCCTCGCTGCCATTGCTCGTCTGCAAGAGAAACCACTCCCCGAATATGCCTTTCCGGTCTTGAGATTTACTTCCTCCGCGTGTGTGTATGTATATGCACGCGAAATTAGCAAATGGGGATTTGCCACGTGGAACGGGTTGTCATACGTGGGCCCATTAACGATGATGTCGTGGCATTGGCAATGTGTTGTCCCGACGCCCGGGGTACTGCAATGCAATGTGGTCTATGAAACTTATACTACTGTTACACATTAATGATGAATCATTTAGGTTTTATTTTGTCTTTTAAATTAAACAAATATTGGAAAGTCATTTTGTAATTCTTACCCAAAACATAAAATATATAGCAGTACCCACTTTATTGATGAATATAATGGTTATGATAAAATTTTCGATATGCTTAGACATTTCTGTGGGAAAAAATGCTAAAATGGTGCCGTAACTTTGCCAATTTTCCAATTTGGTGCCATAATTTTGAAGTTTTCTAATTTGGTGCCGTAACTTTTCTAATGTTCTCCAAAATGGTCCCATCAGGCCTTAATTACTCATATTTGCTGGCGTGACACGTGATTAGTGTAAATAATTAATTTAAGTGTACCGTGTAGGTATCACGTAGGCATAGATTGATTTTGATCTATACGTTTGGACACTTTCTAACCCTATTTCTAATTTAATGGTCTCCTTCCAACTCTGCAAGTACACATAAAATGTGTTTGAAAGTATCCATATGTGTGGGTTAAACTCAGTCAATACCTAAGTGACACCTACATGATATAATTAAATAATTATTTACACTAATCTCATGCCACATAAGCAAATGTGGGTGATTAAGGCATGATGGGACCATTTTGGAGAACATTAGCAAAGTTATGGCACCAAATTAGAAAACTCCAAACTTATGGCACCAAATTGGAAAATTGGTAAAGTTACGGCACTATTTTGGCATTTTTTCCCATTTCTGTGCATCATTCCTAGGGCATGAATAAGAGATTCCAACTATTTTTAATTTTTTTTTTAAAAAAAAAACAAAAAACATCTAATTTTTGCTTTGAAGGGTTTTTTAGAGCTGTCAAAATGGGCTTGGCTCGTTGGGCCAGCCCGCCCCGCCTCCCAAAAGGGTGGGTTGGGCTGAATAAATAAAGGTCCGTCCCGCCTGAACCCGCTGTCGCTTGGGCTGGCCCGCGACGGGTGCGGGCCAGCCCGCGGGGTAAGCCAAAATTTTAATTTATTTAATTTTTTTGTTAAGTTTGTTATGAAAATCTAAATAACATATGTATTTGTAAGAATATTGATTAGTTGAATATTATTTGAATTCATATATTTTAAATTTTTTTTTTTTGGTAAGCCAATTCAATGGCCGGAGAAAATACAAACCACACGAAAATAAAAAAAGAAAGAAACAAAAAGAAACACTGAGGAAGAGACGAAAAGAACAAAAGACAAAAAAAGAAAACACAACACGAAACTAGAAATTAAGCCAATTCAATGGCCGGATCCCTCAGCCATGAATTGGTCATGGTCATATTCGTCCGATCCTAGGCTTTCCTCCCCCAGAGCATCGTCTTCTTTGCTGCTAGATTCCTCCGCCATTCTGAAAACAAAGACGTCCTCCGTGGCCGATGTTGGCCTTTGACACTTACTGCTTAGTTGGACATCCTCCTCTACTCCAGTATCCTTCATCTTTTGGGCCGGCCCGCGAGCAATGGGCCCTACCCCTTTGGAAACTCCTATCCCGATCAATCACCAATCTGGTAATGGGTTGCAGGACCCTATCCATTTCATGAGTTTTCTTGAGTTGCTTGGCTTGAAACTTAAGAGGAGGCTGCTTACTTCCCTCCAATTTAATTCCAAGCACTAATCCTTTCTTAGACGGTCCAGTATGTTTTTTCCTTCTTGTTACCTTAATCCATTCACCAGCCTCTGGCTGATAAGGAACAACTTTGTCTTCTAATGCCAGAGAGGTTGCCTGACCCACCTCCTTACATGCTTCATCATTTTGGCTGCTATCCACTGCTACATCCATCGGTGTAGCCTTTTCCAGATTACTTTTTTCCTTTAAATGGGATTGTTCACCAGCCCCAGAAGTCAACTCACATGGAATTTCCTTATTAGTGATAGATTTCCCTTCTGTTCCCAATATCTCTATACCCCTTTTATCCTGTTTTCCTAGCAGAACAAGAGCCTTTTTGCCATCAGCTTCTTGGGAACAGTTCGCCGGAGGTTGACCGCTTTCCGGCACCATTTTCTTTTTAACCTTTTTGTCTCTATTAGGTATCCTCTGAGGATCAACCGCCCCAACACATCCCTGGTGGGTGTCTGCAGCATCAAGATCAACTTTCGGTGTTACTTCCAACCTCTCGGGACAAGTATTAGTTGCATGTCCATATCTTTGGCAAGATGTACAAAGCAAGTGGAGCCCTTCATAGGACACCCTTTGCCAGTGATCTCCAATAAGAATACTAGTAACAACTGGAAGCTGGAGATCGATCTCGACGCAGACTCAAGCATACTTGCCACGGTGTACATTTTTAGAAATATCATCAACCTTCACCGGAGTACCCAGAGTTGAAGCCATCTTAGTTAGCATATATTCATCATACATTTCAATGCAGAGGTCCGAAAACCTAGCCCAAACAATCGTTTTTCGAGGAGCTTTATCAGATGTAGAGAAATTCGGCTTCCATGGAGATAGCATAAGATAGCTATTACCATCCACGGACCACCATTAAGGATTCTAGTGCGATCTATATCTCTCTCAAACTTAACAAGAAAAAAACCTTTTTCCAAATCTATCATCTCAAATATGTCTTTAATATTCCAAATCCGAGTTAATCGTTCTTTGAGAGCAAGGAAACCTACCTTTTTGCCGAGCACAGAGACAATAATAGAGTCTTCCCAAGGCTTGCAGAGCCTATCTTTGATCTGAGGGGCGATTGAAATACGAGGCTTCAGCCTATTTCCATCTATGAAGTCAATCTTCACTAGGTCATCGGAGGGGGGATCCTTCATCAACGGGGCCGGAAGAGCAGCCTTACCTTCAAGAATTAAGTCCCGAAAGGAGGGTTTGACTCCTCCAGTGAACAGAAACGGCTTCGGCGGAGCGGCATAGAAGGCGGGGTCATCGGGAACGGACATAGAGTAGAGAGCGAAATCAGCTAGAGAGAGAATTTTGTCGATCTCTGTTTTTTAGGATCCAAAAACCCTGATATATATATATTAATTTGATATTAGTTAATATAATAATTCAATTTATAATTCTTTTAATATAAAAATATTATTAATTGAATTATATTAACTAAAATAAATCAGAATAATTTTAAAGCTTACTTTATATGACATAAGCTACTTAACATTATTTTTTTAACTAATTTTTTTCAAAAAAAGAATACTATACAAAATTAAACTAAATTATTTTAGATTTTATTAAAAATATATTTAATTTTAAAATTAGTTAATACATTTAATTTTGGATAAATAACAATAATATACAATTTATTATATAATTAAAAATTAATTTATTAATTAAATAAAAAAACCGCGGGCTAGCCCGCCTGGCCCGCAACCCGCCGGTGGGTTGGTCTGGGCTGAAGTTATTCTAGCCCGCCTCGCCGTGGGCCCAACCCGCCTAAGCCCGCGAAATGGTGGGCTGGAGTGGGCTTGGCCCGTGTCGCCCCGCCAGCCCGTCTTGACACCTCTAGGTTTTTGACAAATTTTAAGTTTGTTGGAGTCGGGCTCTTAATGATCTATTACGACTCAAATTATAGTAGTGTAACTTTCAGTCATGCTCAATGCGCGTCACTGTCACCTCAATTCCTTATTACTTAGCATTAATCCACAATTTAGTCAAAAATCTTTTTCATGAAGTAGATTGTATATAAAACATTTGTTGCTTGGACGAGACAAGAGGTTGGTTTGTGATTCAACAACACTTGATGTGTTACATACCGGCGGCGGAACTGAGAAGCAATCTATAGTAATTCTATAAATTATGTTAATACGTATAAATATTCGATAACAATAGTATTTATAAATTTGAGTAGGAAAAAGGAGAGAGAGAGAGAGAGAGAGAGAGAGAGAGAGAGAGAGAGAGAGAGAGAGAGAGAGAGAGAGAGAGAGAGAGAGAGAGAGAGAGAGAGATGAGGATGATGTTGTAGGAGTATAAAGAAACACCTGCGGACATAACTCACATTCACTGCTGCAAATCTAATCTAAAAAACAGTAAAACTTGTCTCTTCTGTCTGTGTTTCCAAAAGTACACCTGAATTGAGAGAGATAGATGAGGATGATGTTGTAGGAGTATAAAGAAACACCTGCGGACATAACTCACATTCACTGCTGCAAATCTAATCTAAAAAACAGTAAAACTTGTCTCTTCTGTCTGTGTTTCCAAAAGTACACCTGAATTCAGTCTCACTCGTCACTTCATTTTCCCCTTTAATTACAACTCCACAACATACCATAATACACATAGTAGTCCATAAATAATACTAACTCCGTTCCATTAAAAGTGATCACTTTCTCTTTTGCACAAAATCCAATGCAATTGTTAAACGTTTTATATCTCAAAATCAGTATAAGTAAAAATTATATAAAACGTACTACCTCCGTTCTCATGAAAATGACACGTATGGTATTTTGACACTATTCATTATTCGACTTTAATTCACGTTTATACAATAGTTATAGAAGGAAAAACATAGTCAAGTGAGATCTTGTTAGAATCGTCTCATCTTATAATTTTATAATATCGAATTTTTATAATTTTTACTTATACACAACGTGAGTTATTAACGATTAAAAATCTGTATCGGACTGCGTGCATAGGGGGAATGTGGCACTTTCATGAGAACGGAGGAAGTATATTTTAAAACTATACATTTAGACGATTCTAACAAGACCACACTTGACTATTTTTCTTTTTTTGTATCAATACAATAAAATTGAGTCAAAGTTAAACAATAAACAGTGTCAAAAGTCAAAAGAAGCCACTTTTAATGGGACGGAGATAATACTACTTAAATCAAACCAAATCAATCATTAATTATCTCCAAACCAAATCTAATCATCAAAATCATTTCTAACTAAACGAGAATACGAGATAGCTGCAGCTAGAGACTTGACTTGTTTCAATCCAATCCAATATTAGTAGTAAATAAAATGAACAAATAGGAGGTAGCTACCGAATTCTGTCAACAGGTAAAACACTACGTAGGTCCGTCTGTCTATCCTAGTACTCTCCTCAGCGGTTGCCCAAATTAAAACCCCCCCTGGCCCTAACCGTAAAGCTTGGGTAACATTGTTCCCAGCTGCTCCCCTGCCACCCATGCCTAGAAGAACAATCTCCACACCGAGGACGAGGAGGGGCCGGGGCCATTTCACCACCATAAGGCTGCCTGCGGAAATTTGTTACTATAACGACTTGGATGAGCAATAGACCTTTCGTTGCCACCCCAGCTGCTGCTTTTGGACAGGATTTGTGGATATTCAACATTCATTTGCTGCTCCTCATTGCCCCAACCCCAACCCCAACCCGTGGGGGCAGCATCGTCTTGCTGCTGGTACTCTTCATCATCACCCCATCCTGTGGGGGGCAATTGGCACATCTAAGAGGGCCACAGCGGTGGTGCCATTGAATTTCACATCCTCTTGGTCGCCCCATCCGATATGCTTCCGTTGCATTGGAAGGTTGTCAAAGGTAGCAGCAGCAGCAGCAGCAGCATTCACACGACCTTCAACTTCCCCCATTCTTCAACCAAAGGGCTGATTCGATTGGTTCTCTAGTATTAGTATAGCATCTTCAAAAATCACCACGGCTCCCTGGTGGTCGTCTACCTCCTCCTCACTTTTAGTTTTCATGTCTGAGCCATCAATTTCGGGCTGAACACGTGCATCCCAATCAATGTCGTCATCGATATAGAGATTGGGATCGGGTAATGGTATGTTACAAGGCTGGCCAGATATTCTTGCCCAATACCTTTGTTTTGCGTTCTGGAAAGCCTCTGCAGCCGCTGAGTCATCCCAGTTGGTCAGCACATTGCTGTAAAAATGGGTGAACTGCTTCATGTGCACCAACGTTGTCCAATCCATCGTTCCGACCTCTTTGCAAAAATCTCTCTCCCACTGAGGTATTGAAGCTTCCAAGAACCTATACATGTACAACAATGTAGTTGAAAAGGGGAAGAAATTAAGAGAAAGTTACCACGAGGCAGATTCAATATACAATGAATTTCAAGAATGGCAACAATGATCACCTTGTTTCCATATATTTTGGGTTTCAACAAGGAAAAGAGAACATTAAAAGCGCGACAAATAGATAGACGACAAAACACTTTCTTAAAATTAATTAAATGATACCAAGACAAGCAACTCGAAATAAAACAACACGACAATCACAAGTGCGGATTTCTAGAATCGCGAGTATCAAGTCCTCGACAAAAGATAGATGAACTACCTATAAAATGGATGGATATACTCAAGTCACAACTTCTCCAACGGAATGTCATGGAATCACACAGAAAGATACGAGAACGTATTCAAAAACTTGTTGCTTTTTAGCATAGGTAACATCGAGCAAGTGAGTTCACAATATTATATGTCACGAAAAAAAAACATGTGATATTTATGTAAATGAAAGTATGCATTCGCTAGTTATGACACAAACTCGAATCCTAATAATGGCTTGGAAAAAGAAAGTCCATCCAAGTCAAATCTGCTGGTCAAATTGGCTATCTGATATTTATAGTAATAATGCAAGCCAGTTTTACAAAATCGAATCCCTTTATGCATCGAGAAACACTATATCTCTGTTCAAATTTACCTTCTTTAACAAAATCAACTACAATATACTTTAGAAAAGTCTAAGTACCTAAATCACGAACAAAATTGCACGGAAACAAACTTCATGGATCAAAGAACACCAATGCAGGCAAACAAAAACAACAAATCTATGCACCATCTAAAACAAATAAACAGAAAGAAAAAAGACAGAAAAGAAAAGAAAAGAGAACACCATCACGTAAACGTGAGTTAGTTTTCTTTTAGGCAACAAAAGTACACTGATACAGTCAAACCTCTGTGGACCCCTTCAACCTCAAAAAAGACCACATACAAAATGGCCATTGATGGATAAACTAAACTAAATAAATACAGATGTTTTTCCTAAACAAAAAAAAAAAAAAAAAATCAAATCGTAATTAAAATAACAATCGATGAAATAATTCAACAAATTCGAAAATGTGCTATTGCATACCCCTGTGAGTCTTTCTCTGCTGGAATCTTCTAGACTGATGCTTCCAATCCGATGATCTCCGGCCTTCCATCGATATCAAACTTCTTTGTAACCAAAACAATAACTAATTAGAAAAAAAAATAATAATGGGAATGTAAACTTTATATAAAAAAGAAAAAGGAGTGATACAAAAACCCATTACCAAATTAGAGAGTGGGGCCTTCTCTCTAAGTTTTTCTTCTCGGATGACTATTCCCCTATCCCCTTCGGCGGGGATTCCACCGGATGCTCCTGCAGCTCCTTTCCACTTCTCCGCCGGAGAGAAGCCCTCCTTCAGGGACATGGTACTCGAAGGTAAGTCTAAACTTGCTGCTGCAATATTGGAGAAGGCAGATGTGGATAGATACGTCAAGCTCGACTATATCAACGGTGACCGCCTCAAACCGAGGATCACCATAGACCCCATTATCAAGGAGAGGCTGAACAAGCCGTGGGAAGACGCCATCATAATCTCCGTTTTAGGAAAAAAGGTGGGCTACATTGCTCTCAAAGAGAGAGTTACAAGAATTTGGAAGCTCCAAGGGGCCTTCGAAATGATAGATTTAAACAAGGGCTTCTTCATAGTTAAGTTTGAAAGAAAGATGGACAGGGACCATGTCCTAAATGATGGGCCATGGATGGTATTTGAGAGCTATCTCACCATTACCCCGTGGAAGCCGAACTTCACTCCGTCAGAGATGGCGCCATGCAAAACGATAGTATGGGCGAGGCTGCCGGATTTGTATCTAGAGATGTATGAAGAAAACTTGGTGAACAAACTTGCTATGGCTCTAGGCACTCCAGTCCGAGTTGATGATATGACAAAGAAAGTGCACCGGGGTAAGTATGCCAGATGCTGTGTCGAAATCGATCTCCGGGAGCCGGTAGTTACGAGCATTCTCATTGGGGAGGAATGGCAGAAAGTCCAATATGAAGGCTTACACCTTCTTTGTTCATCATGCCAAAGGTATGGGCATGGAGTCCATGCCTGCCCGGAGAAGAAGATGGAATCACCGGAGCTAGTCACTGAAGGGGCACCGCGGCGCCAGGAAATTGTGAAGCCCGATGAGTTGCACCGTTCTGGAAAAAAGACAAACAAACAAAGGAGTGTTCAGACAGTGCCAAGACTGAAACCCCCCCTGTGAAGTCTGTGGAGGGAGCGCAGGCCAAAAGGGTTGACCCTAGGATTTTCACTAAAGTGGCAACTGTGGGAGTGGAAGCTGAGTATTCAGGAAAGTTGTTGGGACAGAAAGGGGAATGTAATAGGCAGAGGGGTCCAGTGATCACCATATGGAGGGAAACAAATCGGATGAAATATATCCCACTCAACCAGAATGTGGACCTTGGATCAAGGTTGAAAAAAAAAGAAGCCCAATGGATCCAAACAGTCTAAAGGAATCAGTGGCATAGTAGGGAAAGTGATATTGGGCCAAAAGGTAACCAATGAGAAAAAGCCCAAAAGTCTTAGCTCTGGGCCTAGGGCACTAAGACTGACCACCAACACCATTGAAGTCAAAGGGCCGATCAAAACTAAGGGGGGAAAATCCAGGCAGTGGGAAAAAGTCTACCGGAGAAAAATCTTACTAACTCCGATGGTAATGCTTCGAAAGCAAAGAGGGCAAGACCGATGGAGCCGAACAGTTGTGAGCCAACAGAGGCTATACCGGGAGAACCTTCAACTGAACATGATGAAAGCCAGAAAGCAGAGGCACATGAACGAATGGATACTGACCATACTAGGGAAGAAGAGGTTCTGGACGCGGATGCCACACCGATTGATTTGGACCCTCAATAAGGCAAAGTTTCTTGTGCCTTCTCCATTTCTTCTTCGTTTTATGGGTTGTACAAATTTCAACTTATTAGCTTGGAACATCAGTGGAATTATGAGTGCTAAGGTGACGGATGGGTTGGCAAAGCGTGGCGCCGTGGTGGAGGATTTTTTCACTACATGGGCGTTTTCGCCGGATTTCATTCGTGGGTTTGGAAAGTGGAAGCGTTAGACGTTTGCTTCCCTAGTTCCTAGTTTCTTTGATGTGATGTTTTTCTTTTTTTCTTGTGTATCTGTCCCTTTCCACTGTCTTCCTTCTTTTTGCTTCTTTTTTTTCCATTTAGTTTGCCTGTGTCATCCAAAAAAAAATTAGAGAGTGGGGTAGGTTTGATATATATAGATATATGGGGCTTCTTCCAAAGGGCTGATGAGACACGGACACCGTCACTGTTTGTCTAAGTTGAAGCAGCAAAGAATAAAAATCGATTCTTGAGAAAGCAAGAATTGGGGAAATGAAACCAGAGTGTGGGCAAATTAAGGATGGAGAGTGAGAATAATGGAAAGGATTGTTGAAGGGATTATATAAGAAATGGAATGGGAGGTTGGACAGTGGACAGTGGTCAGTGGGGATTAATAGAATTTACTACTACATTTCTTTTCCACTTCAATATACTTATATTAATCTTAATATTTTAAAATTATACGATGTGGTTATTTTTAATGAGAATGGATGAGTATTTATTACAGAAAAAATGAAAAATAACCAAAAAAAAAAAAAAGGAGATTGAATGCACTTACTGTTATATGAGAGTTGTGTTGTGTGATAAATAAACTAATATATTTTGTGTTGTGTGATATGGGAAAGATGTTTTAGTTTTTATTATATTTGTATATATAGAGGCGGATCTACATTGTATGTAGGGGTGGAACTTGGAACAGAACACCATAAAGATAAAAGAAATAATAATAATAATATATTAAATTCTTTATAGTTAATATTAATTTATCTATAACAAAATATGTATAAAAAAATATGAAAAATAAAATAAATTCGTTTTTATGTTAATATCCAAAATGAAATGTACTTCCTCCATTTTCTTAAATTTATCACATACTTCTTCCGTTCTTTAATATCTGCACCACTTCTGCATTTCACGCAATCCAACGCACATTTTAAATCATTAATAACTTAAATATTATATAAATAAAAATTATAAAAATTTAATATTAAAAAACTACGTGATTAGAAGAATCTAACATCTCACTTGACTATGCTTTTCATATGTAACCATATTAAATTTTTTTATTAAAGTTACTTAATAAATAGTAATCACTATGCAAATAGAATAGATATTAAAGAACGGAGGAAGTATAATTTGTGCGCAATATTTGTTATTTATTTCTATCCTATTTTTTAATATAATTATATAATAAAATATAATTCGTCTATACTACATTTAGAACATACACTTAATTTTTAATTATATGGAGTATAAATAAATAATTTAAGTTAGTAATAAATAAATACATCATTCGTTTTACAATGACCATGTTTGGCAAAACAACTAAACGAAATTAGTTTATTCTAGGCAATTTGAAATAAATTAGCTTATTTAGAAAGACAAAAATAACTTAAAATAGTGTTCACTCAGCTCTTTTTTAAACCGCTGCAAATAGCAGCATTTTGGAATTAGCTTATTATAGGCAAAAAGTTTGCCTCAAAATTGCTAAACAACTAATTTTAACTAATTATTACTCAAATTAATCATATAATCAGTTAACAGCTAACAGCTAATTTCCAAACATGCCCAATTTGTAGTTGCAATATTGAAAGGTTTCATCCCCTCTTGCATGTGTATTGATTCAAGGTAAAACAATTCCTTCTGTTTATGCTAATTTTAAATAAATAATTGTTTTTTTTATGCTTTGGCTTGTTTTTTCTTTTATATATACATACACACATATATATATATATATATATATAATATGGAAAAATAGTTAGATGGTCAAGGATATGAGAATACTTTACGCACACTGAAAAAGCAGAATAAGTTATTTTCTTGATTTTGAATTTTTAATGGCTTTTTTTTTTGTGCAATAATGAATGAAAGGGATTTTTTTTTTTTTTGGAGGAGAAATGAAAGGGAAATTAATTTAATGTGAAGATGCAAAAAGAACACAAATGGTTAAATAAAGAAAGAAACATTAATGATTAGTTGAGGAGAGTGGAATGGAATAATGAACTGACTTTATTTTTGATTATCAGAGTTATTATTTTCGTATGAACTATTGACTTAAAAGTATTCCATCCATACCTATTTAATTATTGTTTTGGATAAAATCTTAAAAAGTAAATACACGATTCTTCTCTTGAAGATAAATATTAGGAAAGTGAGTGAAATAATTTTTCTAATGTGATTTTTAATATGGGTGTTTAAGGACAAAATGATATTTAATTAATTAAGGAGCCATTACTATTTTCTATTCAATTCCACATCCATATATTTTGTAGCCAATATTCTACACTTTTGTCATGCAATTTTTTTCTTTCAAATCACATAATATTACATGTATATATTATAATTTATATATATAATCCAAACAGTAAACTAAATAATAAAAACAAAATCTTTTCAATGGTTTTAAAAAAAAAAAACTTAAAATCTTTTCAATGATTTTTGATAAAGATATTTCAAGTATCTAAAAATATTAGGATGATCAACTTCTCTCTAACGAGCTTATCATTACTTCTATTTCTATTATGTCTTCTTTCATTACATAAAGTACTAGGTTTTTTCTTTTCGTTTTTTTTATTAATCTCAAATATTTTATGTGCATTGACAAACAAATCACTTAATTTATTCGCGTAATCTCATTTTCCTAAGTATAAATTTTAATTTTTTTTTTAAAAAAAAGAAAACTTATTTTATGTAAAGACTAGACGCGCCCAACGCTGAGTGTACCCCTCGATGTTAATTTTCATGAGTTGTCAGTCACAGGCTCACAGTGCATAAGCGTAGCATCATCTACAAGTACTAGTTCCTTAATAGTTGTCACGGACCCATATTGCACACAATCCAATATACATTTTTAATCCGTAATAACTCAAATTGCATACAAGTAAAAATTATAAAAATTTGATATTCTAAATCTATGCGGTTAAACGAATCCAACAAAATCTCACTCGACTATACTTTATCTTATACAAATGTATTAAAAAGACGACCTTGTGGCCGTGGGGGGTGATTTCCCAGAGATCTGAGGCCGGCTTAGAGCTCTCATTTGGATCGTTACTCAGATCATCCAAGTTCACACCAACAATCATTTTTAACATCACTACTCACTACCAGTACTAATCAACACTCATCAATTCAAAAACAATAAACAAAAAGTATATCCGTCACAAGCTAAAAGAGCACGCATGCATGCCGTCTTTCATTCAAACTAAAAATAAACCGTCTTCTACTTTTAAGAAAACCAATAACCCTATTGATTCGATTATCACAACCTATCCCATCCAAGTTGATATATCAATGTAGGCAAAAAGTAAATACTGTAGTTTAGCAGAATGGCCACTCAAATTTCCATCACAATTCTCCATCATTTCTAGAGCTTATATAGTGTCATTTCGGGATACCTGCACATTCATTTGTTCTCAACTCAGACTACACAAAATGATACGTGATTGAATATTAATTAAATGCATAGATTTACTATCATTTCTACACAAATATCAATAGCGGAGAAGCAAGCCAAACAGCAATTGACTTGATAATATCAAATCAAGAGTGCCGCTAATGGTAACCAAAACCTTAGATAAAAATTACTCGGAAGAAGCAAGAGCCGACTGCAAGACATCTTCAAGGTATTTCTCGGCAGCAGCATACTGCCGTTTCTTATCCTCAATGGCTAATGCCGCCAGAGCCTTGTCCTGGAAGAAATAATAGTGGCACAATCAATCCCTATTGACAGAATTGTTGAATTGAAAATCTGGGTAGATAATTAGAGAGGAAATTACCGGTGGCAAGTCTTGGTAGCTCCTCAATGTGTCGAGGATTGGTTTTGTCTTTTTCTCCAAATCCTTCTTGTGTTCCGACATTTCAACCAACACTCCATGACTGATGTCAGAGCTATAGCCCACTCGATTGAGCACAGCCTGCAATATATTAATAGATGAAATCATGAATGAACCAATTAGACTTTAAAAAAGAAATAAAGAAATGCATTTTGGAAAATTCCCAGAAGAAATGAACATTAAAATCTCAAACGATCATTTCATGAACACATCTTAAGGTGATATTGACATGGGGACTTGCATCTAATGGTTTATATCACCCAGTACCAACATATTGTCAATATTCTTTCTTACCTTATAGTTAGAATATTGTTGCAGATATTGTCTTTCCTTAGATTCCATTATCGTCAAGTTTGTCTTCCAGTGTTCCATCTGAGCTTCACAGTGAGGTACGTCGTTTTCCAGTTGTGCAAGTGTTCTGACAAGGTAAAAAGAGCAGTTTAACAGAGCCAACAAGCCAGTTTATTCGCACTTTAACACTAATTTGCAGAGCCCCCAATCCATGTTACTAGTGGAGAAATCAATATTTGTTAAGACTTACCGTTTCAAATAGGTCAATCTTGCTATTGCCTTCCGGGTATAGTCAAGAAGCTCTTTCGACTCCTGCTGCACTTTCGCCCTCTTTTCTTCTACATCCGTTTTTCTCAGAGATAAATCAGCTATAGCTACAAGAAAACTAAAACAATTCTTATGATCAATCAGTTGTGAGCTCCCTATCTAATTTTTACATGACCATAAGGTGAAAACTCACCTACTTAACTCGGTATCCCTAATATTGAACAGATTTGCCACGCTGGCAAGAACTTGGGACGATGACACCACATTTGCTGGCAAACTCTCTTGCACTAATCCCACGTGCTCCAATATTTCTCTTATCCTAGCAGCTGTGCTCAACAACAATTCCGAAATTTTCAATAAGAAATTCAACAAGGATCATAGCAACCAATATCCACCGAAGGTAACATTGTACCAATTGGACTCAGAACCTAAGTTGCAACTAAAATGTACTACAAGACCAACTTAAATCACTACAAGTAATGTCCACAATCAATGAAAAACAAATAATAAAAAAGATTCAGATCTAAATTACAGAAAATTCCAACACACCACATGTAATCGATCTCCCGTGGAATTCCTTTTACACGGTGCAAATAAAAGAAATAGTACGGCATCAGATCCATATCCATTTGAAGATTCTTATTAACAAAAGGAGGAAAGAAATGTTCAAAAACCAGACCTTGCGATCGATATTCTGCTGCTTTTTGACGAAAATCACTTGCGACAATGGCGGCAGCCTGTGTTTTGGCTTGTGAAAGCATGGCAATGTTGTGTAAGTGAGAAATGCTCCTCGGGGTGTACTCGAAATCAGGCACGTCTTTACCGGCGGCATCGAATTGGGAAACAAGCCAAGCTTTCACCTCCGCCACCCGATTGGCGTCAAATCCAGCGGTGGGACCGGTTTTGGAGGGTTCGGAGGATGAAGTCGCCATAGATAGAGAAGGGGAAGGAGGATCCGATCCCCCACCAATTTCACTCATGGTTTGTGAATACCTCGTTTCTCTCAAAACCCAAAATTCAAAACCCCAACCACATTCAATTGCTGAATGCTCCAATGATATTCGAATGATGGGTTCATGGAATCATGGACTCATGGTGGTAGCTTCGGAAAACTCTCCCCTGCACTCTCTCTAGTATTGGGAAAAAACAGATTTAACTTTGAAATGATATTTTAAATATTTTTAAATTTTAATCACTCAACTCTAAATTATACTAGTAGTATGTAAATTGTTCAGGAAAAATAATTATATGTAAATTTTAAATTTAATACCAAACAATATATTGAAAATCATTTTAATTTTAATTTTTTACTAGTATTATTAATTTCAAAACCAACTCTACATTTTCATTATTTTATTCTGCATTATTTTTAAATTCAATTTTTGAACAAAATGTTGAAGCATAGTACTATATCTTAGCAAAAGTGAGATAATCCGGAAATGAGGACTTGGCCTAGTGATCAATGGTCATGTCTCATGATTTCTATAGTTGGTGATTCCATTCCCACCCAGCTCTATCACCCCTTTATTCTCTTTATAATTTGTGTATCTTAAGTTTCCATATACATTTGTCACTCCCTTTATCCATTTTATAATTTATGTGGCTTAAATTTCCACATGCACAACTCTCAATATTGACAAAAAAAAATAAATATATAGTGAGATAATCCGAGGGGGCCGAAAAATGCTTAGTGCAATGGTGGTGTTGAATTAATTAGTTATTTAATTCAACGCATCAACTAACATGCTTATTTCGAGTGACATGGGAAATTGTTTGGGTGCTGTGCTGACGGCCTGTAGGTGCTGGCACATTCAAAAGTAATGGGTATGTGTGTATAAAGTGATGTGTGAGTATAAAAAAGTGATGGATGAGATATATGAACCAAAAACTCATAAAAAAAAAACAAAATACCATCTATACATCACTTTATAAGGCTTACACATCACTTTACCAAGAACTACACATCATTTTTAGCGTTGCATGCACTTGCTGGCAATTGTTATGCCATTACAGAAACCGGATTGAGTGACATGCACTCCATCACTAGCAAACTAATGCTGGGATTACATCTTTAGCATCCCTTTTTAGCATCTACTACGACACTTGAAGCGAAGACAGCCCATCCCATCAAGGAAAGGTTTGAATCAGAGGGGAGAGGATGAGGTCTAATTTGGAAAATGATACCTTGCTGTTCATTCGATGAATCCGTCCCCCATAATCCATACTAGGAATGAATACCGTGCGTTTCATCACTGAGCGTCCAGCAGAGAGACACCGGAATTTACAGCATCATTGCTTTCCAGCCTGAAGATCAAGGGCTAACTATCAACACTACCACAGTCGACTGCCGCGTGACAAAAAAAATCCAGGCAGCTAATTTTCTCCTTATATATCACCAAATTTAACTAATACAGAGTACATAACAAATATCAAAAGAGATTTTCTTTCCTTACACCGCATTTACAATTGTAAATTTCTTGAATCTTGCTAAAACACTAATTACAAATAACCATAAACCAACCCGAACTGCATACATGATAGATTAGCTGGCCCAGAAAAATAACTACAAGTGAAACCCTAATTCCATACACTCCAACCCCGATGGGATGGGCGACAACAGATTTCTTGTAATAATATAAATATTGCCAACTAAAGTTGTCAATCGTCACAACTGAATAATTCTTACAGCATTAATCATTAATCATAATACCTTCAATTAGTTTCAGTCCATCTAGTCTCCCGAATTATTTACACAAACCTCTAGCCATTGGCCCTGCAAGGATGCAACAATATCACGTCACCAAACATAAATATCTCAATTCAAGACCACTTCAGCAAATATACACATAAAGGCAAGGGAGGAGCTCATGAACAAGTTTTCAGCATCGAGTACACGGAAAATTCAAAACAATGTTGTTCAAATATAACCAAAAAATAGATAAACTTTAATAGAATTTACTGAGAGATGGTGCGATTCTATAGGAAACTAGGGACAGGATCCTCTATCCTATACTTTTTAGGCAAGGTTTTAAAATATGCACACAAAATAAGACATAATTCAGTGTCATATGGGGATTGTGAACAAGTAAAAATGCAAGATTTCAGGCAGATCATCCCAATTCCCTGTCCCTATGCAAGTGAAGAGTAAAAAGACTGACATTGTTAAAATTATAAAGGCTGGGCATGAGTACCATATATAATAAATAATGCATTCAGTCACTGCCAAAATCTTCATAGCTCAAGGCCTCTGATATTGTGTCCAACCTTTTCATGTCTGTTCACAAGTACATAAGAAATCATTTGCATCAAAGCAAATATGAATTGGTGAAAATGAACTCTGATATGTTAAAAATGATACCTTGCTGTTCTGTCCTGATTTGAGGATTCATGAAGTTTGCATCTGTTCCCAGGAATGGAGATCCAGAATAGTTCTCTAGAATGTCTGATGAGAAACACAGAACATGCATGAACACTATAAAGTCAATGGATTACCCAGAGAGAGAGAGAGAGAGAGAGAGAGAGAGAGAGAACCAGTGCTATTAGAAAAATCAGCAGTCAAATCAGATAAACTGAAGTTTCGAGGTATCTGTCCCAAAAAGCCAAACGAGTTCAACTCTGGGTCCAATATGGATCCTGAAGCGGAATCACCACCACTGCCAAAAGGAGAAACTGATGCTTCTCCGATAGAATTGCGAGGTTCTGGAAAATTGTTGTCTGCTCCAAACATAAAAGGAGAATCACCAATGCCTTCTTGTTTAACCATCCCCCCGTTGATTCCTTGCATCATTCCAATGTTTGAGTTATGAGCCAAATGCATGTTTCCCAACACGTCATCAATCCTACCAACATGCCCAGGCATATTGACTGCAACTTGCACAAGTGGTTGCAAAGAGGAAGCACCATTTTGGTAAACATTGGGCAGGGGCACATTGATTGCTCGGTGCAAATTCTCTTCTTTCATGAGTGGCCCGGAAGGTTGTGGTGCCGGGTAAGCAGAGCTGTTGTGCACTGCCAGAACAAAAATTCTACTTAACGTCTAGCAATATGACTGAACAAACATCAATTCAGATTGCAAACAATATTTGTCTAAATGCCTGAAGGTGGAATATCACTTACTAAGAAGAAGACTCATTAACAAACATATAAAGCATCAATTGCGAAATATATTTCCAAACCCAAATTGAAGGGAAACATACTTGAATGAATCTGAGACCCATTAGACAGAGGAATGGGAGTGACTCCAGTCTGATGCATTTGGTGCATTAGCTCGACCTGTCTCTCAAGCAATTGGTTGAATCTCACTATTTGCTCCTTCACCATTAACCTCAAGTGATACGCCCTGAAAAATTCTCGATTCTCTGCTTCGAGTTTCTGCCACACTGGAAATGATGCAGGTGTGATTTCAACCAGTTACAGCAAGCTTTGTAAATTACTATGAAATGGCGGTGCATACTACTAGACTGATTTTTCTCAACTACTTGAGAACAAGGCCAGTGTTATATTTCATACACCCAAGTCTGGCACCTATAGATAAAGTCAAGTCATCTTGTCTCTCTTGTATTAATACTCATTACTCGGCGGAAACATTTTTTAAAAGCATTAAAAAAAAAAAAGTCTTGTTTCTCTTGTATTAGCTCTTGAGAATGAACGCAAGCTAAATCTCTATGTTGCACAAGCTGGTGTCTTGAAGTTCACAATACTGTTAGCCAACCATAACATTTCACATAATTACAAAGAAGAGCAGCAGAAATTCACACTACTTTTGGATGTTTGACATCTGAATTTATTTTCAAAACATATGACTCGCCCAAAATAACTTCTCCAGAAGTATCTCTCTCTTAAATAAATACTAAGAAAATTACAAAAGTTCTTTTAATTATTTAATTGTAAGATAATGGTATTTAAATTCAAATAGGGCTTAATAACTCACAGCTCAACTCAAAAAAAGGGTTACTTGATCTCAAAATCAAGCTGTTAAACTTACTTTTCAAGTGAAGCCTGAACATTAAATTTGATACTCGCTAGATTTTTTCCCTACCCTGTAACCCAAAATATGGCATAGAGGGACATTCTAGTACCCATGAGACATAAATATCTATTGTAAATGGCACAGATATGGTATTAAAGACAAGCAATTTATGGTCGAAGCCTCATGATATCAGTCACATTTTTTGTTGGTGTTGAAAATCACAGAATCTTCGCTATGCAGCTGTCCATACAGAATTGAAAAGCTTCGATATTATTTGTAACTAGTTAAAGCATTTTCATCAGCATTTGGATGTAGCAACAAAGAAATCAATACCTTAAAAGAACTGCGAGGCATATACCAAAAGATAAACTATTATTTTTTCGAAAAAGCACAACAAAGTTACCTAGTTCGGTGAATCCAGGTTCAATCTTTGCCTGGTCCAACAAAGTACTTACAACTTCACTCTGACTCATGTAAAGCTGAAGACACCTTTCAATAAGATTCTGCACCTGAAAATCAGGTAAAATAGAGAGACAAAATTATACAAAATAATAACAAATTTTGCAAAAGACACAAGTGAAAACAACACTACAACTAGCACTAACTATTGACTACATTTAATGTTTTCCTGGCACTAGGATCAATCTCAAGGCAGAAAATGTAAGTAAATAAAGCCAAATGCATCAATCAAACCAAACTAGATAAAACTCAAACAAAGTTAAGAATACATACATATATATATATATATGACTAAAAGTATGTCATGCATTGCTAGATCTGGTGTCTTGCTTCTCATCTTATGAGATAAGTCAACAGTGTGCTAATGGAGCACTCATCTTGGCATGTGCTGAAACATATCTGCCGTTCTAATTACTTACAACTATAAATAATAAAACTCAATGACATGGAAAATTTTCCATGTAAAATCTGATAACATAAAATTATGAAACAGACAAACAAACATACAATATACAGTAGTTCAAAATTCAAATTCCCCAGAATACTCACCAACTGTATATCCTGGAGTGAGACTTTCCGAACTTCTTCGTTAGACATTTCAGACTCCGCCAGACAATAAACAAAATTTCACCCACTCAATTGATCAGGTGACAACAGTAAACCACCCAACCATCCAAGCCCCGAGTTGCTTACAATCTGAAACCATTCTTCATCAATCAAATTTTTTGGTGGTTATCACCAAAAAAAGAAAAAACGAAGAAGACGAAGAATAAATAAATAAATAAAGCACACAGGAAAAGTACCAAAAACTGTAATAACCTTTCTCAGAGCATGAGCAGTAGACGAGGACCTAATTTGGCCAAAACTTCCCTAAAATTTTCGTATCAATAGAAACAATTCAGCGCATAATTTCCACGGAGCAGGAGCAAGTAACGCCATATATTACAAGTACCTAAACACGGCAACAAAAGCCCTAATTATTCAGATACGATCGACCAGAAAACACACCGGAGGAAAAAAAAAAAAAAAGGGAAATGAAAAACGACTACTCTAATAGGTCAGGGACCGAAAGGAATCATTGATCACACGAGAACACACCATTCCCGCGCATGCAATTCACGCAATATCGATCATGAAAGCTCACGCAAAACCGAGACACAAATTAATACACAACAAAAATCAAAATCGGAAATTAACCTGAGCTTAAACATATGAATACCACATGAAATCTGTTCTGGTTTGCCGAAGCAAGTTTCTCTCCAACTATACCGATGTGATGGCCTGATGGGGGAGAGAGAGGGGGTGGAGAATGGAATATAGAGAGAGAAAGTGATGGGCACCACTGCTGCACGGGGACGGGGCCGCATCGCATTGTATTCCTACTAGGCAGTCGTCGAAGCCAAAGCCCAAAAGCAATGTACAACACCTATTGGCCAATGTACAAATACCATTTTTCACTGCATCGCACTGGCCCATATGATATCCTTTTGTTTTATATTTTTAAAAATAGTACTTCATCCGTTTCTTTTTAAAGTTACACTGTCATTTGCACGTATGTCATTACACATTTTCAACGATTAATAACTTAAATTCGATACAACTAAAAATTCTTAAAATTTGATATTTAAAAACTAGAAGATGAAACGAATCCAACAAGATCTCACTTGACTATATTTTGTCTTCTATAACTATAACAAAATAGAAGTCAAAGTACTACAATGAACAGTAAAAAAAAGTCAACATGTAACATTTAGAAGGAAACGGATGGAGTAGTACTTAGAGGGTGTTTGGATGTGCGTTGTAAAAAGTGCTGCAGCGTTTAGAAAACGCATAATCAGATAATTGCTGTAACAAAACGTGCTGTAGAAAATTAAGTTTTGGATGAGCTTATGCTGTTTCAAATCGCAATAATCAGATAATCATTAAAAAGTGTTTGGATTTGCATTTTTCATTAGCTCAAAAGGCAACAATATGGTAAAATTTATTTTTGGCTAAACGCAATTTTCTTACAGCACCAAATTGTAGCTGCAAGAAAATAGCGTTTTCATTCCCTCAAAATGCAAATAATAGATTATTAGAAGTTAGTACACAAACAGTATTAACTGATTATTTGCGTTTTGCAAACGTATTAATCAGATAATCTGTCCCAAAACGCACAAACAAACACCCTCTTAATAAATAGAAGTAGGAATTTTTATTTATTACATTTAATTAATTTATCAAATTGATTACTTCCTCCGTCTCAGCATAATTGTTACATTCCCCTCCAGCGCATATGTCGAGACACATTTTAAACGGTTAATAACTTAAATTGTACACATTGAAAATTTATAAAAAGTTGATATTCTAAAACTACAAGATGAGACAAATCTAATAAGATCTCACTTGACTATATTTTTTCTTGTATAACTATGATAAAAATCTGAGTCAAAGTTAAACAGTGAATAGTATTCAAAAGTCAAACGTAACAATTCTATGGAGACTGTGGTAGTATTAAAGGCTTAATTACTTTTACGTCCAAACCAAAAACATTAACATTCCTCTTTCTTGTTTTCCACAACTTTTAACACATGTAAAGGAATCTCAATTCATTCATAGTTTCATTTCATACTATTAGATTAACAACTTTGGAGCACAAATTGCAAATATTCTATTTGGAATTCCTTGCGTAGTGGTAATCACTAGTTGTTTTTCTTAATTTTTTTTTTTTTTATAAACAGTGACACTCATGTATCGGTAAAGGTGTGGAACCCAAACCACACAAATTACAAAGTGATAGTTTTAAAATTAATTTATCCTAGTATTGGTAGCAAAATGTAAATAAATAAATTAATAAAAGCATGAATGAGTGAAAACTATTGGATGAAATGAAAATAGTTTGCTTTGCCTTCTTTCTTCATTTTTTCTCCCACAGGTAGTAATAATTACAAAATTGGATGAAGATTCTCAGCCATTTGCTTTAATCATCTGTACATATCTGTCGTATCAAACACCAAAACTCAATGCTAAAATTTTAAAAACAATAATAATGATCCTGAAAGAGGGACAAAAACCTCCAGAAAGTGGAAAAAGATAGGTTAATTAGACTTGGACAGTAAGGCCATTGTTGTACGTAGGCCTGGACCTCGTAGCCCTGTCAGCTTCCTCCATTGATTTTCTCCTCTTGTTGTTTTGATGTAGTAAATGAATTTCATCATCTCTTGATGATTTTCTATTTTCTTGTTCTTCATCTTTTTCTGGGTTTTCTTCAACAGTATTATTATTATTATTATTATTATTATTATTATTATTATTATTTTGGCATTTGGTTTTCATCATATGTGGCCTTAATTTATTCACATCTGATGCCCTCACCGGCTTCAGCAGGAATTCCTCTGCCCCTTCTTCCAGGCACCTGTGCAGTTATTTATTTATTTTTTTTTTTTAGTAAAAAGAAAGTTAAATTTCTGAGAAGATAGTAGCCGTGTTGTAAATTGTAATGAGAACATTTTTAGTATTTTCTTTTATTTTGTTACCTGGTGATTCTGGAGGGGACATTTTCGGAGGACATGATGACCACTGGAATGTTTCTCAGGGATGAGGACTCCTGAAAAAAAAAAAAATAAAAAAAATAATAATAATAATAATAATAATAATAATAATGGAGAAGCCCAGATATTTAGTGACTACAGAAAATCATGATTTGTTGCAGAATAATGGAGTAGTATACTATTATGAATTTATGATAAAATTATTTGTCAAAGGTTCCAGTTTGGGAAAAATGAACCAGATCAACGGCTGAGATTAATCTAAGAGACATTACCTTCATTTTCTTGAGCAAATCATAGCCAGTCATTCCAGGCATACAATAGTCTGTTATTACAAGATTCACCTCAACCTCCTCCTACAATGAAAATTCCTTTTTCAGGCATCCTCACTTAATAACAATATAAGTAAATTGCAAACACAATCATCAAATTAATCTTTTTGTTATTTTACCCTATGGACTTTAGGTGAAATTACAGAAGCTTCATTACAGTTCCTTCTTTCATCTTCTTCATACCAACCCAGAAATTCTAAAGCTTTGCTGCCTGAATCCACCGTGGTCACTGCAATGAACCATCCCACAAAAAAAGAAATCATTTTTTATTTTTATTTTATTTTTTTAAAAAAAAAACACACCAAACAAAATAAATCCCCTAAAAGCATCAAAGCTTAGTCCAGGTAAGTAATTCCAAGAGATGAATAAAAAATTACTCCATTTACCTTGAAAAGAAGAGGATTTGAGTAGCGCTTCAATGACCTTCCTATCAATCAAATTGTCATCAACTGCAAGAATATGAAACTGAGCATCAGTTGCAGCCATGCTCATACTTTCTTTTATTCCTTCTCAGCACAAATTTTAGTCACATAAATTGTCCAAAATTAGGGTTGAAGAAGGATGAAGAAAGGGCCATTAGGGTTGGGTTCTTTTCTTTTCTAGTGGGGGTTTTTGTTTTTGTTATATAGCTTCTTCTTTCTATTCTTTACCAAAAAAAGGAGGGGGGTTGAAAATTGAAAATGGGCTTTTCTATTGAAGAACAGCAAGATCTGATGAGATAGATTTGCACTAAAAATTTCACAAAAGATTCGAAACAAGAAAGCAGACAACTGGGGTTGTAATAATACGCTATTTTCTTTAAATGTATGTTTGTGTCTAAATATATTGATGGATGGATGCTTTGAGGGAGAGTTTGGAGATTTATTATTGGGGGAAAATGAGAAGGGGTTGCAAGAGGGATGAGGCCTTTTTCTTTTTGGGATTGAGGTGGCGCAAAAGCTTTTCTTTTTTTTTTTTTTTTTTGAGGGTGGGGTGGTGTGGGGGGGGGGGGGGGCCCTCAAATCCCCTCAAGAGATACAGGTGATGTCAGCATGGTTAGCCTCATGTTGGGTGTGAAATCATGCACTTGAGCCATAATCTTGAGCAGGTAGGGTGAGGTTGCAAAGTGACAGCTTCTTCATCAGATTTCTGATTTTTAGCTTCTTGATGCATTTGAGACTATTTTTTCACATTTTTCTTACAACAAATGAAATTCACCATTGAAATTTGATTTGATTTTTCTTCTTCATTTAATAGACAAATCACCACCTTTTCTTCTTGCTTAGATTTTATTTGGATGTAAAACATCTATCAAACGTGTTACAAATAAGTACTTCCTCTGTTTTTTAATTATTACTCCTAAAGCACTCAACGCGCAGTCCAACGCATATTTTAAACCATTAATAATTCAAATTCGGTACAAGTAAAAATTATAAAAGTTCGATATTTAAAAACTACAAGACAAGACGAATCTAACAAGATTCTACTTGGTTATATTTGAACTTATATAACTATGATAAAACTTTAAAGTAAAGACATTACGTGAATAGTAGCTATTTGCTCAATGGAGCAAATATAAACAAACGGAGGAAATATTATATTCATATTTCATATCATATGCCCGATCATACAATTTGTTCATCACATTGTCCTATACTCCTATCCTTATATCATACAAACACCCTTTGATAAAGTGGATTGGTGGACTTTTCAATCCCTAATTAATTATTTTTGTTTGGTTAAAGGGGTTCAATCCACGGTATTAATATTCATCCAAAAAAATCCTTAGTATTAATAACGATCAAGGGATTAAACTTACAAGGATAACTTTTAAGATATGGAGGAATCTTGAACAAAGATTGGTCAAGGGATTAAACTTACATTATCCCATTATTATTAAATTAAAATGATTATATCTTTGACTAACCACAAGATGCTTGGTCGGTCTTCACCGACGTTATTACATCACCATGATGATAAAAATGAATCCATAATTTTGTTTTCCATTCATAATATTTCGCTGTGCCTTATTTGGAAGATTTTTTTTTTTTTTGAACATATTGAAAAGGGGCATACATATGAACATATCCCATAGACCTCTTTCACTTATTAATCAAAAAATGTAAATGGCCATGATTCATGAAAGATTGATTGTGTCCAAACTTGTTCTTAAAAGATTTTTGACTTTTTCTTCATAAAATAAAATGTGCATCATTACCATTTTCTAAAAGCATGGTTGTTAATAATACTGTTATTGATTTATTGTTGGAGTTGTTACATCTTCAAATCAAATGGAAGTTTATTAAATTATAATCTTAATTATTATTTAATTTATTATTAAAAATCCAAAAAAACCAAAAAGGCCTAATATTTCCTAAATAGACTAGTGTTTGAGAAAAAGAAATCTTCAAGCCAGTTGTATATATATGTTCCTATATACTCAAATTGATTGATGTAAATGTAACCCTAATTTGAACACATAAAAAAAAGAGCTATCAATTTCTTTAGATTTGATTTGATTACAAGAAAATGATGACACCATTCACACCAAACACCTAATTAATAGTATAATTTATTTGGAATAAATGAAAATCGCTTTTTGTGGAGTTTCATTGATTCGGGCGGTGTGAATGTATGCAACTAAAATTGTGACAAGATGCATATGTAATGTAACTAAAACTTTCACTACATGTTTTTTCGAAAATTTTACTCTGTAATAAATGTTTCTTATGATTGATTTTTAGCGAACCTTATCCAGTAGGACACGCGAATTATATTTAGTAGCAATTCGGTTACAGTGCATAATATAAAAATGATGCATATAAGATAATAGAATTATGTGATGTATTGAAATTATCATCACAAAATACATCACTATTATAAATATTACAAAATTCACTAAAAACATTACTTTATCACATATATATATATATATATCAGAAAAAGTACTCATCTTAACACATTTCTGTTTGGCAAGACAGCTAAATAAAATTAATTTCTTCTATAAAATAAATTAATTTATTACTCACATAATTAGTTAATGGCTAATTCCCAAACAAGCAATGACTATGATGAGTTTAGGAAATGTCAAGCTTTAAAGTCAAAGGGCATCTAGTAGATATATAGATCCATTGTAGATTTCTGTTCAGCCCTTGGGATCACATTCCATTATTCGAGTATTTGACCCCGCGTACCACATTTTTCCGCAGGGGTCTGATCACAATGCCTAGCTATATGGTCCAACAACTGTTGCGGAAGTGTACCTAAATTAGCCAAATGCAGCAAAATAAACAGACACAGAGAATTTACGTGGTTCGGTCAAATCGACCTACATCCACAGGCAAAAGGAGAAACAAATTTACTATGAAGGGAAATATTACAAAAGGGTTTGGACAATAATTTCCGGACCCACAAAACCCACTCAACAAATGTAGACTCCTCACAAAAGAAAAGCCTACCAAAACACACTCACTCTCTGGGCTAAATCTGCCCACTAACTTGAAGAAGCAGAGAAAGCTGAAAGCTGCTGCTTTGCTACTGCTTCTTCGATTGTGTTGGTGTGCTTCTTCCACTGCCAGAAGCTGTGTATTTATAGGCGAAGTCAGCATGGGTGGCATTTAAGGGTGAGCTGCCCTCATTAATTCTCCCACCTATTTCCGTGTGTGGCCATAACTACACTCAATCCAGCAAGTGGGATGCACCATACTGACAAATCTCCACCTTGGTGCATCCCTTGTAAAGTTGAAAACTGAGTAGACTCCACCTTGATCTCAAATTTTCCCCGAAAACAAATGTACCCAAATCCTGCACACAAATGTGCCAAACGGTACTCCAACTCTTCTTTTGCCTCCAAATTTCCCACCATGGGAAAACAAAATGCCTCAGAGAGGCAATCAACAGCTCAAAACATTTAGCAAGTCCAAGCAATGTCGAAACTTGCTATGAGGTACTGGCTTAGTGAACATATCTGCAGGATTATCTGTCGTAGCAATCTTCTGCACTTTGATCCTCGATTCTGATCTCAGAAAATGATATCTCACGTCAATGTGTTTGGTTCTCTCATGATGAACATGATCCTTAGCCAAACATATTGCACTGAGGTTATCGCAAAACACAACTGCTTGATCTTGATGTAGACCAAGATCGCCAATCAGTCCTTTTAACCAAATGCCCTCTTTGGCAGCCTCTGTCAATGCCATGTATTCTGCCTCCGTAGTAGACAGTGTTACTGTAGCTTGCAAAGTTGCTTTCCAACTGACGACAGAGCCTCCAAGAGTGAAAACATAACCAGTCATTGATCTCCTACTATCAACATCTCCAGCATAATCAGAATTAGAATACCCAACCACCGAACATTGCAAGTCGCCTCCATAGATGAGACCAACATCAGATGTACCTCTCAAGTAGCGAAAAATTCGCTTCACAGCAAGCCAATGCTCTTTTCCTGGGTTCGCCATGAATCGGCTAACCACACTGACTGCCTGTGCCAAATCAGGTCTAGTGCACACCATGGCATACATCAAACTGCCCACTGCACTAGAATATGGAACCTTTGCCATATACTCCTTCTCAGCTTCAGATTTCGGTGCAAAGGTAGCTGAGAGTTGTGTATTAGTAGCACATGGAGTATTCAAAGGTTTCGCCGAAGACATTCCAAACTTTGACAGAACTTTCTGGATGTAGCTTTTCTGTGACAAGAAAAGCTTCTTCTGATCTCTATCTCGATAGATCTCCATCCCCAGAATTTTCTGCGCTGCACCCAAATCCTTCATGTCGAACTCTGCACTCAGTAGACCTTTCAATTTCTGAATATCGGCCTTGTTCCGTGCAGCAATGAGCATGTCATCTACATACAGAAGCAAGTAGATGATCGAACCATCTTCCAACTTCTTCTGATAAACACAACAATCATATGGACTTCTGTTGTAGCCAAGCTCAACCATATAGCTATCAAATCTTTTATACCACTGCCTCGGAGATTGCTTCAGACCATATAATGGTCTCTTCAATTTGCAAACATGGTTTTCTTTTCCTGGTACAAGAAAACCTTCAGGCTGAGACATATAGATCTCCTCCTCCAATTCCCCATGAAGAAAGGCTGTTTTCACATCTAGTTGTTCGAGCTCCAAATCCTGATGCGCTACTATAGCCAACAGGACACGAATGGAAGTGTGTCTGACCACAGGTGAGAAAATCTCATTGTAATCAATTCCTTCCCTCTGAGTAAATCCTCGAGCAACTAGTCGGGCTTTATATCGTACGCCCTCGGCTGGTGAGACACCTTCCTTCCTGTTGAAGATCCATTTGCAAGTAACAATCTTCCTTTCAGGTGGTTGTTTGACTAGCTCCCAAGTGTCGTTCTTATATAACGACTCCATTTCATCTCCCATTGCAGCAAGCCACTGTACAGACTCGCCACATGATACAGCTTCTTTGTAAGTGGAGGGCTCAGAAGAATTCAAATCTTCAGCTGTTTGTAGAGCGTAGCAGACAAAATCTTGATATCTGCTAGGAGGTTGGACACCCACCCTTCTAGCACGATCATAAGCAATTCCTTGCTTTTGCACATCAGCTGAATTCGATGGTAGGTTGGTTTCAGGTGACTCAACTTCGTTCGATTGAATGGAATCCAAATGCACTTCCTGCTCTTGCTCAACCTCTCGTTGTTCATCTGAATCATCAGGTGAAAGTTGAAGCTCCACCTTACTGTCAGCACCCGAATTTTCTGAGACATTCACCACCTTCGTAGGCATACTGAGGATAGAATTCTCGTCAAACACCACACTTCTGCTCAAGATAACTCTTTTCTCAGAAGGTGACCAAATTCTGAATCCTTTGACTCCATCTCCATACCCTACGAAAACGCCCTTCTTTGCTCTGGGCTCCAATTTTCCCTCGCTTACGTGATAATAAGCCGCACATCCAAAAGACTTCAAATTCGAGTAATCATAGGAATTACCCGACCAAACCTCATAAGGAATCCGACAATCAATTCCAGTGTGAGGTCCCCGATTGATCAGAAAACAAGCAGTGTTAACTGCCTCTGCCCAAAAGCTCATTGGCAATCCAGAATTTGAGAGCATGCAGCGTGCCCTCTCCAAAAAGCGTCTGATTCATACGCTCTGCCACTCCATTTTGCCGTGGAGTGTTCCTGACTGTGTGATGCCGTGCAATTCCATTGTTCTTGCAGAACTCATTGAATTCCCTCGAACAGAATTCCAAACCATTATCAGTTCGAAGCCTTTTAATCTTCTTGTTGGTCTGGTTTTCTACCAATGCCTTCCACTGCTTGAATCTCAAGAAAGCTTCGCCCTTTTCCTTCATCATGATTACCCAAGTCATCCTTGAATAATCATCGATAATGGATAAGAAGTATCTGCTGCCCCCAAGCGACTCAACTCGTGAAGGACCCCAACAGTCAGAATGAATGTAATCCAACGTCGACTTTGTTCTGTGAGTTGCCTTTCCAAATTTGGTACGATGTAATTTACCAAATGTGCAGTGCTCACAGAACCCGAACTCAGCTAACTTGTGACCTTCAAGAAGACCACGACTTGACAGGATCTGCATTCCCCTCTGACTCATATGCCCAAGTCTAATATGCCATAACTTGGACATATCAGAAGTATCAGCAACAGCAGCTACAGAATCTACTACAGTAGATCCCTGCACAACATACAGAGATCCATGCAAGACTCCTTTCAAAACCACGGACGATCCCTTCATGATGTAGAGTTCTCCATGCTCCCCTTCGTATCTGAAACCCTTATTGTCAAGGACTCTTAAGGATATCAGATTCTTCTTCAGCTTTGGAACATGTCTGACATCGTGCAGAGTTGCAATTTCACCGGCATGTGTTCTAAGCTTGATAGAACCAATCCCAGCTGTCTTACAGACAGAATCATTTGCCATAAAAACATTTCCTCCATCGACTGGTTCGTAGCTCGAAAACCACTCTTTGTTAGGACACATGTGGTATGATGCTCCAGAATCAAGAACCCATACATCATCTTGCGATGGTTGCACGCTTGTGACCAATGCCAAATGATCCTCTGGATCTGTATCGCCGTTGACCGCAACAGAGACAGACTCCTGTTGCGTTCCCTGTTGTTGCTTCTTCATCATCTTGGGACACTGGGTCTTCCAATGTCCTTTCTCTTTACAATAATTGCATACATCACCTGGCTTGGGACCTTTAACAAAAGACTTTTTCTTCTTTTGTTTTACAAATTTTCCATGTCCCTTGCCACTGCTAATAACGAGCCCAGCAGCCTGATCATCTACATTACTCGAAGATGCCTTATGGCGCAATTCCCTACTATGCAGAGCAGCACGTACATCTTCTAAACTGACAGTATCTTTACCAACTATAAATGACTGTACAAAATTTTCAAATGACAGTGGTAAAGATACTAATAATATTAATGCAACATCTTCATCCTCGATAGCCACATCAATATTACGCAACTCCAGCAAGATAGTGTTTAATCTATCGAGATGGTCTCGAAGAGATGTACCTTCCTGCATCCGTAGGCTGAACAAACGTTGCTTTAATAGCAACTTGTTGGTTAAAGATTAGTCATGTAAAGACTTTCTAGTTTTAACCACAGACCAGACGCCTTTGTTTCCGTCGCAACTTCAGTAATGACATCATCTGCCAAGCATAGTAAGATGGTTGAATGAGCCTTCTCCTCCAGGCTCACCATCTCAGCATTATCTGGATCTACCTTTTCTTTTAATGGAGCCCACAGACCTTGTTGTTTTAACAAAGCCCGCATTTTGATTTGCCATAGGCTAAAACTATTCCTCCCCGTGAACTTGTCAACCTTAATATTTATGGCCGACATTTTGCTAACAAGAGACACAAACAAAGCTCACAAAAGGGTAGCTTAACCGAGTTGCGTTTCTGATGTGGAAGATCAGATTAACTGCGACCACAGAGCATACTACGCAATCAGGGCTCTGATACCAGTTTGTTGCGGAAGTGTACCCAAATTAGCCAAATGCAGCAAAATAAACAGACACAGAGAATTTACGTGGTTCGGTTAAATCGACCTACATCCACAGGCAAAAGGAGAAACAAATTTACTATGAAGGGAAATATTACAAAAGGGTTTGGACAATAATTTCCGGACCCACAAAACCCACTCAACAAATGTAGACTCCTCACAAAAGAAAAGCCTACCAAAACACACTCACTCTCTGGGCTAAATCTGCCCACTAACTTGAAGAAGCAGAGAAAGCTGAAAGCTGCTGCTTTGCTACTGCTTCTTCGATTGTGTTGGTGTGCTTCTTCCACTGCCAGAAGCTGTGTATTTATAGGCGAAGTCAACATGGGTGGCATTTAAGGGTGAGCTGCCCTCATTAATTCTCCCACCTATTTCCGTGTGTGGCCATAACTACACTCAATCCAGCAAGTGGGATGCACCATACTGACAACAACATTGGGACAAAATAATAATAATAGTAGTAGTAATAATAAATACTACATGAGGGAAATGGCTTGGGTGCAGAATGTTGTATATGCACCATGATGCCCCAAGTCAAATAAATGATGTATAACATAAAAATGATGTATGCATCTCCATAAATGATGCATATAAAATGTTCTATTACATGATGCCACAAGTCAAATAAATAATATATAACACAAAAATGATATATACACCTTCCTAAATGATGCCTATGATTTATTCTATTTTTAATGTCATCATTTTTAAAGCATCATTCATCATGGAGCACCTATAGAATTTATGTATTGTTGCACGGAAACGGAACCGCTACATGAGCAGAGCTCGTGCTCTCTTAAAGCTCTCGCAATAAAAAATATAACGAAAACTTTAATCCGACATTACTTCGAACGCAGCCTCAGTTCGTTGAACTCGTCGTGTTAGTCAATTAATGTCATAAAAGTATAAAACCTAAAAAATATACATATTAGTATCACTATAATTATTTTTTTTTTTCGCACTAGAATTAATTACCTACGTACGTAGGTAATAAACAATAAATTGGGTGCAATGAACCTTCCACCAATGATAGATATGCTTTCTGCATCAGATCTACTTTAATTTTAAGGTCATGTTCTCTAGGCCTTAATTTTTCTGGTCTGATCTGGATTTATAAGATCTGATCTGATCTGAATTTGTCTGGTCTGGTCTAAATGTTTCTGATCTGGTCTGATATGGTCTGATCTTATTTTCTCTATATTATTAAAGTATAATGATTTGATCTGATCTGATCTGATCTGGTCTGGTCTGATCTTATTTAATATGGTCTGATCTTAATGTTTCTTATCTGATTTGGTCTGATCTGATTTTTACAAAAAATAAGTAATAAGGCCTGAAAATAAGTTCTAGAGAATGTGGCATAATTTAATCACAGTACCCGTTTGACTCAGATTAGCAAGTACTTCATACTATCATCATCCACAGTTTCAGTTTTAATTTCATGTCATTATTACTATTATTACTCTCAGATTTTATAATCATAACTCTTTTCTATGCCAACAACTTCTCTTCATTAAGTTCACAAACATAAGAACACACTTAATTTTGAAGCATTAATATTTGGAATAGTTGTAATATAAATATAAATTCTTTATATGATACTGAACTAATAGTTTTAATATGTCTGAAATGTTGGCAAAAGAACTCTCGAGTAAAAGTGTATAGAGTAGTAACTAAATTGCATGGATGTTGCCCCAGCGGTAATACTGCATCCCTTCCAAGATGGAGCTGGATATATCCTGAAAAACCCAAATGGATAGGTATTGATGGACCAATGAATCTCATTAGTTAGGAGGACAAACTGTTGAATTAATCCAATGATTTATTATGCTTTGGGATTGGAGTAGGGGTCTACTTATTAAGCAATGTCAAATGACTGTTGGTATAAATTTGACATTACCGGGCCCTTTCTTAACATCAAAGACACACAAATAGTATAGTCTAGTCTAGATTAAAAGTACTACTACTATAAATTTGTATGGCCCAGAGGTGTTGGGAGTTACATAAATTTTTACAACTGAATCAAAATGAGAGAATGTGACGCCACGCATTCCCATTTTATCGGCCTGAGAATTCAACTTCCCAAATAGTCAAATACTAGTATACTACATAAAAACATAATTCAAAATCACAGTGTATCTGCATATCATTTAGAATGCAAAACATTACACAACTTCTTAAATAACTTCACGATTCCAAATTTTGTTTCATAAGCCAATCCCGTGACAAGATAACCTTAAAGCATATGGTCTTCCGTAATTTATAGTATCTTCCACTTTTGCTCCACTGCATTTGTTATTATGGATATGCAATATGCTGCACTCAGTGGATATTCCGAAACTGCAGGAGAATGTTACATCAGCACAAAATCTTAAAATAGGATTTTGCTGTGGAAAACACTTACATTATCTTAAAATAAAGGCAACATAAAATTTTACATACTGCTACAGAAATTTGGATCATGATCAAACCATGGATTGGAAAGAATTTGCCTACCTGATATATAATCTTCTACATAGTTTTCTTCAATTTTACCATGGGACATTGCCCCGACCTATCAACAAGTTAAATTAAGATAAATTATTTCAACAAAAGGAACATCGTAAAAGTTAAAGCAAACACAAACACAATTTTGTCTTACCACAAAAACAAGATCAAGGTTACTGTCGATGGTGCTAACATATTTGCTCATATCAACCAATTTCTCGGAACTGTGTGAGAAGCCTATATTTGGTCAAATACAGTAATTAATGGCCTTATATAAAAATGATACACTAAAACAATACACTATGGCAGAGAAAGGTTAACCTATTTTGCGACACTGGACAGGCAAATACTGGGTAACTGGGTTCTTGATGAGGCGCAAAAGTTTCTCCCCCTTACCGGATGCAGTAATGTGAAGCTTTTGAAGCAATTGTACTATAATGAATTGGGGAAAATGTTACACAACAAAGAATGATAAGGTCATCTTGCATTGATAATAACCAAGTAGTCTAGAAAGTGCATGCCTACCCATGAGACCAGCGAACCGCTTATAAGTTCGTGGCATACGGACATGTGGTTTTATGTCCATAAGAAGATTCTGTTCTGTTCTCACATACAATGCTTTCAATCTCCCACATTTGTTCACACGGCTATCCAAAATTGTTTGAATTGCCTACAAACATCAAAATTGTTCACTCTATTGTTCTTTAAAACAATAAAATATCCCTAACAAACGAAATAAATATCAATAACAGCTAAATTAAGCAGCAGTGCTAATTCAAAGCTCAAACCTGAAAAGCAATGTCAGGTCGAAAATCAGCAGGGTTTCGCTTGTTTTTTGTCAAGAAATTGGCATGCTCGTCTGAACTCAGGAGCTGATAAGCCTGTGAATCACAATACAAACCATGTCAAAAGAACAACATTCACCAGTAAAAACAAGAAATTACTACCAAAATCCTACTCCATAACACACCTTCCCAATTTTTGCAATTTCTAGAGATGCCTTTTCAAGAATAAAGATAACTCCAGGCTTTTTATGCTCCGAATCCACCAAAGCAATGGGAATTCCAGGCATGGAATCAATAGTAGCATCCGATTTTTCTACCTCCTTCGAAGGTAAATCTTCAATTTTGGCCTTCTTAGGCGATGGTGTAGCAGCATTACCATCATCTATTTGATTGATTTCTTCTTCTTCTCGGTCATACTTCTCCCCTTTCTTCTTCCTTTTCTGCCCTTTCATCTTGTACACCCGCCCCATCTCTCCGACTATTTGGCCAAAACCCTATATTCTGTTCACGCAGAGACATATATTTACTGTCACTGGCACAAAACAGATTAAATGGATGGATGAAAATGTAATACAACATAATTGACACGGAGTTCAACACAGAAGCAACAGAATCATGAAATTCAGTCACAAGTATGTCAGATATTGGAATTTTTGAACCTTTTACCTAATTGAAGTAGCCGATAACCTAAATCAGAAATGCAGAGGAAAGCAAGGAATAGAACTACGAATTTTTATGGTTTATTAGGAATGGCAATGGAAAAGTTTGTGGACAGGGACTGGTGTCCTATTAACTAAAACCGACAGCAAAAAAAAAATATTTGAAAGCAGCCCAATCCCAGCAGGGGCAACGGAGATCCACATATGTGAACCAATCAAGAAAGAAAATTCCCCAATAAGCGTTCCGTTCCCCACTCCCATAACCAGAATCAAAACCAATCCAATTTTTTTTCAAAAAAAGAATTCAATTTATTTATAAAATATATAATATATAATAATAATAATAACAACAATAAAAACATCTCCATAATACTCCCTCCGTTTTCTAAAAATTAAAGCGGACCCACAGTGCACGCAGTCCAATTTAAATCATTAATAACTAAAGTTCGGTACAAGTAAAAATTTTAAAGGTTCGATATTTAAGAACTACTCGATGAAACGAATCCAACAAGATCCCACTTGACTATATTTTAACATATATAATTATAATAAAACTTTAAGTCAAAGTGCCTATTTGTACAGTAACCAATTTCCAAATGTTATAATATTTCAAAAACGGAGGGAGTTCGTCTCATAAACAAACGTATTCAACCTAAACATGCCGAACGTAAAATAGACCATAATTCATAGCCCACACCACAACCGTTGTCAACACATAATCAAACCAGATAAGCAGAAAACAAAATATCTCAAATTCAAAACACTCCATTTCACAAAAAAACAGTTCAATACTTAATCCAACGTAATCAATAAAACTACATCCACCAGATCATTCAGTTTCCATGTTTTCCTACAAAATATGAAAGCAAGAACTACTGAAATAGAGCAAAATATTTAGGAAAATGGGGGCTGACAACCAGTAAAAAATGGAAAATTAAAAGCTTGCAACAACCAACAGAATCTAGCAAGTCCCGGGGATTGGCAAATTGACAAACATACGCAAATGCTCAGAATTTAATAAGAAACATACCAATAGATTTAATAAGAAATTTATGTTATATTCAACCTACAACCAACAATCAGAATTTGAGACGGACAGGAAGTCAGGAACGGACGACGTTACAACTTACAATCAGATGTTCGGTGTTTGCAATAGGCGAGAGGTGGCGGGGCGTGGGGGCACAGAGGAGGCAAGCGGTGGCAGTCGCTGAGGGAGTGAGCGGTGGCTGCCTGAGGCGTGGCCGGAGAATGGAGTCTGGCCGTTCAGGAGACGGGAGCCGTGGCGACGGCACAGTGGTGGCTGAGGAAAGCAAATGGGCGGCCTGGGCTGAGGCGGCACAGTGATGGACCGTTGGTGGCACAACTGCGTGGGGGGTGGCTGGAGTGGTTCTGCACTTCTGGGGATTGGAGAAGGGATTGGGAAGGAAGGAGATACGAATTCGTATTGGCGAAAGGTGATTTCGAGTAGGGTTTTTGGTTCTGGGTTTGGGCGATTGGGCTATCGAACTGGGCTCATATTACATTGGGCTAATGGGAGTGGGCTGGGTTATCATAATAATTTTGGACTGGAGTTGGCTATCCATCCATAATCCATAATCCTACAATAGTGTGTGATTATCAATCAAGCGGTGCTATGTTGACTCGTTGGAACTGCTGGTTGGAAGTAGTTCGGATGGTCGAGGCCTCGAGGGTGCGACTACCTCGCAACACTCCTAAAGGCCACATTCGGTCGATGGATGGATGCGTGCTTAGGCATGTGCATCGGGAGAGAAACCAATTTGTTGGACGCCTTTGTTTGCAAGCATGTATGATTATAGAAATCTTACACTACCCGGGCATTTCCACCTAATCAAGTCACAACGCTGTTGGAGTTGGACGCTATAGGCACTTGTTTCACTAGGGGTTTGTGACTTGGTGTTGGGTCTTGATTAGCTTATTCTGTTCTGTGTGCTCGGTTCTCTTTGTTCTTTCTTTTTTTTTAGTTTTACTCACCTTCTCACGTCGTGTCAAAAAAAATAAATTACTCCTATATAATTTGTAAGGACAATGTGGGGTATGTTTGGGAAATAATTAGAGTTTAATGTCTGGAATTTAGAGATTAGAGTCTGGAGTTTGAAATTAATGGTAATAAATAGTTTTAAATTTGCATAATGGTGTTTGGTAATGCAATTTTAAATTAAAGTTTAGAGTCTGGAGTTTGGAAAGTTAAAAGTTGGGGGAGATGAGCGTTCTGAGTTTAGAGATTAGAGATTAAAATTTGACGGTTACTGTAATTAGTATTTACTATAAATAGGATTTTAGGCTATTTTTAGTATGTATTTTAAAAGCTAAACGCTAATCGTTAGCGTCTTTTCCCAAACGCAGTGGGAAGTAAGAGTATTTATTTATAAGGGTAAATAAAACTTAGGACAGCAGCCGAAGCTTAAATACCCATCTCTTGTTATATCGTAGGCCCAAATCCATTAAATGTAAGCCCATTCAAAGGTAAACAGATATTGGGTTGTTTGGAGGCACCCGGATTCGTCGCAAACAACTCAGTATAAGCCCAGAAAAGACGAAACAGAAAAACCCATCTGCCTCCTGCCCTGTTCACATCGTTCAGAATTGAAACAGAGTGAGTCGTCTCTTGCCTGCCCTACCCTCCTTGGCTCCCTCGTTTCCCTTTATTCCCCGGCTTCGTCTTCGATTCTGCAATTCGTCGTCAAGTATTGGGAAATTTCAGGTGACCTTATACATAAATAAATGTACGATTTTTTTTTGTCTTCTTCGTCCCAGTTTAAATTCCTGATTTTTGTTCTTGGATTGTGCTATCCGTACATTCTTATTTGAGTGGTGACTATTTCCTGCGAAAGGAATGGAGAGACAATGGAAGCCGAGTAATAAATAAATTTCTACTCAAAGTGTAATTTAATTGATCCATCATTTAATTTTCAGTCTCATATTCACATTTGATTATTTGATTATATGGATTCAGGGATGTTGCAATTAGAGTTTAATTGTTTAATAAATATTTCCGCTTTATATGTTCAATGAACGAAGGGTTTATTTTTTTTTATTTATTTCTAGGGTTTGAATTTTTTTACCCGATTCAATCGCTGAGGTTGATGTTATATGTTCTCATCGCCTGATCTTTGTTCTGCCTTGGTTGATTTTTTTTTAATTTAATTTTATTTTGGTAAATTGGGATTTCTTTAAGAGCTGTTTTGGAGGAGGGATTCAAAAGGAATTGTAAAAACTAGAGAGGAATGTTTAGCAGATTTTGTGTTTGGAGAAAAAATTATATAGGAAAGAAGAGGAAAATGGAGAGAAAATTGCTCTAATAATTTCACTGAGCACTTTTAGCACCCAATCTCCCAAAGTCGCCTCTAGGGTTGGAATTGGATATTTGTTTTGTTTCTTTGCTTTGTTGACTCTTAATTGTTTCCCCTTTTTCTTTCTTTCTTTGTTTCACGTGCTTATCTGGCTTTGGTACATTCATGATTTGCATTGTCTGTTTTGTGTCCACATTTGAAAGTTCTGGGTTTAGATTGTTTCCTTGCTGGTGTTTGTTGTGTTACAATTTGATTTTGTTATTTTTGGATGTCTTTTTCACCATCGAACAATCAACAATGACAATTTCGCAAGCCTTGTATTTGAAATAAAAATGTGACTATATTTTTTTTATCTGATGCCATGTGTTAACCCTTCCACATGGAACTTGAGCTATAAATGTATGCTAGAAACAAGTAATGTCATAACAATTTGATTTAAATTTTGTGTACATGATTGAAAATGATTGTAATTATTGGTTCAGTAATGACTTGGTGGCATCACAGTGTGTTAAATGGTATGTTGTAAAAAATGAAGCATAATTATACTTTCCAATGGCATGACAGTACAGCAGTTCAGAGTTTTGCTCATTCTTAATTTCCTTTCCATGCTTAACTAAATGCTACATTGCAGGCAATTCCTTGGGGGCCATAGCTGTATATTTGTCCTGTGGTTGCTTATTACTGACCCTAAATTAGTGACTTTCTTTTAATGGTAAATGACAATGTTGATGGATAACGAAAAAGAAAATTCCTCCAAAGAGCGTGTTCAACACCTCTTGAATAAGGTATGTGCTAGTAAAATTTAATTTTTCTAGATCATTTTATTTCATGTCATTTTTTGAAATCAGAGGAACAAACTCCCCCTTGATGAAATATTACTGTTACCCTATTTATTCACTTTCATGACATAAAAGATGAACATCTTTTATTCATCCACTTTGTGGCTTCAAAATGAGACATTTATTGCAACATGTCAGTTGGATAAATTCTTTCATTGTAGAATGCTGAGTTGGAGACTGAGAGAAGAAAAGCAGCACAAGCTCAAATCCCTTCAGATCCAAGCGCATGGCAAACTATGCGTGAAAATTACGAAGCGATTGTCCTTGAAGATTATGCCTTTTCCGAGCAACATGACATAGAATATGCTTTATGGCAGTTGCATTACCGGAGGATTGATGAACTAAGAGTTCAATATAATGCCATTCTATCTTCTGCTGGACCAGCTCAAAATGGGAAAGTTACCGGGCATGATGGACGAGATCGACTAGCCATGATTCGTTCCCAATTCAAGACGTTTCTTTCAGGGGCTTCTGGATTTTATCATGATCTGATGATGAAGATAAGAGCAAAATATGGTTTGCAATTCGGATGTTTATCTGATGATCCAGACTATCAGATTCCAGTGTCAAGAGATGCAAATAAAACTACTGAGGTGGAAAAGGCGTTGCGATCCTGTCAGCAGTGTTTGATTTACCTAGGGGATCTTTCTCGGTACAAGGGATTGTTTGGCGAAGCAGATTTTAAGGCTCGTGAATTTTCAGCAGCATCAAGTTACTATATGCAAGCTTGTTCCCTGTGGCCTTTAAGTGGTAATCCACATCATCAGGTACTCATATAAAACTTGTGTTATGATCTACTTTTGATTTGATGTGTTTATGCTTGCATAGTCTAGTTACTTTATTAGCTGATTTTTTATTTGCAATTTTCAGCTTGCCATACTATATGGGTACTCCAATGATGAGTTGGCATCAATTTATCGCTATTTTAGAAGTCTGGCCATTGAAAACCCTTTTATTACTGCAAGAGAGAACTTGATAATGGCATTTGAAAAGGTACTGTACTTTTGTGAACTGGCAAGACAACTCAAAATTTATGATGCATGTATTTTGTATGAAATGTGTTCTCAAAATTTTGAATCTCTTCATCTGTTCAAATGGGTATTCTTTTCCTAAACAGCATGGTTAATATGGCAAAAATTATAATCTAGCAAAGCATAAAACAGCATAGTTTTTATGTTGCCATGTCGGGTAGTGTTGTATTTCCATGACACCTCATGGTTACAACCATGCTAAATAGTGTTTTATTTGGCACTGGATTAAGAGGAACTCGGCAAAATGACCCCGTAACTTCAGGAGAAGGGGTGCTCTCCTATCTTTTGATTAGGAAAGCGGCGCATACCATGCACAAATTTAACCTATGAACTTGTTAACAAGCTTTGGCATTAAATATGATGAACAAAATCATGAAGTTTATTGCTCTTCATTAAAAAAATCTGTTAGTCTTTCCTTTTTGACTATTCTGGAATAAATTATACATTACCTTTTTTGCAAATCCTCTCTCTCTCTCTCTCTCTCACTAATAAATAATTTATCTTCTTTCTCCATCCATTGGTAATTTCTATCTCTCTTTCTCTCCATCCACTACTCTCTTCTTTTCCTTAAATCTTGTGCCCGAACCCTATGTGTCAATTAACAAAACTGGAGAAAGTATTTGAATCAAGCATAGGTTGAGGGAGTCATGCAGGTGGTAATGATGTCCACTGTCTTGATCAACATACTCTCGTGTTGCTTGCTGCTCTTTTCATTGTAATCCTTCTGAAGGATGGAGTGTGTGCGTAGTATTTTCATTATGTCCTTGCTTGTCTCTTATTAATATTATTATTATTATTATTATTATTATTATTATTATTATTATGAATGCAGATAGCAAAGATTGCAACTATGGAAATGGTACTTCAATTTTCTCAAAGGTCTTGCCTTGGAACTATCTAACAAAGTTTTATCGTACTTTTCAGAATCGGCAGAGTTATAATCAACTATTTGGGGATGCTAAGACAACAAAAGTGAAGGCAATTCCTCCAAGGATGCCCAGGAAAGGTAGAAACAAATATGAAGCAAGGCCTCCTCTCAAAGATAATAAGATGGAAGCAATGGGAGTCAAGGGAAGAGCTCCAAGTACTTCTGAAATATACAAAGCCTTTATCACCCGATTTATTCGGTTGAATGGCATTCTCTTTACACGCACAAGGTTTGTTTTTAATCTAAAGGAATTAATTATTTAACTGCATAGTACCTGATGCGTGAATATTTTATATAATCCCAGCCTTGAAACCTTTCCTGAAGTTTTACCAGTGGCTAAGAATAATCTAAAAGAACTTCTTTCTTCTGGGCCAAATGAGGAGCTCAACTTCGGATCAGATGCTGCCGAGTGTAGACTTGCAATTGTCAGGATGGTTGCCATTTTAATATTTACTGTGTATAATGCGAGCAGGAAGAATGAAAGCCAATCCTATACTGATATTGTACAGCGTTCAGTCCTGCTTCAAAATGCTTCTACGGCAACCTTTGAATTTATGGGCTGTGTAATTGAACGCTGTGACCAGTTAAAAGATCCTTCGTCGAGCTATTTATTGTCTGCGATCTTGGTTTTTGTTGAATGGATGGCTTGTTGTCAGGATTTTGCCGTTGTCAATGAAATGGACGAGAATCAACTGAATGCAAGGTCTTTTTTCTGGAATACATGCGTGTCCTTTCTGAACAAGCTATTGTCAAGTGGATATGCCTTTGTTACTGAGGAAGATGGAACATTTTTCTCTAATATTAGCAAGTATGATGAGAGTGAGACTGCTAATCGTCTTGCATTACCAGAGGACTTTGAGTTGAGAGGATTTATTCCTCTTGTTCCTGCACAACGCATCCTTGATTTTTCAAGGAAGCACTCTTCTGGCGGTGAAGTGGGCAGTAAAGAAAAAACAGCTCGTGTCCAGAGGATTGTTGCAGCTGGTAAGGTGCTTGCTAATATTGTTCGAGTGGGCCGGGAGGGTGTCTATTTTGACACTAAGCTGCAAGTCTTTTTGTATGGCACAGAACCTCAGGATTTTGATGACTCTTTGCTATCCTGTCATTTGGAACTCAATTCGTGGGGTAGCTCACTGGACAAGTCAGTTGGGGGCCATATATTTCCGAGTGATGTTTCTAAGACATCGGTGGTTGTAGATTCAGAGGATGAGGATGAGGTTATTGTTTTTAAGCCATCCACCAATTCGAATTATGTGGATGAATTTTTTGCAACCATGACTTCATCTGAAGTTCTTAGTGGGGTTGGTGAGCCTGCAGGCGTGCATTTTGGGAAGGAAAATGTGGCATCCTCTGTTGCTCAACAGAGTTCTCTATTACAGGATGTGTCAAGACCATGTATAGTGCCTACAGTCACTGATGCTAGCAGTCCTTCGTTGTATCTCCAGCCAATCCAACATAACACAGGAAAATGGGCTCTAGAGCACACTCCTATTTTGAATGGTGTGGCCCAGTTGAATTTGGTGGAAAATGAATCTTCACTGAAGTCTGATTTGCAAGGCAAGTTTGAAGTTCCACAAGCTGCTACTCTCTCAATGCCCTACAGCCAGAACGTGGATGCTGGAGCGAACCATAACTACTCAGTTCAGTCAAAGTATGACTCCGTAGTGTCTACTCGAGCACCAGCTGATGGCCTGTCACTGAAATCATCTTCTATCATTCCACCAGGCTTGAGGAAGAATCCTGTGGGTCGGCCTGTTAAACCCATTGGTCCACCACCTGGCTTTGGCTCTTCTCGTAACATTGTGGATGAATCATTGCACAAGTTGGGCATGAATAATTATGTTCCCTCATGTCCATATATGGAAGATTACAGCTGGTTGAATGCATTTCAGGTAAGTTCAACTAATCAGAATTTTGGATTCAGCAGTTCTCTGAGTCATCTTAGCTCCACGCACCCTTCCATCAGTGAGAGCATTCATAGCAATAGCTCAATGGGGGTACCCACCTTCCCTTTTCCTGGCAAGCAAGCATCTGCTCTGGAAATTCAGAGTGATAATCAGAAAGGTTGGGTGAACTTTCAACTTCCAGAACATAGAAAGCAGAATGAGGAACAACAGTTGCAGAAAGTAAAACAGCAGCCTATTGGCCCCCGACTACAGTTTCAAGGACAGTCACTCTGGAATGGTCATTTCTTTGTGTGATGATTTGGTAGCATTGAAGACCCTGGTAATTCAATTTGTTTCTTGCATCCTGCACTTGCATACCTTCTTTCTTTTTGTTTTTCCTTTTTCCTTTTTTTGGGTGATTTGCAGAAACTCAACAAAATGAATTGATTATGCCATCAAATATCACTTTGGATTATTGATACTACATTATTACATATTAAGTGCTGGTGAACATAACTGCAGTTGTTCGTGGTTGGCTGCTGTTATATAATCCATTGCTGATGTAAAATGGCAATGTTAGTAAGGTTTAATGGAGCATCGTAATCTGGGAATGATGCCGGCACAAGCTGCTTATTAGGTTGGTTTTCCCTGTTTCTGTCTTTGCGTGACCACTTGGTTGCATGTTTTGCAGATCCGCTTTAATAATTGTTCATATTGCATGGTTGGTGTGTGAATATGCTTTGATTTACTTTATAAATTAATTGAACTTCACTTGATGCCTTGGGTATAATCATGACTCATTTTTTTTGTGGAGTTAAACGGAGTGGTTTCCGAATTGGCTATGTATTATATAGAATTTCCATTTTACTTGCTTCCTTCATTTGACTTGGTTGTGACGGAAAAGCCCCTCAATTGTGTCCCATTCATGATTCATATGGTTTCCATGATCAGAATGTCTTTACCTTCTGTATGTGTTGCTTGTGAATTTTACAATTGAAAATGGCACCCCATTTATTCTATATCAAAGCTCCGAACTCAGATTCTAAGGTTCTTTTACCATCTTTTACTTTGACTAGGATCACAGAATGCAACACAACAAGCAAACAGTAGGCTTGACTTGACTAAGCCTCTTTATTTAATTTTCTTTCTAGTTCCGCGTCTCGAATACCTGCCCAAAGCAAAGGTAAAAATATCAGGCTGTGCTTCTTGCTTCCGGGTGATGGAATTGTTTTTATATTGATACTTTGCGTGATTACCATTTGTTTATTTGGGTTTTGAACTTTTACATTATCGGTTAATGTGAAATGTCTTAACTATTACTCATGCAGCTTGTGCTGAGTGTACCAGATTTTGTGTGAGGCGCCGAATTGAGTTTATGGTTCCCTAGGTGTATTGATCTTGGGAATTTAGTAAGCTTTGACCATCCTCTCTGGGTTTGACATTTTCCTAAGTAGGAACACACCGGAATGTGGTTAATGGTGGTTGTCGTTCAAGCCCCTGTGGCTGCTCAAGGATTTTCAGCTGAAGTCTTTGCTGCGTGGACAAGCGATGTCAGATGACATGAAGTTGGGATTTCATGAGTGTGGGAAATAACAGGAGTCTGAGATTCAATCTGTGTTGAAAGTTGGTTGTAACATAAATTCAACCGTAGGTATATTTTAACATTGTTGCTTGATGTTTTCTTTGGAAAACCTGGGTGTGTGAGTTGAGTTGAGTTTATTTAGTTGATACTCTAGGTGCAATGCTGTCGTTTTGGATTTGTGCAGACTGCAATGTTTTGTTGGTAATAAATGCATTTGTGTTTCTATTTGATTATTTGCAACGGAGAATGTATGCTAATTTTTGTTGCCATGTTACTAAGAGGGTGTTTGGATGAGCTGCAAAAAAATTGATTATATGATTATTGCGTTTTGAAAACGCAAATAATCAGTTTAACCGCTAAAAAAATGTGCTGCAAATCTGATTATTTGCGTTTTGAAAACGCAATAATCAGATAATCTGTTTCATATCGCTAATCCAAACACCCTCTGGGAATGTTGTATGAAAGCTAAGCATAGGAGAATCTTGGGTAAATGCAGTAAACTAATCAAGGTAAATGCACTAAACTATATATGACTGCAGTCTGCAGCACAGTTGATCAATTTGAATATATATAAAAAAAAAAAATGTAAAAACATTTGGTAAAAAGACTTGGATTAAAATTTTTGGACTCGAATTTACACATTTTTCAAAATAATACTCTCTGTCCCATTAAAAGTGGTCACTTTCTCTTCTGCACAAAATTCAATGCAATTGTTAAACGCTTTATATCTCAAAATCGGTATGAGTAAAAATTATATAAAATGTATATTTTAAAACTATACAATTAGACGATTCTAACAAGATCACACTTGATTATTTTTATCTTTTTGTATCAATACAATAAAATTGAGTCAAAGTTAAATAATGAACAGTGTCAAAAGTAAAAAAAAAAATGGCCATTTTTAATGGGACGGAGGGAGTAGTAGTAAATAATATAGGAATTGGAAGTTGTTTTTTCAGTATTATGAGAAGTTAAGAATTAATCCAAAGTCAGGAGAATTATTTGTTTGTTTTTTGCCTTAATTTTTCTCCTTTTGACTTTTGTTTCTCCCAAAAGTACTTTTGAATTTTTTTAGCTGTTTGTTTTGACTTTTTTTTAAAATAAAAGGAGAAACAAAAGTGAAAATTCTATTTTTTTTCAAAGTAGGTAGATGTTACTTTTTTTAAAAGGAGAAGTCATTTAGTAATAAAAATACGAAAATAACCCTATTTAAAAAGGAAATAAAATTAATTATAAATATCCTTATAATATTTAATTATGTCTATTTTAGTAATTTTAATATATCAAAAGTGCTTCTACGTACAATTCATCCAAACATGTTTCCGTTGAAAAGTAATTTTAATAATATCCATCCAAACAATTATTTGATCTGGTTTTACTTTTGAATTCTCTTTCTCCATCCTTATATTTCTTCTACTGACTTCTCATTTTTTCACAAGTGAAAACAAACAGGCAAAAGTGAAAACAAACAGGCAAAAATAGCAGGGGAGAAGAGCTTTTCATCTCATATATGCCACGGAAATTAAAATATAAGTTCATTTTTTTTTACTTACTTCCTTTTTATTTATTTGCAACATTGCCAATTATGCTATTGTTTATTGGACTGCTTCGACTTCAATTTTTATTATAGTTGTACAAATTAAAATATACTTTATCCGTTTTGTTTTATTGCCCCATATGAGTTTTGGGCACTATTCACACAAACAATTTAACTTAAAGTTTTATTATGGTTATACAAGTTAAAATATAGTCAAGTGAGATCTTGTTAGATTCGTCTCATCGTATAGTTTTTAAATATCGATTTTAAGAATTTTTATTTATACCAAATTTAAGTTATTAATGATTTAAAATATGCATTGCAATGGGTGCTGCCTGCTGGGTGGGATCATAGTAATTAATAAAAATAATGAAAACAAATTCAAAATTGACTTGGATTCTTATATTGAATTGAACCATCATAGTTTCGATGATTACTATTTTATTATCATTAATTTGAATATAGATATCATATCGAAACGAAATCAACATTTTCCTTGTTGGAATTTGTAATTATCAGAATTTAATGTTATTTTGTTACTATCCACACAGGGAAAATTAGGCCCATATCTGCAAAAACATTTTGCTAACTTGACATTTTATTTGTTTTCTTATATGCTAAAAAAGAACCCTTCCTAATTCTCCCTGAATTATCAGCGGAAATAAAATTCTCCCTGAATCACCACCAGAAGAGTTCTATTCGACTGAAAAAACTATATACAAAAGATTGAGGCGCAGGGCAGTGCAGATTCTTTTTGAGTTCAGCATCAGCAATGATTTAAGGGGAAGATTTTGATTTGGTTACAGGCGTATAAGAAAGAGGAAAAATTGCAGATTTAGGTATATTTTTTTCTTTCAATTTTTGGGAATAAATGTCTGAATTGGTGGCTCGAACTGGTCGGCTTCAGCAGCGTTACGAGAATGGTTACCGCCTCATTGCTGGGTATGCTTTGCCCATTTTGCTTTATGTGTTTGTAAATGCATGGTTATATTTGTTGATGGTTGTGTGCTTGATAGATCTTTCTGATGCGTTTCAATTGGGGGTAATGTGGCGATGATGGAGTTGGTTTTGATGTTTTCTTGATGTGCGTTTTGTATTTTTTTAATTGTTAGATGACACAACTAGGTTTTTGCTTGATCTGCGTTGTAGTGTGAAAATTGGGCTGGGAATTTTGTGATTGGATTGTGAAGGCCATTTTGTTTAGATTTTGTTTAATTGGGAAAGTTGTGGATGAAATGGGTTATGCTACTTAAGTAGAAATTCATGTGAACTGGAAAACTGAGATATTATGTATAGATTATATCTGATGTTTTTGCTATGGTTAATCGCTTTGATTGTGTTTTGGGAATCAATTACATCTTCAGGGTAAGAGTATGATTTATTCATGTGGATTAGCATTTCCTGAATTTGGCATCTTATTTAGTTTTTTGGGTTCTTGCAACTACTGTCTGTTTCACATCCAGAGGATAAAATGCAGAGAAAGGTATAGAGACAGTCAGTCTGAAGCTTTTTTTTTATTTTTTATTTTTTATTTTTATCAGGCAATACATGATCTATGTGTTCTTATTAACTATTTCGATCAGCCTATAATCTCATGCATTGTTGTGCAGATGCAATTCAGCTGGTAGTTCTAATTAGTCCATCTGAAAGACTGAAACAAGAAAGAATTATAGTAGTCCTTTGAACCTTATTCTTTAGTTGAAAGTTACTGTGGTGTTCTTCCTGTTACACTTATTGTGTCTGTAGGATATTTCTTTTCAGGAAAACATATTGAAAATGAATTGGGTATTTTTATTGTATGCGTGAAGAACAATTTATAAAGCTTGACATTGGAAGCTGCTGTTCTGTTGGCATTGTTGATAATGTGGAGCACGAGTCATTGTGAATGATAATTAGCCTGTATGCTATCCCAGACTAAATTTTCACCTATAGTATTAACTTGAGTAAAGTAGGTCCTTGAGCGTCTTTTTCTTGTTGAAAAGTAGTCATATCTCTACCATATGCTTGTCTTCCTTATAATATCTTTAAAATAGCAAACAACAGTGATCCATCTTCTTTGGTTCAAAAATTAATATTCATGAATATTTCTTTTATTGATTATTTGTGTCTATTGCCAACTGGTACCCACTAATAATTCCTGAGATTTTTAGGGCCCTAGTTGGGCCCATCATTTTGTTCTTTTGGTACTTAGAAGTTGGAAAACACATGTTCTGTATATGGTTTACCAGTATTGATCAGTACTCAATTTGCAGATGTATTCCCTTCAAAAATAGGATTGTGAAAGGAGATGATGGCAGTTCTAAGAATATAGTTGAAGTACTTATGATCAGCTCAACTAGTGGACCTGGTCTTCTATTCCCAAAGGTGAGTAGTGTGGACACGGGACACATGAGTGTGCATGTCATTGAACAAAATTATGTACCCGTTTTGCCATTTTTATCCATATTCCTCAACTGTCTTACACAGGTTACAGTGTCGTATTCCCGATTTGCACATGTACATATCATTGGCTACCTTCCATGAGATTATATGTCTAACATATCACTCATGATTCAATGTACCGGAGATTTTTTTTTTCTTTTTTTTTTGTTTTTTCGAATTCCATTAACATTTTCCCAAACTACTATTTTTCTTGACTTTCCTACATTGTTTAAATGATGATTTTTGCTTGCCTCTGTTTCATGGTTACTATTAGTTGCATAAGCAATAACGATGTGCTTTTCTGATGAACTTCAATTTGGTTCAACAATGATTACAGAAGAAAGGTCCATGATTGTTCCAAATGGCACTATTGAATTTATGTACACAGGGAAATATGGAATGATTTTTTGAGAGTATGGGATTTGTTTCATCTTTAGTTCTCATTCAGTGAAGCAAACAGTATCTGATTTAACACTAGAGTTCAGCTGACAGCCACATGAGTTGTGAATGTGATCCTCTATCGTTCCTCCTGAATGTTGTTTCTCAGTTTCTCACTCTACTGCCACCCATCCTTGCTATGTACCTTATTTATTCATTCTATCATTGTGCACTATTAAATTCAATCAACTATTCTCATCCTCAAAGATTTTCTAATAATGAGCAGTGACATAACTGCTTGTTTTTTTTTCCCTATATTACTACATATTATGCAATAGTTGGATGATGTCCTTGATTATAGGAGTTATAATTACTTTACTTGGAACATCCACACACACACATGTAAATGTAACTGTTTAGTTTGAACATTGTTAATGACTTTCTATCCTGAGAGCGGGGGAATTGCTTAGCTTCTGTTTGAGTCTCAACACGTGGGGGACGTGCAAGGTGGGTAGCCTTGTGCTTGAACACAAGAGGAGAGACCTGGATGATACTTTCAAGAGCGTATACAGGAAAAGGATAATAAATACATGTTGAGGTGGTTATAATTCAGACATGTGAGACCCCTAGTTTTGATACTATGGTAGTGGTCAACTCTCTTGAAAAGAGAGAAGAATCACGTAGCATATGTATGTATGTGCCTCAACAAGTATGACATTAAAGTATTCACGGATATGAAAATTTAAAATTTATTTTATATATTTTACGAGAGATGTAAGAAAAATTGCTTTCAAGAAATTCGATGTGGATTTGTTTTGGAGGGGTTGTAAAATTGAGGACAATGGCACGTTGGCACTCTTAGTGTCTTGCTGATATTTTTGTCTGAATTTCTTTGGAGACAAATTGCAATAAGCCCTTTTATAATTCTTGACAATATGTTTTTCCACCCTTTATTTGTCTCATTCTGGACTTCGATACTAGTGAATCTTATTGGTTGCACTGTAAATAGTTCCTGTTTGAAATTCATAGCAGATTGTAAACATGTGCCACAAAAGGGATGAAATTTTTTTCTGAACATGAGTTCCTAACAAACTCGGTATCCACTGCTCCTCCACTATTCATGCTCCTTTCGTATTCCGTAGGGTGGGTGGGAGAATGATGAAACAGCTGAGGAGGCAGCAATAAGAGAAGCTGTGGAAGAAGCTGGAGTTCGAGGAGCATTACTGGTAAGTATAAATTCCTCTTAATAGTGATATATTTGCTTGATCCATCTCCTAATTTAATATGCTTAATGCCTGGTTACATGAGACACATTAGTCTGCATCATTTCATTTTACTATGTAAATTCTTTGTGCAATATTTGTCCATTATATAATCTTTAACAATCATAAAGAATATTGACAAGCACAAAGATATTTGGGATATTGAGCCAATGCAAGGTATTTTAACCTAGTGCTTTTAATGAGCTCAATCAAGTTGAGTACCATCTCTATTCAAGCTTTTCATATGAAGTATATGAGAAATAAGGTTTCAGCTCGAAAATTATACCAACAGGACTTGGAATTTGGCTCGTTGATAATGAAAAGAAACAGAATTGGAATGTGAATTCAAATTCTAACTAAAGCAGACCTCAAATTCAAGTTATAATTTGAATCGGAAAAAAAATACTACTGGATTGATTTAGATCCGTACTTAGTTGTACCATTTTCATTTAGCTGTAGTCTGTTTGTGACTTAAGCTATTGCCTTTCATTGATAACAGTGAAGGCAAATAGGCAATAAGTAATAATAACTTTAATTGAGTCCAAGATTGAAAACTTAACACAATTATCAAATATTAGTAATTATAATTAATATTTGAATTTAAAAGTTTTGCCGACGCCTGTGCATCTCTGTTCATTAGAAAAAAAAATGAATTTGAATTTTATAGCTTCACAATTCAGATTTAGTTGATCAATATTTTAGACTTCGTACATGATTCAGTTTTATCAAATACAACTCAGATATCCATCTCACCATATAATTGTAAGTGACGAGCAAAAATGTATGTGAAGAACAAATCCCATTTTGATGATGTATGTTGGTTTTGGAAATAAAAGAAATCTTGTAAGTTGTAATGTATATACAAGTTTCTGTTCTCTAATAAATGAATCCTATACACTTATTTTTCTATCAATTCACCTTGGAGATTTTATTATACTATGCATATGGAGTTTTTGGTTTAGGCTAATAGGCTCTACATCTCTCAGATAGCTCAAATATCTGAGGCCCTGTTTGGCAAATAAGCTAAGCTAATAAGGTATTTTGTAAGAGAATTTAAGATAAATTAACTTGATTTAAAAGACAAAATAACTTAAAACAGTATTCAATCAGCTCTTTTTGAAACCGCTGCAAATAGCAGCATTTTGGATTTTAGCTTATTCTAGGCAAAAAGTTAGTCTCGAAATTGTCAACAACTAATTTTAACTAATTATTACTTACAAGATCAATTAACTGCTAGCCGCTAATTCCCAAACAGTGCCTGAAGTTTACCTGTTAATTCTTGTCCCTTTTACAGCATTTCCTTGGATACTATTCTTTCAAGAGCAAAACGCTACAAGATGAATGCAGTCCTGAAGGTTTGTGTCAAGCTTCCATGTATGCTTTGAAGGTGGAGGAGGAACTGGATTCCTGGCCGGAAAAAAGTTGCCGAGAGAGGACCTGGCTGACCATTCCTGCAGCCATCGAGAGCTGCAGACATGCTTGGATGCGGGAGGCTCTTGAAAAAGGTTTCATGAAATGGTATGCAGATGGTATGATCCCCACATTACCCAGAAATGGTTTTCCCAGCACATCATAGTATCAATTCCGAAATATTTCTAGGACTGACAGGTACAGTACTGTGCGAAGCCGATCAAGTACCTCTTTGTTTTATTTTAGTAGTTATAATCGTATTCCAATTGCAGGGCTGGCAAGTGACAGTAGGATACATATTGATTCATAGCCCTGTTGTTTTAAGGTGTTCAAATTATTTATGGTGACACCTTTGGGGGATTTCGACTTTTCCCTGCTTCATTTTCCCTTCTTTCTTTCTCCTTGAAGGCTTGAACGATGATTAAATCAAAATTTCGAATTTCGGAAGAAAAAAAAAAGATGGAATGAAAATTATGTTCTTTGTCATGATTGTGCATACTAGTTTCTTGATCCAGTATATTTTTGTTTCGGTTGGTACAGTCTCGATTTTTGCTACATCTATAGGGCGACAAGGCTGTGTTTGATTGTGAGTAATTCATTTCGCAGATTTGGCTTCATTTGTATTTTATGTATTATTTAACGCATATACATATGCATTATTCTCTCGTTAATAGCCTTTTGGATTTCTAGGTTTCGCTTGGTTACAGTTTAAAAGATTGAACTTTATAATGTTTTGGTTATTATTATTTTTTTTTAATAATGATATTATCCAAAAATGAAATGAAACTATCAAACAGCCCCTTAATATCACGATTAACTTGTATACATCGCTGTATATTATAAAATAATCGATTCAATATTAAAATCGTGGTAGTACTGTATTATGTTTTAGCAGAGAAGGTTTAGTTAGTTTTCAAATTAAATGTCGTTACAGGCTTGCAGTATCTTAATTTCTAGTCCTGCAATATTTTTTATTATTTTTTTATTTTTATTTTTATTTTTTTTTTAAGTACTACTAGTAGTTTTTAAAATTGTAAGCATGTACTAATTAATACTTCTACCTTAAAGCATGAGCTGTATTTGTGAATTGTTGTTATAGTGGGAGTGGCAATTATGCTTTCCTTTAATTACTAGTAAGTAACCCGTCGAGACTCGACGGGCATAATTATATATTTTATATTTTATATATATTTATATTATATAAATAATAGTAAATTATATTTGAGTGATGAAAATTGTTTAATGATTTTATATATATTCGAAAGAGATTGAAGTATATGACAATATAATTTAATTATTTTTAAAACTAACAAATAAATCATACTATACCGTGTTCTTTAGCTTCTGTGGCTTGTCCGGTACAAACCTAACAGATCAATAAAAATAATTATTAAAATAATATTTTTATTTAATTTAAAATTTAAATTAAAATAGAATTAAATTAAATATAAGTATTAAGGATAATATGAAAAATTTTCTCACAATTTGCAGAAAATTTTATTGCTGAAAATCTCATTGGTAGCGGTAGGGAGGGGCTAGTATAGGACTATATTAAAAGTATCTGAATTTGAAAGTGGTGCAGTTTATATTTGTATATGTACTCTAAAAAATTGCCGTTATAGGATCACCCGTAGAGTTTTTAAGAATATCATTCGGAAATGTCACATCTGATTGTACATCTCCAAAATCAATACCGGCTTTACCATCACCTACATTAAGTATCTATTTTGCAAATTTTGTGTCATATATAAATTTCATTGTAAACAACATTTATTGTGGCATCTTGAGTTAATCATTTTTAATTGCATATTAATACTTTGAGCCACATCTTGCTAGTGACACGAAATGTTGCAACATAATTGTTCATGGCTAAAAACTAATTTTGGAAAATAAATTCTAGAATTCTTTAAAGATTGATATTGACTTTTGTTTATAATTATAGCAAAACAAATTGCGAGTGAAACATCTGAAATCAAATGGAAATTTGGTTAAATCAGATAGGCTCATAATCATTCTACCATTCAATAATTTTCTAGTTGCATGGTTTTCGGAAAATTAGTTTAACCTCAATTATATGGTTCCGCAACTTGGTTACTATCAACCTACTTTCATTGCATAATTTATTTGATGGATCTATATTCCTAAGAAGCATGATTATGCAACTCTCATTCAACTATATTTCATGATTCGGTAATCCAGAACAATTGATCATATTTAGATAGTCCAGTAAAAATAAGTCATTGGCATTATCTATACTTTCATTCTCGTGACAAATATTTTTAGAACTGATGTAATGATTGTTATCTATACATGTACATTTTTATTTGCAGACATACGTTTCGTGATGTAATGATTGATCGTATCAATAATCTCATTGGTAGGAGTTAGTATAACACTATCTTTAAAAATATTTTTGAAGTGGTGCAGTTTATATTTGTATAAGTACTTTCAATAATTGCCGCTATAGAATATCCCATAGAGTTTATAAAATTATCATCTGAAAATATCACATCTAATTGTACATCTCCAAAATCAATACCAGCTTTACCAGTTATCATCATCTACATGAAGTATTCATTGGGCAAATTTATGTCATATATAATTTTCATTGTAATAACATTTCTTGTAGTATCTTGAGTTAATTCATTTTAATTATATATTAGAGATAAATAATTTTTTAGGCCATCAATAGGCAGATATTTCATTTTTGGGCCACTAAAGATTGAATTATGAAATTAGGCCACCAATGGGCATTCGGGCCTAATTTAGAGCCATTTTGACAAATACCACATTAAAACGGGCTGCGTGTAACCCACTCGCCACGCGATGGCTCAAATGTGGAAATTGTCTCCTTTTGGTGGCCTGTTTACTTTTTTTGTAATTTAAATAAATACTATTCCATTCGTTCCATTATTTTTTTCTCACTTTCCATTTTTCTCTGTTCCAACGGTTTTGTTTCGTTTTTATTATAGTAATAATAAGTATTAATCACCAAATCTACCGCATCAAATACTAATATATCCTACATTAAATACTGTCTATGACCACATAAAATACCGTGCTCAAAATACCCCAACACGAAATAAATATTCATTAAAATAAAAATAAAATAAATATATATTGAAAATGTAAAAAAAAGACAAAATAATAAATAAAATTATTTGTATTAATATTAATAATAACTTCAAGAATTAAATTATAGTATAACATAAAATAAAATTAAATAAATTAAATCTAAAAAATAAATTAATTGGAATGAATTCATTTATATTAAAGGGGATGGAAACTTTCCTAGCCTTAATTGGCTGTATCGCAAAAAAAGGGGATGGAAACTTACCCTAGTGGTCAAGTCTCTCGACTCTCAACTTATAGGTTGGGGGTTCGATTCCCCACCCCGCCCTTATCCCTTCCTTTTTTCTGGCATGGGCTCCCACCACCCTTTATAGGTTGTTCGGCAAAAAAAAGGGTTCTCTACCCACCATTTATCATATTTATATTAAATGAAATATAATAAAATAAGTAGTAAAAATTTAATAAAAAATAAATGGAAACAGATAAATAGGTGTTCTCTACCCACCCAGGAAAGTGAAAAAAATTGAAGATCAGAAGAAATTTGGGTCTCCGATGGAAATGCACATATTGTGTGCCAAAATGAGCAGCTTTATTTTAGTAGTTGGTCTCGAGATCATGGTTGGATAATTGTCCGATAGAGTAATATTTATTTTAATTTTAGAAAAGTAAAAAAAATAAAAAAAATAAAATAGGCCACTAACAGGAGACAATTTCTGCTTTTAGGCCATCGCATGAAGAGTGGTAGCGCGTGACGCACACGCGGGCCATTGTGGCATTGACTTGGTCAATCTGGCCTATAAAACCGGCCCGAATGCCTATTGGTGGCCTAATTTCATAATTCAATCTTTAGTGGCCCAAAGTGAATTACCTGCCTATTGATGGCCTAAAAAATTCTTTATCTCTATATATTAATACTCCGAGTCCCCTCTTTCAAGCAAGCAATGTCAAACCAGGCGCCTTATTGGAAAAGTTGAGCATATAAACATCGAAGATATCTATATTATTGGTGCTCTTACTATAGAAATGAATACCTTCATTCACTCCATTAAGGCATAGGAAGAATGAGCTATCTTAGGATTTCGATCTGTCTTGCGAAGGTTTCTCTGGCTGCTGAGCGACATAAAATAGAACATAGAAGACCTAGGAAAAACGACCAATTCGACCTTTGCCCTATAAAGTAAGTCATATGAAACACGAGATATTGCAACATATCACTGACGTGTGTAAAAACTAATTTTTAAAAATTGAGTCCAACATTCTTTAAAGATTAACATTGACTTTTTCTATAGTCATGGTAAAATAAACTGTGAGTGGGAATTTTTTAATCTAAAATCGAATGAGGAATTTGGTTAATTCAGACGGGCTCATAACCATTTTACCAATCTAGAATTTTCATCCCAAATAATGAGCTTCGTTTTAATGAGAAGAGAGTTTAAATAATTTTTTGGAGTATAGTTTTTTTTTTCCCAGGTAGAATTCTCGTCACAATCTAGTGGAATACCAAATCCAGAATATGCAGTTCTACGTCTTGGAAGAAGTAGGGGTGCTATTTCACTGGATACTATAGGCAAGACAATATCACATCTCCCACGATGGGCTAAACATAATGTTTTCTAGATAAATTATCGATAAATATCTTTTCAGTTCCCCACGTAGAGAAAAGAGAATAAACCCTCATCACTATTAACTACATATATTATTTTATTATAAATATTCTTCTGCTCATCATTCAACAAAGGTAATAGCTTTTTATGATCCGCCTTCATTTCTTCCTTATTATAATATGTTTCTTGAAGTATCAATAGATTATCTGTTAAGACGTTAAAACTTCATTTAGTACCGGCATTCCAAAGAAAAATTTCAAACTTATAAAATTTGTAGCAATTAGTATTTCAATTTCTAACAAAGCTAGATTTATATTTCTTTTTTCGTCAATTGTAAAAATATATTAAAATATAGATTAATGAATTACTTCCTCTGTTCTTTTAAGTGTTACAAGTTCGTTTTTGGGGTGTTTAGAAATAATGCTACGTTACCATATTTGGAATATTTTGAAGGTTAATAATTTTTACTAATTATACTTAATTTATTAATTTTTTCATAGAGAATAATTTTTTTAGGCAATCAGAATGAACCATTTTCAAATTTGGGTCATTATTTTTCATTTAGAATTTTGGTTACACTTTGGCACAAATACAGCAATAATACTAGTATTATTGAGTAGTGCATGACATGAAGGGACCAATAATTTAGTGAGAGTGCACCATAGCATTAGTGGATGCAAGCAAATGATGCAGATGATGCAGATTCAGGGCCCAAAGTAGTACAGTATTAATTATAGTAGTAGTACGTTGGTATAGGGCTGGGGAAAAATATCGAATATACCGCATACCGCACATATCGTGCCGAAAAAATATTGAGAATACCGAAATTTTCGGTACGGTATCATACCGTTATACCGTACCGTAAGATTTCGGTACGGTAACGGTATAAATTTTTTGATACTGCGGTATACCGTTACCGTACCGAACTTCGGTATATACCGCGGTATCGGTATGTACTGATTCTTCGGTATATCGGCATATCGGTATTGCGGTATATACCGGTATCGCGGTATATGCTGGTATATAGAGAATGTTCGGTATGTCGGTACATACCGCAATACCGGTATGTCGGTATGTAGCGAATTTCGGTATGTCGGTATATACCGTGATACCGGTATGCCGGTATGTACCGAAAGTTCGGTATACCGGTATATACCGAACATACCGAAATGTCGGTATGACAACGGTATGGAAATATTTCATACCTAAAATTTCGGTATACCGAATATCGGTATACCGAAAGGTGCGGTACGACAACGGTATGAAAATTTCCATACCGTAAGGTTCGGTACGGTATACGGTACGACGAAATTTTTTCTGTATACCGTACCGACCCACCCCTACGTTGGTATTATATATATATATGGTCTGGTCTCGTCACTTTCCTGTAAAGTGAAGGGATCCTAAAACTTAAAGTATCCATTTCACCATTTGCCATTTCTATACAAACAAATACGGAGTATATACTATAGATTCTACTACTCCCACTCCTATTATTACTACTACTACTACTTCTTCTCTATTATTACTACTACTACTTCTATATAGGCGCGTGGTGATGATCCATGTTAGTACTACTGCTACTTCTATATTCGAATTGAATGCGTGCCGTTTATTTAGAATTAAATACTACGGTACAATCAACGGTCGTGATACCCTGTACGCGTGTACCATCCAATTTCCCCATCCACCATATATATATATACACTCCTATAAATTAAAGAAAAATTGATATCGATATTGATAACAGATTGCCCTTTTTTTTTATTATTAAGCTATTTACAGGCAGCTACACTACACTACAGAACCAAGGAATATAATGGAAATCTTGACCCGGGCCAATCCATCATCCCTGAATTGGACACTCCAAATTAATTCCGTTACCATTTCAGGAACAACAAATCACAAATGCCAGCCGCCCTGTAATATAGTAATAGAAAGTACTATCATAGTATCATGCTCTTCATGAGAAAAAATAAATAAATAAAAAGGAGAAAAGGAAAACCAACAAATATCTTTGGGTGCACTACTGCCCGCTGATACTTGTCCGGATATATAGATCCACCATAACCAACCCGTGAAAAAAGAAAAATATTACTAATATAAGTGGATGCATATATATTTCATTTTGAATTCAAACTGATCAACTGATAACTGCTTTGGATGGGGACTTACCCTAATGGTCGCCCCGACTCCCAACCTATAGGTTAGGGGTTCGATTCCCCACCGGCCCTTATACCTTCCCTTTATTTTCTTTGTAAGTAGTATGAGCTCGCACCACCATTTTCTAACCTGTATAGGCTGTTAAAAAAAAAAACTCATCACTTATCTAATGTTTCTATATTATATTATATTATCGTATAATATTAAAATCAATGTTACAATCACGCACACATGTATATATAAAAATATACAACGTGTTTCAATTTTCATCACTAACTAATGTTGGCATTATATTACCTTGGTAACGTACATAAAATATTATAATGGTTATCACAAAAATTGAAAAAAAAAAAAAAAAAAAGGTTATTGGAGGTAAGGTCAATGCCTCAATGGCGATAACACAAAAAATTGAGGAAAGTTCAGTTTTAAGGTGCGAATATAATCGGGAGTTACTGTATAAAATTTGAGTGCAGACACACCCTTTTTCCAGTTTATATAAACAGTTCAACGAAAAAAATCAAATTGAGTGGTCAAACTTATCCTGTAACCTTATAAAATTGAAAAAACAATTTTATTAATTTAAATGGTATGTCCAATGAGTGTAAAGAATCTTTTATTTGTTTATTTATGTTACTTTTCACAGATTGAATGAAATGTTTTAAAGAAGTAAGTTTGAGATTTAACTTTTCTTTTTCTACAAGTAGCTTACATAAGTGCTCCTTTCTCCTTTCTCCTTTTTTTTTTTTTTTTTTTTTTTTTGCATAGCCTAAACAAACATAGCCTTAATCTAGAATAAAATGGAATTCCCAAATTATACTACAGTATATAGGAGTATATTGTCCACTCCATAATTGAAATTATAATGAGCTGGAATACGGTAGGGGATGAAAAAGCACTGAAAAGGTAGTAGTACTATTTTGCAGGAATTAAAAGCTTGTAGGTGGAAGGAGGGCATGAATCATAATGTTGAAAGAAACAGACAAGACATGACGATGGATGATTGATGGATACGTTGCATGTGGATGTGGTACTACTATTAGGTAACTACATATGGATACGATGCATGTGGAACTGTGGAAGTATAAGTTTGCATGCATGACGAGTATGTTTGGATATTAGCATATTGGGTAGTATATAGCGGATTAGTTGAGCATATTTTCTCACAATTCTCTCTTCGAATCTGCAATCTGCTAGCGGATTCGCTGACTTCCAAACATCTCCTATATTTAGTAGGTATGATATGCTGATCTTGACGAGGTATGTAAGCTAGGTGTTAATAAAGTGTATGTTGGGTATTTAATAGTGTTTGGAATATATAAAAACACTCATCATATATAAAGCACTCATTCAGCATATAAAAAATACTACTTTAATTAATTATGATTTCCTTTGGCTATGTTCTCAACTTCTCATGAGTAAGAGTAATCGTCTAACAGACTAACACACCTCTCGGCCCGTATTTTTATTCTCTCTTTCATTTTTATTTTATTTATTTATTTATTTATTTTCTTACTATACTTTATGGTAATGTGGCGGTTCAAATAATATGGAGAACCATGTGTATGATATTGTTTGATTGCAAACATATTCAGAAGTATATAGGAGTAATTAATATTTAAGGCTGATGGGGAGATGCTCTGTCACATAATTTATCAAGTAGGTACCCTTGGGCTTGGCCTATATAATCCACATTTATTACATGCATAATAATCACTTTTTATATTAATAAAATAATACGGAGTGTATAATAATAATAATAAGTTTTAAACAAAATAAAACAGATATCTTAAAATTTTAAGAGATGAAAATTATTGTAATGCAATACTCATTCGGCACTTCAGCAGCTCCCAAATCAAATCATATAAACCTCATCTATCAACACTGCACCGCAGAACTGAATCTAAGGGGTTTCTTTCTTTGTTGCCTTTCAATTTGTTTTTATTGTTGAAGTGAACGAAAGAGTGACGAGAGTTTTTTTTTTTTTTTTTTTTTTTTTTTTTTTTTTTTTTTAAGCCGAGGCCGGATAAGTAACGAGAGTTCATATCATATAAATTATAAATAAATGAAAAAAATGAATAGAAGGCGGAGTGGATAATCGTTACTTACGATGCCTTTATTATTGTTACTCAAGGTCGCTTAATTATATTGTGGGGTCACTGAGGTAGCTTAATTTTTCCCTATATTGGACCTATGCATTAATTATATAAGCATTCGAATGAATAAAAAGTAAAATGAAAATAGTTATTTATACGAATGAAGAAAACTGACATTCAAATAAAGTTAATTTATATAAGTACATTCAAAAAATAAAAATAAAAAATAAAAAATTATATAATTATCACGATCAGTATAGTATATCAGTAGTTCATTTTTTTAAAATACATATTTTCAATATTTTTTCTAACGTTATAGATTCCAAATTAATTATACATTTTTATATAACTACAATAGTTTTATACTCCGTATTAAATTTATTTAATAATCAATAACAAAAATTGAAAAAATAAACTATACTACTCCCTCCGCTCTGTTTGTAATGGTCATTTTGACATTTATACTATTTATGCTATGAGTTTGACATAACTTTTGAGAGCCTGTTGGATTTGTTTTTCACATAATTTTAGAATGAAGTATATTTATAGAGATTTTACTTTTATACATTTTAAGATATTAACTGTTAAATAAATGTATTGGACTACGAGCTCAAAAGTTGTGGAACAATATTAATGGGACAAAACTGAAATTTAGCACGGTGGAAGTATAATTTAAGAACTGCAATCTAATCAAACCCTAATTTACATTTCATCCAAAAAAAAATAAAAAAAACCCTAATTTACATGAGCACCTGTAGCCAAGAGAAATTCACAACTCACGGCTCACTACATGTATATATCCCTCTCATTCAATTAATTTCCTTTCACCATCTTCTTCTTCTTCTTAGCTTCTTCTTTCTTCATAATCTAGCTACAGCCAGCCTACCAGTATAGTATATGTAGTGAAGTTGTCAGCTGAATTCTCAAGATCCATATATAAGGGAATTAAAGATCAGCTGCGCTGCACACCAACAAATCAAATCTTCCCAAATGCAAGATCAGGTTGTGGCCACATTCTAAACAGACCGTACGTTGTTTGTTCATGAGGACCAATATGTTGAACCAAACAAAGATTTTTGTTGCAGTTCTTTTAACAGTGTAGCTCTATTTATTTTTAATTAAATGTGTGCTGCTGAGTTCCCAAATCATACTACTACTATATGTTAAAGAATTCAGCCATGTGTGTGTGTATATATCAGACTTATTTTTATTTAGATGTCTACATCTTGACTAATTTCTATATTTTCATGACAGGTGTGATAATTGATTCCCACCACCACCTATTCAATTTTGGCGTTTATCATAAGCAACAAAGGAAAAGGATAATGTTTCCCGGATTTGCATATAATTCAGATAATGACTTCATATACACATACATCCAAATTTATTCTACTTATTATTATTATTATTATATCAGTCCCTTGTTAATGATATTTATTGATTAGACTTGAGTCATACTACTAGTATGGCAAAGCCAGCTATTATTTGCTTATTCATAATCTATCTACATTCAAGCCTAGCTGATACTGAGTATTCCAGAACTAACACACTAATTCTGATTTTCTTATGGTATCTATCATATTGATTCGAAACGTCGTCACTCATTTTACAGAAACTACAAGTTTAACTCATCAAATTGAAGTCTTTACATCATCTAAGCATCAAATTAAAACTCATCATCAAAGTGTTTTCCCGCACTCACCATCTCATCTCATGCCCTAAAAATATTTCTCTATGACTCACTATTCTTTAATTAACAGAATAACTAAATTACTCAAAAATAAGAACTTAAATTCATAAAACTAGCTAGAATTATAAAAGAACACACACCTTCGCCAAGTAAAAAGTCGTCTCCCAAAATTTTACATATGCACGTATTATTAAATTCCCAAATATGCATACACATATTAGTGTATACGACTATATATATACTTCGTAGATATATAGATATTATTACATATTACATATATATATAATAATAAATTAAAAAAGCAAACAATATCAATATGCATATTGAGAATCAGCAGCGTGTACCTAATTATAATTTTCACACAGCAGATTTTGAAGAATATCTGAATCCAGAAGATTCGAATCCACCATTCCATGGAAATCTTCCATCATCAGTGGATTATAAAACGAATCACTGCCCGACCCGAACTCGATTGGGTTGGATCCTCCTGCCTCCCCCTCCACGGGTCGCCCCATTTTCTCCTCTTCCCGGCTGACACCGTCTTCTTCTTCTTCTTCTTCTTCTTCTTCTTCTTGTCCCCCCAGTACAACTTTGATGGCGGCATCAGAAGGTTGATGCCCTCGGAAGTCGGATTCCGGCGGCGAATAGTCGGCGTTTTTTCCGGTGAGCTCCTGGACCAGTGCCTTGAATTGGGAAGCGGTGGTTTTGAATTTGATAGGGTTTGTTATGTAGACAACCTTAAGAGGCTGCTGCGGCGGCTGAGTGTTCTTTTTCTTCTTATAAGTGGCCTTGTGGTGTGGGGGGGTTAGCTTTCTGGAGAGCACGTTTTCCATGTGGGCTGCGTGTGTGGAGAAGGAAGGAAGAAAGGGGATTGGAGGATGAAGAAGAATCTGCAGAAATGAAATTAGGGCAAAAGAGAAGCTAGATTTCATCTACTATATACTACTCTTGTTCGTTTGTTATGGTTTGTGATTGGAGAATTGTGGTTTTAGATGAGAAATTTTGGGAAAGTAATGAAACAATAAATGCTGCTACTGGGAGAAGAAAGTGATGGGTTTTAAATTCCAAATTTCCATCAGAAACCCCATAGGGCAAAGCTTACAGATATTTATGGGACCTCCATTTATGGCTCGCTATCTCTTTGTTAAGAATGATCCAAAGTAAATATATACGTACTGTAACTTCAGTAAGTAGTAAAAGTGGTAAAAGTTTGCCATCTCCGGAATGAAATTAATTAATTTATGATTTCACTACTATATAGAATAATTTATATTTCGCCCTGTCGGGAAACAGGTCGAGAACAAGTTTCCGGATTCGGTCCCAAAAGGGCAACTATTCTATGATGCTTAATTGCTTATTGCTTTAACTAGTACTAAAATTTCCAAATTATTGACTATATACTAGTATTCGATCCAATTTTTTGGGTTTGTACCATTGGAAGTAGACACGCATACCATGCCGATACACATTTTTAATAATTAATAACCTAAATTGTATATAATTAAAAATTATAAAAAATAGATATTCTAAAACTACAAATTTAAACGAATCTAATAAAATCTCATTTAATTATATTTTTTCTTCAATAACTATAAAAAAAATTTAAGATAAAGTTACACTATAAATAATATAAAAAACATCAATATTGCAACCTATAAATAAAGACAGAGAAAATATATTATTTGTATAACTAAAGTGGGAGAAGTAATACTGTATATAGAGTAATAAAGTAACAGTAATAATAATATAGTAGCACGGGAAGTCGGCAAGTCTTTGTTTATGAGTTTGTCGTTTTCAGTTGGGCAACGTGGCGGGCTGTGGACGGATGGTTTTCTGATGCATGACGTCATGCATGGCGGGAATACTGATGTCATTGCTTGGCTAGCTGCCGCTGGCCGCCTTCCTTCGTTGGCAGCCCCACCCCCACAAAAATGCATATTTAATTAATATTCACCCTTCTTTAAATTATTTATTAATATTAATTCGATTTTTAACACGATTACATAAAATAAAACATAGTCAAGTGAGATTTTGTTAAATTATTTTAGTCGCGTAATTTTAAAATATTAAAATTTTATAATTTTTTATTTTATAAAATTTTAGATATTATTATTTAAAAATATGATTAAATTACATGAAAATAAGAAATATTAAAATTTTTTAAATATAAAAAAAGTATAATAACAATATAAATATACAAATTAAATATGGTGATTGTTTTGTGTGGCTCGGGTTCTATATACTTTTATCGAGTGTCAATGTTTAAAAAAGAAATTGTGGCGATTCAATTAATTATTAAAAGATTAGTTTATAAATGTAAGATTTATTCGCTCGCGAAAGGATTTTCCTTTTTTTTTTCATTTTATTTTTTTTACTTTTTTTTATGCAGGGAAAGAGCACCGTGATATATATATAGACCATGGAAATTATTCTAATACATATTTAACTATAACTAAAATTAAAGAGTAAAAATATGTGTATATTTATTTATTACTCAATCCCAGTATTTGTCTTATTTTAAAAAAAGAAAGAATATTCAAATTATAAATTGGGTTATTAGGACATGATAAAGTACTAATTGATTGAGGTAATGAAAATGGAGATGTTTCAAGCGGAAATCATTTGGGTGATGGCGGTCTGTAGGTGCTGGCACATTCAAAAGTGATGTATATGTATATATAAAATGATGTGTGAGTATAAAAAAATGATGGATGGAGGTTATGAATCAAAGACTAATATAAAAACAAACTACCGTTTATACATCACTTTATAAGGCTTATACATCACTTTACAAAGAGCTACACATCATTTTTAGCGCTGCCTACACATACTGGCAATTATTTTGCCATTACAGAAACCGGATTGGTTTCAAGGTACTTTAATAGTTTGTGGAAAGAATGTGATTTGAAAGTTTCTTGAATGTGTAGTGATCTATTGATTGATGTAATAACATTGCTGAGGCATCCTTGAAAGTTGAAAGTGTGCCTGGTAATATTATGGTCATGTAGGAATACGATTCAATAATTTCTGAATTTCTAATCATTACCATATATAGACCATAGTGATCGTCCTGCTTCCATGAAATTGATATCTGCAGCAGATAATGGCTCTTACTTTAATCAACCATGCACTGCACGGCCATATATAGTTTAGTAGTATAAACATGGTCCCAACTCTCAACTACGGTTACCAAACGCAGTTGTCATGAGTGGTATGGGGCTTTGAGAGCTTAAGCAAATGTTTCGGGTTCGAGTCTTTGTGTATGCAGAATTCTGCTTTGGGAGAGGCAACCCTTCAATACCCACCAGAACCTCGAGAGATTAGTCTTAGGTCCAATATGGCCTGAGAATACTCTGGTATTCAACTAAAAACTCTCAACTACGGTTGTGGCTACCAATTAAAACCATACCCCATTGTTTTCATAAAACTACATATAATAATCATGCATGGTTCATAATTTTTTCCGAGATTGAGGCTTTTATTCTGTAGGTATAGTAACCATGGTTATGTGGGCGAGGTGTTTATTGTCACAATTGCGAACACAGTTGAGGCTATATTTTATTGAATAAAAAACATGGCCATAAATTATAATAATAATCCCACAGTCGTCACCATGGTTGAGAAAATCAGGACCATGTTTTCTGTTTGGACAGCAGCCGAACCATTATAAATACTACTCTTTAAGGTATCTACCTAATCAAAAATAAAATAAATTATTGTTGTCAAACCACTTGGCCCTAACCTATAGTAGTATATCTCTGTAAATCCTGCGGCTGATTCAATTTCTACCAAATATCTCAATTTAAATTTTTGTGACAAAGTTGTTTTTAACATAAATGCATGGAACGGAGAGAGTATAAAATACTCGATACGAAGTGTCATCTTGACATATTTCATACTTCCTCCATTCCTTAATATTTATCACGGACCCACATTTCACGTAATACAATACACATTTTTAATCTTTCATAATTCAAATTCTATACAAGTAAAAATTATAAAAATTTGATATTCTGAATCTATACGATTAGACGAATCCAACAAGATCCCACTTGACTATATTTTATTTTGTATAATTGTGTTAAAAAGTCGAATCAAAGTTACTCAATGACCAGTGACAAAACTCTCAACGTGTCAATTATTAAGGAACGGAGGAAGTACTATATTAATAATAAATTACATTCCACTTGCACAGACGCATCACACACGACATTTATTTTATACCATAAAAATTTTAAATAAATACCCTTTACCAGCAGCTCTGCTTGAATCTGAAAGCATTTACAAGCATGTATTTTTCAGACAGCTGTGAAGGAAGTTTATGAAGCACTACCAAAATTAACACAACTTTTGTGAAGCTGGAAGGCTGGAGTTATCCAAGTCCCACAGCTGCACTGGATGCCGGTCCAGTTGAAGTTCCCAACACGGGCTGCACAGTTTGGGCACGGCAATTTACCTTCTGGGCCGCCTTCCTCCACTGCTGGATAATGTCAGGATTTATCACAACAATAAGATGCGGGCAACCATTTTCATAACAGTGGAAGGTTTATTAGCCAACATATAAACGAGCTACAATCACAGTCGAGGATGTGTCGAGAAATGGTACCTGTACTCATCCACCGAAGAGGCTCAACAAATACGGATGAGCAGTCGCTGCTGTCAGATTGGCCGTATGAACTTCTGCTCCTCCTTCTTGGCCATGGGTCGCCTTCCCCGGGAACATGATCCAAAACATTTTCCTGCAATGCAACAATTCTGTGGCATTTCTTGCAGCAGTATGCAGTAGGGTGGCATTGGGGTTGTTTAGCGAGGAGCGATGTTTCGCTCTCAGAAGAAGCTTTTTCAGATGGCAAGCAAGGATCAGGGGCAAACCTAGAACAATCTACTTTTCCTCCGCGGTTGTAGGAGTTACCTGCTATCACAATGTCACATTTACCAAATGCAAAAACTTGTACAGCCCCCCAAAGAAAGAAAGAGTTCAGTGGCATAGTAGGAAACAGTAAGAAACCTAATACGTTTAAGCGGAAGCGCTTGTATATAGGACTGGATCGGTCAACCTTGAAGCCCATTTGTTCAAACATTTTCAACTGAAGCCATGGATAAAATTTTCACAAATGACACAAAAACACGGCAAGGATTAAACACAGAGTATAATGAATGACTGAAGAATGACATAGGTAAGGTATAAATCATCGCACCTGCTCCAGGAAACTGTCATTTGGGCATACTGATTCGCAGCACTGCCTTATAGATTCAAGTGCATCTAGTAATCACATCAAAAGCCAGAAATAATTTAAGAAAAAAAGAAGATCCAATAAAATTCTTCAAAGAAAACAAAGATGTCCCAATTTATTACGGAAGTATCATTAGAAAGAACCAGACCCTAAACCGGCAAGAAATTTTACACCTTCTTGCGATAGCTGTTCAGTTCTCATTATGTATGCCATTATAACAGATACACTGCAACAAACATGAAACAGATTAGTGAAAATTAGGAATCAACAAAAAAACATGATAAAAGACTTACACTAAATGCCTTCTCAAGATGCCGTATGAGAATTACAAATTAGTAAACAAGCACAAAATCAATTTAGTGAAGCCTTATTCTTATGGTTTTAATCATGTACTCCAAAAATCTGAAAACTTCAATAAGACTAAATGGAGGCATCTCAAACAGAGGTCATATGGAAGTTATGAGTGTATGCAGTGTCACCTAAAGATTTATGTGAATTGTGACAACCCATTTCAGAGCAATATTGAGGTTGTTTAATTTATCCACCTTGTACCCAGCGTGAAAATCAAGATCAACATATATACCAAATGCAAATAATGATGCAACTTTAACGCCCATCGCCATTCTACTTAATAGTTAAAATTTTAAGAAGTTAAATACAAAAATGTTGAAGTAGAAGGATAGCAGAATAAGCAATGTCAACAAACCCCGCAAATAGACTCCAAAAAAAAAGGAAATAGATAAGCGAAGATGGGATTTCCAAACCTCAAAGAATCAGGGTATAAGTTCTACCTTCTTGATACACCAGCATAGCAATGAACTAAAACTGATCCCTCTTTCCTGCCATCTTCAATAAAATCCAAGCAGATATCCAAGTGGTCCAACAAATTTTCATTCTCTGAATCTCTCAAAGGCACAGCCATTCTCAAAAATTTCAGATCCTGGCCAGCATATTCCAGCAAGTAAAGGAGCTTCTTGGGCGGCAATGAACTCCTCAATCCATTTTTTGAAACACCTTCAGGTTCCAAGTCCTCAACATAAACTTTTTTCATTTCTTTGTTTGGAATAGGAGGACCACCCCACTCCAAGAAGGCTGATAAAGACTCTGATGAAAGAACTGATAGAATGTGTGTGAATTCATTACTTCCATATTGCAGAATTTCCGCAGCATGAGTGATGTTACCAAAGAATAATCGCTCACGCACAAGATAAGGCATCTCCTATAGTCAATGTAGCACACACAGAATTATCCAGAATCAGTCATTTTCCATCAATAATAACCTTTCCACTACAGATCAAACCAAATACATACTCCTACACACAATCAGACAAGACAGATGAATTTGCAAAGAACAGAATCACAGATTATGGTAACGCATTATCTGTCATGAATTAAAGTTCTAAGAATGGCAAAGCCTTAACTTCTTCTCAGATAAATTTGCATAACCCTACTTCTTTCATCTATTTGTAACCTTTGCACCACAAAATCCAACTGTGCGGTTCAATAACACAATCACGGGCTAATGTAATAACTAGGAAGTACGACTCTTAATACCTTATCAGATAAAAAAATAAACAATTTTGTTAAAAATCAGACTGGATCAACGGTCAAATGAGACGCAAATTGAACCTACTCAAAGTCTCAAACTGTTGAAAACACTTCCTCAAGTTTGGAATAAATACAGATTCTATTTTAAAGCAAATCTCATTTCAAGATTAATTTTTCACCGATATCCTTTTGTTTAGGGGGGAGGGGAGGGTAGATTTAATATCTCCTACGCTTGTGAATTTTATTGCTCCTTATTCGATACTATAAGAAAACTTCTTTAACGGGTTCATAAATTTCATATGTAAAATAAATATATAAGCAGACTAATCAGTAACCCGCTAACTTTTAACTCTTCATCCCACTCTCCTGGAAAGCACCTCCCCAGCTTCTTATGTCTTCACTTGCTCTCATGTTGATTCAATTATTTAGCATTACTGGTCCGTAAAGCCTTTCCAGTTATGTAGTTTTTCCTTTTTTGTTTTTTTTTTTTTTTTTTTTTCTTTCCCCTCCACAATTCTGACCTTTCAATATAACAACTCGTTTAAGCTTCAGAATATAATATTCACTCATTTGTAATATGATATGACTTAACACATGTAAGAACATGGTGTTCACCAAAATTTAGGCATATAAGTAATTTTATTCCAGAAACATTTGATATAAGCGAAAAATAATGTTATGCCAATTAAATACATCTACACAAAGTGTACACACAGAGTCACATACATATATGAAATATTGAAAAAATTATTTTCTTGAAATGGTTGGACCAATTTAATCAATAAGCCTGAAAATTATCAAATTTAGCAGGTCGTAAAAACATTGCAATTAAAGATAAAAGAAAGGCATTAATTTTAAGTTTTAGCAATTCACCTTTCATACAATAAGACAATCATACAACAGTGAGCTGATTGAATAATTGAGAAAGAAAACCACAACTTATGATCTGATCATCAATTAAAGATATAACAGAATGGGATAATCTCAAGTTCTCTCGTCTCAATATAATTGTTACATTCCCTTCCGACACATTTGCCGATACACATTTTTAACGGTTTATAACTTAAATTGTGTATAATAAAAACTTATAAAAAGTTGATTGTCTAAAACTATAAGATTGGATTGGACGAATCTAATAAGATCTCATATGACTATATTTTTCCTTACATAAATATAAATATGATAAAAATTTGAATCAAAGTTACACAGTGAATAGTGTTAAAAAATCCAACGTAATATTTATATCGAGACGGAGGAAGTATTTAACTTGTGTAAGAAAGATCACTTTTAGATAGCGTACAAGCCACGATCTTTGGGCAAAAATGAAATCAAATAAAGAATCATTTCCTCGCTGCGATGAGAACACCGAAGAGCTAATCCGTAAACAGAATCAATGAATACAAATTGAAGACAAGCAAAACCATTTCATAAAATGCTAAAAAGAAAAACGGAAGGAAAAAAAAATATTATCCAGTTATTCTAGCGATGCTCAACTTGCGATAGTGAAAAGAGATGGAAGTAGTCTGTAATGAATCGAAATTGGCAAAGTCCTTGGAAAAATGAAGATATTTTCAAGAAAACTGCAGTAATAATCTGTAGCGTACCTTGTGGGGGTAGATGGGAATATTCCGGCGAATGGAGGGCGATTGCTGCAATGCGACGGAGGCTCTCTGTTTGGTCCGAGGAGTCCGTGAACTAAGAGCTGTTTCTCAATTTTATAGCTGTAGCAGGCAGTTGGCACGTGTGAGTTTTTCTTTAGTGAAAAAGGCTTTTCGTTTGGCATCATGTGGAAAACAAATGTCCAAATTTATCTAGCGGAAGAAATACACCGTTGCTGACATTCCAACATCCTCCGCTAATCACTTCTTTCAAAATATTACAAATACTTACAATCAATTAGTATTATAGTAATTGTATGGTTAAGTTCCTTGACTTCCAATGGAAAGTTGGTGGTTCGATTCCCCAACCGGCCCCCTATCCCTTCTTTTTATTCATATTTGCATTGACTTACATCATCCCTTTTTCAGGCCTTTAGTGACTCCTAAAAAAAAAAAATAGTATTATAGTAGAATACAATGAAAATATTAGGTGATGCATATGAACACTTGTGTGTGATGGGAAAAATGTTCCGCTTGCCATTTGTGATGTTTTAAATGTGCAAACTATTTTAATGGAATTTTTTTTAACAACTTATATAGGTTATGAAAGGACAGTGAGAATCTATGACACACAAATTACAAGGATAAAGATGAGGGATAAGAGTCTGGTGGGGGAATCAAACGCCCAAACTATAGGTTGAGGGTCAGAAGACTTGACTATTATGGTAAGTCCTCATCTCCAACTATTTTAATGATTGGTTTACGAGATTGCAAAATATTGTATAAACAATTATTACAATATTCTTATTATCTACATAGTATTAAAAATTTTACACACAGTTGGATTTAAGTGATATGAGTCATTCTTTTTAAACAAAGGTCTTAAGTTTGAGTTTTATGTAAGATTTTTTCAGAGAAATAATTATTCAATGCCGCAAGGAATAGTTTTGACAGTCTCGAGTTCGGGATACACCCAGTGGTGGATTCAGAATTTTTCGAGAAGTAGGACCGGAGTCTATTTTTTCTAAATTTTAAATAAAAAAAAATTTTAAAAAAAATTGGTAAAGAAAAAAGTAATATAAATTTTTTTTTAAAAAAAAATTTGAGGTAGGGCCGAGGCCCCACCGAGCCTAGGGGTGGATCCCCTATATACACCAATTTTTTTTTTCCTATCTCTCGCGCTTGTTTAGTACTACTACGTATCAATAGTTTTACTGTTTGTTGTTTTTCTTTGTTACTAGTACATGATAAGTATTACCGAAATCCAAGTTGCACAATCTTGGCTGCTGCCATCTACAGACTACAATAATAAAATCCAAGCTGACTGTTTGTCTAACAAATCCATCCACATCCTCTGAATTGATGATATCTTGAGGGCAGCAGCACAGCCATTCTCACAAACCTTCTTCAGTCTCTGAGTTCCTCCTACCCATGCATCTCCTTCCATAAAACAAACAAACAAACAGTGAAACAGAAAAGTAATACTCCTACTTATTACCCTAGACAAACAAATGCATAATCGTTAAAAAAAGTGAATATAACAACACCACAATTCAACTTACATAACTCTAGCTTCTACAGTAGTATGTTTGCACTGGAAAACCGACCCACGACTCCATAAGACAAAAATAGAGCCACTATAGCCAGGATTAGTATAGACTGATATCGAATAATATTGCGAAATATATTACCTACAACACATGATGATGCGATCATCATCTAGTAGTACTCCCTCCGTCCATTAAAAGTGGCCACTATTCCTTTTTGGGGTGTCCCATTAAAAGTGGCCACTTTCCCTTTTAAATAAATTAGAGTAACATAAACATGATTAAAAACCCCACAATAATGACAATTGTACTTTCTGCACAAAGTCCCTATATATGTTTAACCATTAATATCTCAAAATGGGTATAAATAAAAATTATATAAAATATATATTCTAAAACTATACGATTAGACGATTCCAACAAGATCACACTTGACTATTTTTGTCTTTCTACATCATACGATAACATTAAGTCAAAGTTAAATAATAAATATGGTTAAAAGTCAAATGTAACCATTATAAATTAGATGGATGAATTAGTCAAATTTACTCACACCACTTTAACTACTAATCCCACTACCTAAATTCTCGTGCCCAAAAGAAAGGGCCACTTATATTGGGACAGAGTGAGTATTAAAGAATTGCACAGTTTTCAATTCTCTACTGTACTTCTGTTCAACTTGCATAAAGCTATGGAAAAATTGCAAATTGACTAGTCAGGGAGAGAGACAGACAGAGAGAGAGAGATTGGAAAGACCCGGTTTTACACTTAAATGTTCCTATTCAATAAGCTCACATTTTCACAAATCACAAATTCAATTCAGCCAACGAACCTAAAACAACCCACAATCAACCGGCCGATTCCGATGGCGGCGACTACCGGCACCGCCTGCCTACTACTTTTCCTCGTCCTCTTCTTCCCCGCCGCCCTTTCATTTCCAACCGCCGCCTCCCCCTACCTCTCCCCCACCACAATTTTCCAGAACTACCAAAACATGCTCACAAATTTCAAGATTTTCATCTATGATCTGCCTTTTGACGCCGACGCTTCACCGGCAGCTTCTATTTTCTACAATTCCCTCCTCCGCAGCCGTTTTCCCACCCATGATCCCTCCCAAGCAGACCTCTTCTTCGTCCCCTTCCCCGCCGGCACCTCCCCGCGCGCTTTGTCCCGTCTCATCAGGAACCTCAGAAATACCTACCCCTACTGGAACCGCACCCTCGGCGCCGATCATTTCTTCCTGTCTCCTTCCGGCATTGATTACTCCTCTGATCGAAATGTCCTCGAGCTCAAGAAGAATTCCGTCCAGATTTCCCTTTTCCCCGTCGTTTCCGGCTTATTTATTCCCCATAAAGACATCACTTTGCCCCCTTTGAATTTGAGGGACGCCCCGCTTTTCCACGTCCCAATCGATACCGACAATTCTACTTCATTTCTTGCATACCTAAAATGGGATGAAACTACGGAGCCGAATTTGGTCAACGGGTTGAAGGGTCACTCCGATTTCTTGGTGGAGGAGAAATCCAACCCTAGATTGAGTAATTATGACGGGGCACTAAGTAAGTTCTGCCTGTTTCTTTACAACGGGGAGGTGACGGGGCTGGTGGACGCCATGGCCCGGGGCTGCGTGCCCGTCATACTCGTGGATCATCCGGTCCAGGACTTGCCTCTAATGGATGTCTTGAGATGGTCCGATCTGTCTTTCCTGGTTGCTGCGGCGGCGCCGACGAGCAGCGGCGGCGTGGCCGATCGGCTGAAGGAGGTATTGAATGGTGTGAGCGAGGAAAAGTACGAAAGCATGAGAGAATTGGGAATGGCGGCCAGCAAGCACTTGGTGTGGAACGAGGAGCAGCCGCAGCCGTTGGATGCGTTTCATATGGTGATGTATCAGCTGTGGCTGAGACGGCATGTGATTCGATACGCCCGGAGGGAGTTGATTGTCTCGTAAAAATGTCTTCTTTCGTAGGTACGCCAATGGTCGCCGTTGCATTTGTACCTGGATTTGGTCAGCTGATCTGTTGTGAATTGTGGTTAAAACAATCTATTAACTTTTCTGTTTGTTTACTTGCTACTATTAATTATTTGTGGTGCTGTTTATATGTAATCCTAGCTACTAAGTGAAGCACATGATCATATACGGTGATCAGTTATTCTGATCTGGTGTTGGAAGTTGGGAGTGAATTTCATTCCTATGTATTTTGAAATAGCTAAGAATACGTTGAATCCTACAGGGTCTCTGCAAGTTTTCATAGGTTCATTTAGGGAGAAAAGTTGTACTGTCGCATGTAAGAAAAGAGGTTTATTTCAGAACCCCTTTGTACTTTGTGATGCAGTTTTGTGTTGCTTGATGTTTTGCTTGAAGACTAAGAAAGGGTGAGATTGTGAGAATGAAGGTTGAAGGGGATAATGCAGAGAGTTTGTCTACAATTTGTCGACATTCACCGAATACCCCCTTGAGAACAAACCCCTACTATAATTTCTGAATGCATAGAAGGAAAGGGGTTGATCTTATATACCTACATGATGAACCAAGATTGTCGGGATCCCAAAATTAGACCAAGCTCTGCAGCAATCTGGTGTTTTAATAAGACAGGAATTGACAAAACAACCTGGTTATAAGCATAGCTATGATCTTTATTAAACAATGTTGAGGATGTTAGGATTGAAAATCCACAGCTGTTGTTATCATGCTCATGAGGAGATTCACATCCATTAAAACGGTAGGGCAATTGAATTTGAAGTGGTTCATGAAATGCCCCAATAGGCAATAGTAGTAAGGTTGCAAACCTGACGAATATGCTTTTAGGTGCTTGTTGGATGCTCATGAGGAAAATGCTTTGGTTTTTGAGAACATGGAGTTGGGATTCAGGCTAACATAAGACATTTTTCTTGGTTAGTGTAAATGAGGAAAGTTAGTTAATGGAAGGCAGTGTTGGTGAATTGAAAGAAGCTGAGGAGGATTTGAGGCTGATTGTTATGGCTGATAACAGTAGCAGGCAGAATGGTAGCTGATTTCCATCCTCTGGTAACAGTAACACATAGGAATAGATTCCATATTGGTAGACTGTTTGTTGGGCGTTATCAAGGCTATGTCTGGAAATCTCACTTTATTATAGTTTAAAGTTACTACTGCTGTGTATAAAACGCAACATCATTGATAACATTTTGATTCCAATTTACAAACAAATATTTGTCCCTCTCTCCATCTACAAATGATGAATACAGAGTTATAAGTAATTAATTTATCTCCATCGGTCAATTCCAAGTGCCTACAAAGTCAATAAAAGCCATCAAAATATCTAAATAGTATTTCTATACATTTAAAATCAATTTTGTTCAAAAGAAATATTAGTATTATTCTTTTTATTGCAAGATAATTGTGAAAAATGAGTTGTCACCAAAAAAAAATTGGCCATATGTCACCAAAAAAAAAAAATTGTGAAAAATGAGTGGTCTGAAATTCATATAAGGCACACTGAATTAGGTCGGAAGAAGACGAGAGCAGTGGCGGCGGATCCAGAAAAAAATTTAAGCGGGGTTACAAAAATAATAATTTAAATTTAAATTTAAATATATTAAATATAATATTTAAATTTAAATATATTAAATATAACAATTAAAACATACCTCTTACAAATACTCTATACGGTCTTTCATACTTTGGAATCGACTAATAACAGCTTCATTCATAACATTGAGGAGAGCTTCTTTCTTATAGCACAAATAAGAGAATCCATGATAAAAAAATCGTCACCTATTCGATTTCGCAAATCAGATTTCATAAGTTTTTGGGGTCCCCACAAAAATTTAAGCAGGTGCACTAAACTAAGCATAAATATTTTTTACTTTACAACACAATTTTACAATTTTAAGCGATGTCCCCGGTAGTCCAAAGGTGCGTCCGCCCCTGGACGAGAGAGAGACTTGGGGTAAAAGGAGAGAAGGGCGACTCCGATCCGATCCACCACCGAGAGAGTCCATGGGGTAAATGGCCTGCAGAGATTGACGACGACTTACACACTGAAAGACCATAGATGATGATGATGGGGTGCGTCGATTGTTGTAGTATATATGATATTGCTGAAGAAGCTGCAAGAGCTTACGATTACGAAAGCCCGACAGATAAGGGGCAGTAAAGCGGAGCTTAATTTTTTTGGTATCATGGCATGTATGTATTGTATTGTTGAGAGGTGGATCTACAGAGCAGAAGCAAATCAGGCATGGATGATGGAGCTCCATTTATGGAGGATTCTCCTAATTACTTGATGCAAAAGGGCAAGGTCGCGCAGCACGAAGAATTTCACGCCCAGTAATGACATTGACTAGTATTCTTCTTTACTTACCACTATATCATCAACAGATCTAGGTAAATCTCTTTATGTTTGTTTATAAAAATAAAAATAAAATAAAATTAACCTGCATGTTTTGTAATTAATGAGCATTTTTTGGCTTACTTCATTTGCTAGATTTGTCATTACTGGACGCAAAATTCTCCAGACACGGCCATGCCAGCTTGTGCCAGCGTCCTCCACAGATAGAGCTCCATCATTCTGGAAACTGGAAACCAGTTGTTCATACTTTGATATGCAACAATGTATGGATGAAGTTGATGATTCCAGAAAATTAAGGTTTTGTTTGTTGCTTTACTGCCCTTGATCCGTCGGGCTTTCATAGTCGTAAGCTCTTGCAGCTTCCACAGCAATCCTCTCATCCCATCTCGCCAATCTTTACAGGCCATCTATCCCAGGGCCTCTGCCGGATTCATGATTGCCAGGTTGGAAATTCAAATGTAATGTATATCTCATGAACTGGAGACTTATTACTGTTGTGTAAACTGGGAATAATCATAATCATAGTATATGGGATATATATAGCCAAGTTCCTGTTAGGATAATGAAGTAGTCAAATTTTGAGATAGATAAAGATGGAAACGAAATTCGAAAATGTAGTAGTGACTATGAAGAAGCAGGTAGGAAAAGGAAACTATGGGCATTAAAACCGGGGGTGCAATTCCAGCTCCCTCCAGGATTTGCCTTGAAATTTATCCATTATCCGTACACTGTAATTTTCCATGTGTACTTCCTTGTTCGTCCTTTTCCTCCTCGGTTGAACATGTATGCAGATTTATCTAAATAATCCTATTAAATTAATATATTCATTATATTTATAGTACTAGTATCTGACAAAACAAACTAGTTGTATATAATCCCTCCATCCCATTTAACTTGTCTTGTTTGACTTCTGCACACAATTCAATGCAATTTTTTAATCGTTAATATCTCAAAATATATACAATGAAAACTTTTGTAAAATACATATTCTAAAACTACATGATCATACGATCTTAACAAGACCCAACTCGACTATGTTTTTCCAAATATATACTTACAAGAAAATTAAGTCAAAGCTGAACAATGAACAGTGTCAAAAAATCAAATAAGACACAATAAGTGGGACGGAGGGAGTAATAATGGAAAAAAGGCTAATGTAGTCCTTTTTTTTTACAAAAAAATCAAATTAGTTCTTTTTTATTTTTTGGCCCAATTGGTCCGCTACATATACTAATTACGTCCCAATTGGTCCTCCACCCACTAATTATGCCCTAATTACATATTTTTGGCCAAATCAGTCCTTTTTTTTTCAAAAATTTAAATTGGTCCGTTATTAATTTTTGTCCCCTCTCATGCAGTCCAATACACATTTCAAACCACTAATAACTCAAATTTGATATACGTAAAAATTCTAAAATTTCGATATTTATAAACTACACGACGAGACGAATCTAACAAGATCCTACTTGGCTCATTTTAACTTGTATATCTAGGTCTGTTATTAACACGACGAGACAGACATAGATATACAAATTAAAATAAGCCAAGTAGAATCTTGTTAGATTCGTCTCGTCGTGTAGTTTATAGTAAATATCAAAATTTTAGAATTTTTACTTATATCGAATTTGAGTTATTAGTGATTTGAAATGTGCATTGGACTGAGTGAAATGGGGCAAAAATTAATAATGAACCAATTTAGATTTTTGAAAAAAAAAAGACCGATTTGGCCTAAAATGTGTAATTAGGGCATAATTAGTGGGTGAAGGACCGATTGGGACGTAATTAGTATATGTAGCGGACCAATTAGGCCAAAAAATAAAAAAAAAGAACTGATTTGATTTTTTTTTGTAAAAAAAAAGGACTATATTGGCATTTTTTCCGAGTAATAATTTAAACAATAGAAAAACCATAAATAAAAAATACCTCTTGTTATTTGTATTCAACACTTTACCCATACCTACCTTAATACCTCTTGTTATTTGTATTCAACACTTGTGAGAATTGGATGGACCATTGTTTTTTGTTCTATTTGGGTTGGTGGTAATTGGTATTGTAAGCGTTGAACAAAGCAAACAAGTGAAGTAGTGATGAGAGGTCTACTTGCCCACTAGTCTAGTTGAGTATATATCTCGTCTCGGATATACTTCTACTTTATATATATATTTTGATAATATAATAGCAAAACAACGTGCTATAATAAATATATACCGCCCATTGGAGGACGCAACTAATAACCATGGCTAGTTGGAGCTTAATTGTACTAATATAATATGGTTGCAACCTTTCCAAGTTTGTTTTTTTTTTTTTTTTTTTTTCCCTTGAAGGAAAAAAATTACACATTTACATATGTATAAAAAGAAATTGAAATATCCTAGTTTAGTGGAGTCGGATAGCAGCAGGATGATGAGTCGCAGTGTCACACGCACATAGATGAATTAAATGGAGTGCTAATATAGTAGTAGTATATTGGGGCATGTGCATGTTAAATCATGAATCAAGGTTGCATTTAGATTTTAGAGTGAGGATGCATGGCAATTAAAAACAGTGTTGAAATATAATGATCGTGTTAACAAACAACTTACAGCTGGATTTCAAGACTTGGATGCCCTCATTACTATGTAATGTTGTGTTTTGGAAAAATTGCCAAAAAAATCCCTTTTGTTTCGTTTTTTATGGGATCCATCCCTTCCCTTATTTTAGCCCCAAATAGTCCGGTTCGAATGCTAATCTAGGCCAATTGAGTCCTATCTTTATTAATGGAGTGCAATTATGTAACCTGGCAGTGGATTATCTCACTAATTGGCTGGAAAGCCACGGTGGCAAGTCAAATGCCAATGTAGGAGTACAATATAAGCAGTCAACCCACACCACACAGCCACTGCTCCCATTTCTTAATTTTCTTCTTCCACTCCAAACTCTTCCCTCCACAGAATCATCTTCTCCTATACGGCTCTTTTCTTTGCACTTTCTTCCTCTCTCCACTATGGCTCTTTTCAGATCTTTTTCTTCTTGTTCTCAATTATGAGTGTGACCGAGATTGGTGCCCCATATCTACATCTACTTGTACCTCGATATTCAATTCATGTTTTCTTGCTTGACTTCTTCTAAATTTATGATTTCAATTTTCCTTGTTCCAAGATTTATGTTCTGTGAGAATTGTGATTGTTCTGATTGAGGGAAAAGGTATGGATTTTTTTTTTCATTTTTTTCATATGTTTTGTTTTTGGGAAAATTATTCCTTTTTTTCTTTTTTTTGGGTGGGGGTGGGGTGTATGTGCGCGCGTGGTTCTAGAGAATTACGTTGTGTGTATGTTTTTCGCCTCTTGCTGAGATGAATTCTGTTGGAGTTGGCTTTTGTTTCTTCCACACTAACTCTATTTGATGTCAGCGGTATTGTTTTTATATGGCTTGCAAGAACTTGTATAGCTCTAACTTGGTGGTTGTTTGACAGAATAATGTAGATTTAGAATTCTTCAGAATCCATCGCCGTCCATGGCTTCCCCGATTTCAGAGATCTAGGGCTCCTGTTCGCTTTTGGGGGGTGGGGGAAATAACGAAAACTTGGGTGCATTCTGTTGACCCTTCTTTTTAATCGGGAGTGCTATGTAGCATTTGACCTGCCTGCCACCATGGCTTCCCCAACCATTAGTGAGATTATCCACTGCCACGTCCGATAATTGCAATCCATTAGGAAATGTGGGACATATTTGGCCCGGATTAGCATTCCAACCGGACTATTATGGGCTAAAATAAGGGAAGGGACGGATCCGGTAAAAAATGAAACAAAAGGGACTTTTTAGACAATTTTTCCTTGTGTTTTTGAAGGACGATAAATTTTACTACTGCAGGTCTACGAGCTGAGGCTAAGCCCCGCAACAAATTAAATCCTTCAAAACCTCTCCTTCCATATCTGGACGAAAACAGAAATGGACCAAAAAGCATTTTTCTGGATGGTAAAAAAGAAAAAATGTTGTGAAAGAGTTTAGAAAATCACAAAGAGCTAATGAAAATTTTATTTTTTAACAAGAAGTTATTTGTTTTTATATTATTTAGATGAATCTATTTATTTATATTGCCCAGGGGTCTACCAAATATCATGAACGACCCTGAATACTCCATACAGTCTTAAAAAAACTCAGACGACTTTTTTATGAAAAAAAAGGGGAAGGATTAGTGATTCAGGGCATGGCATGGTATGTATGTATTCAGTTAATTAATTAGTACGGAGAGTCAACCAATTACTTTTAAAAAAGAAAACAAAAAGAAAAAAAAAAGAAATCATAAATTACTTTTTTTCCTTGTTATCTGGGTTCGGCTTTGTTCCAAAAAAAAAGAAAATACTAGTACTACTATTTATATAGGTTGGGGAAGTTTGATATACGAAGGTGATGGTGTCCCATTTATACTGCTGCTATTTGGACTAATAAAAGTCATCAAGTATTCTTGGAGACAATTAAGTTAAATTAACATCACCATCACCGCAATGCCAATGCCCAAAGATATGAAGTCGTTGATCCAAAAATTACTACGCCCATATAAAGTGGCCCAATCTGCATGTGAGAGTCTCAATCCATTAATCACTATAATTATCTATCTATCTATACTATAATAAATTGTGGAATTATTTTTTTCCAAATTGCCTGTTATACCCTTCTTATTTCTTCCCATTCTCCCTATGAAAAATATTCTATTCTGAGTATAAATGTAATTTTTCCCTACAAATTTAGGTCAGGGTGTAAAATGTAAAATCACTTCATATAAAAAACCACAATCGTCCGATTACACAATTAATCATCTCTAACCGTCCATTTCCTTCCTGCATATCTCTCAGGCTTCCGCTTAGGGATGGCAAAAAAGTTTATAACCAATGGGGAAAATTGAAAACCGAATTTTCGGTACGGTTTTGGGGGAGGATTATCGGGGATGGGCCGGGGATTGGGGATTTTTTCGGGGATTCTTTTGGGGACGGGGATGGGGATGGGGGAAGTAGTCCCCGCCCCGGCCCATCCCCGATATATTTAATATATAATTTATTATATATTTTATATATTATAGTTAATATTTTATACATTATATTTTATTAATTTGCTATCCAATCCAAAATAATTACAAAATGGTTGAGAACTTGACATATATCCTCTGTAATTTGCATAGCATGGACTCTCACCACCAATTTATTTGGCCTTTTAGTTTCGCAAAATAAAAATAATTACTAAAACTCATTTATTTAATGGGTTTATTATATATTAGAAACAAATATGAAATTTTGATGTGGATTATGGTTTATTGTTAAACAATATATTTGTGTGTTTTAATATTATAATTTATGAAATTGAAAATTGGCTTGAATAATATGGATTTGGTCCTCCCAATTACCGAAAAAATTGAAAATTGGCTTGTAAGTAAATCCCGATAAGATACCCGATGGGGATCGGGGAAATTATGATACCCATTGGGATCCCGATATGATCCCCGACGGTTTTGGGACTAAAAATACTAACGGTTTTGGGGATGGGATGCTACTCCGCCCCAAAACCGGCCCATTGCCATTCCTACTTCCGCTCTAATCTTCCTCTCTCTCGAGTCTCGCCAGACCTATCTATCGATTTCCAATCCCTAATTTGCGATACTCACGCAGAAAATTACCTCCACTACATGTACCTGCAAACGTGTTTTTTTGGCAGATATTTGAGTATTACAGAACAGTTCCCCTACCATTCAGTCTCGCGCTTCTTGGGAAAGATTTGAGAATTGTAGAACAGCTCCCTCCCGCCATTCAGTGGCTGGAATCGTGCTTCTACGGAGAGATTTCAGAATCGCATAACGGCTCCCCAATGCCATTAACGTTTTCCTCGCCTCTCTCCTCCTCCCTGCGCACCACCGGCGCTCCCTCCAATCTCCCCGACTGTTGCTCCTGTATGAGTATAAAGGTTCAATGGTCTATCTGTCTTTCTCCTTTGACCATTTACTAGCATTTAAATTCGTACTGTTGGGATTGCAGTAAAGGCATTTCTGCATCTGCGATGCCGTACATACATTCAACGAATCTAAGTTTGATTTAATTCACAAAATTATTATGTTCATACATACATTCAATATTTGTTTTTTAAATATTCAAATGCCTATAATTTCCATTCAAATACCTTCACTGGTGCTACAGCCCAGGAATATAATTTAGTCATGTTAGTGAGTTTACCCAAATGTGGATTACTTCAGATATTATTCGCAGATGTAATCAAACTGCTATGGTCCTGTCGTATAAATCCCATGTGTGGGAAGAGGAAATAATGCCACATCTCCAATCGCAATTACAAGTACTGATTTTGAAGCAAATCTCCACATTAGTAGGTCAGCTGTGAATAAAATAGTTAGAATATGAAAAACAATGAAAAACAAGCAGTTAGAATAGCATTTTAAAAGGTGTTTAGTTTTGGGGCTCCATGAATGTTTGCAGTATCTCTGCGTGATTGGGTGGCATGCCACATTAACTTAAAAAAGTTGAAATATTGTAAAGTGGAGAGGATGGATTGATTTATCATGAATTTAAATTTGTTATATGTATATAAGAGAAGTAAGATTACCTGTCTTCGTTTTCCCTTCAATTGTTAACTGTGGAGAGTATGGACCACTCCACTTATTTCATATTCTGTTGTTTGTTGTTGAATCTAGGCATCCATAATTTACAATCAGTAGACCTTCACTCCTGGTTACTATCATTACTATCCATAGTTATGGATGCATATTGAATAATTTTCCAAAGTTATGGATGCATATTGATAATTTTAATTTTTACTTTTACTTCTTTCATAAGATGTTTCATTAAATACCCCATATAAGTGGCGTGAAATTTGTGCAATTCATTCATATTCATATCATGTCCTATTTGCATTTTAACTGACATTGTTATTCTTCCTTTATGTCCCGCAGGTTCTTGGAGTTGGGTGCTCTTCTTGACCCTTGGAGGTTTAGATAAAGCTGCTCTATAATTTCTTTTCCATATGATCAACTTGCGTATGAAAATTTTGTGGCAAGATTTTGGGTTCTTGAATTTGGTAAATTATCTGATTTCATTGTGATGTTGTCAGGAACAGTTGGGGCTTGAGGTTTCCATCAGTCTTCAGGAACAGGTGTGGGAATGTGTTTCTTGCATTTAGTGGATTATCCGTTTTGATTGTTATGGTTATTGAAGTGGGTTTTTTTTTTTTTTCCCTCAATGCATATAATATGACTACTATTTTTTCTCTTGGTTTCTTCATGGATTTATATAAAGGATATAACTTCTGATATTTACTTCACACAAAAATCTATTTTTTTTTCTCCAAACTGAAATTCTTTTTTCCCCAAACAATGATCCTTATTTTCAGAGCACTTTTTCAAAATAAAAGCTTTGTAATCAGAAGACTGCATGACTGAAGACCGGATCTTCAATATCTAGAATTCAGATTTCTATTCCAGTTAGCATTGAAGAATATTTTATCAATCTTTGCCATGACATTTGTCTAGGTGAACTTAAAATTTTCGATGCCAAATTCATTCAATGGCAATTCTAAATCACTGATCTAAAGACATTCATTTGAGACCTTTTTTGGATTACAAAACTGTTTCTTCAGATTGATAAGGTATTCTATTAGAGTTTCCGAAACAAAACCAAGGATGATTGTTTTGGTTATGAAGATTTCTAAGCGGATCTCATACATCACCATTATAGTCATTTCATGCTAAGGTTTGCTTATTACATTTTAAGAAGTGTTCCTGTCACTTCACCACTTCGGCTTTCTTCATGATTCATGATTATTTTCCCTACTTTCTTGATCCATGCTTAGATTTAGTTTAGGTTAGAGAAATATTCTCAATGTATTCGAGATCAAAGAATATTCTCAAATAATATGTCAATTAACTGCTTAATTACAATGAAGAGAAAGGAATGAAATCTTAGGGTCTACCATCTGTGGCTAAATTTTGCTCAACTAAGTACATAGACAGACTTATTTTCTTATTCCCTTGCACTCTAAATGCACTTGGTAGCCCTGTATTGAATTGACATCCAAGCTAACCTTTTCCTTTTCTCTGCAGATAAAAGACATGACAAGAAGCTTGAATTCTATCAAAGCTTCACCATCCAAATGGTGGCATTTTACTGTCTCTGCAGATGGTTCTGGCCCCTTGGCTACTGTAGCAATTCAATAAATTTCATCGAGGATTTTAAGATTTTTTAAATGCTGGAAGGTATTATGCTTAAAATAACATCCTCTTTCCTTTTTTCGAGTTCAGGTATTCTCTGATAATTATTATTACTCATATACATGACAAAAGTGAGCACAAGCATATGCACTATTTCTTCGACAATCACATTTGGGGATTTTTTTTCTTGGTAGTATATATTTGAGCTATTATCCTATGTACTATATTGGAAACTCATCAATCGGTTTTCTGATGCTTTGCGTATGATGCATTTTGTTACAGTTTGGAAGAAAAATTGGAATCAATTAGAAATTCATTGGATCAAAGCTCTGAAGTCGGCATTTTTAGAGGCAAAAAGTGTGGCACTAGCATATGTAAGAGGAAATTGTACATCGGTTAATTTCTATTGGTTCCCATTGTGATTATTTTTCATTTATTGATTTACCTTCATTGGTTCTCTTCATTCCCGAATATCTCCAACACATTAAGATTCATGTGTGATGCAATTGAGACTCACATGCAAATAGATTTGGCGAAACAAGGAACTGGGCTATTGTACACATAGCATATATTAGTTAAGCTTATATTTGAAGTGAATTCTTTGTTGTGTAAAATATTTTGAATATGGCCGTATTAGTGGAAGTTTTATTTTATTTTATTTTTTATATTTATTTTTTAATTATACTTTTTGGGTGAGAATTTGTGCCCATGACTCAGTTTGTGCTTTTTTCGGTAGAGATTGTTGGAGTGATATCTAATGTGAAAATTTAAATTTATTGTGAGTATTTTGTATTTATTTATCTAATTTTTCCAGTCCCTAAAATTGGTATTCCTTCATTTCTTGAACAGTTATAAAGCAATGCACTTGAAACACTTTCGCATAAATGATTGTTGATGGGGTATTAGTTATCCTACAGAATGTCCTGAATAAGCTTACCTCTCATATATGTTAGTATCATTTCTAATTGATTCATTTGTGTACCTAATAATGTCTGAATATTTTCATTTATTCATTTACAATCCGATCACCCTCACTAAATTGTAAGCATATTTATGTATTGAATACTATGATCAATTCAATGGACTACATAAACAACAAAGCCATACTGGTATTCCACGATGTCTTTAAAACAATTACAGTAATTTATAATCAATAGATGTCTTTAAAACAATTACAATAATTTATAATCAATAGATTTTCACCAACTGTTGGCCAACCCTGAATTTATTAGAAATTGTCCATGCATATGGAGTTAGCTCCTCTTTGGAACATAGACAAGTCAAATCATATGGTGAATTACTTTAATTATGCATTTTGAATATGAAATGAAAGTTGAACTGGAAAAAAATAAAAAAAAAATAAAAAACACACACAAAGGCAAAAATGCCAGGCAAAAACACCAATCAAGGCCGTGAATTGGTGGGTAACGAAAATCTATTATATTACTTAGTATCGATTTGTGTTCTATTTATTTTGTTTCTTAACTTAAAATATGTTTATTTATTTATTTAAAAGAAAAAGAAAGCCACCACCCGCGCGCAACGCGCGGACAAAAAAACTAGTTATTGAGAAAAAGAGAAAGACCGCTAATGAGGCGGGAAGACGTGCACTAGGGATTGCCACCCACCCTATAAATATTAGAATTAACGGCCTAAGAGAGGACATCAAACCCTAAGCTCAAAAGCGCCGCACTTTTATTATTTTCATAGCTTTCTGCAGTTTTCAATTCCTTTTATTGCTTTCGTTCGCAATTCCTTATAATTTTTTCAATTTATTTAATGTACGCATTCCATTCAAGCTCTTCAATTTCTTTAATTTCGCTTGTATCCTTTCAATTTCGCTTGCCTCCCTTCTTTTTCGTTTGCCTTCATTTCACCTCGTTTGCCTTCCTTCCATATAATTTTTTCGATACAACAGAAGTGCACCTCAATCTCAATGTACTATCAAAATATACACTACACCATATCTTAGATTGCTGGTAATGCCTGACATTTATCTGAAAATACAACGTAATGGTTCTTATTACTTACTAATAATACTATTAATTAAATATTTATATAATAAAGGTTGTTCAACTATAAAAAGTAATATTTTTTTTGCTCGTCTCTTCAGACTGTGTTACCGGGAAAAAAAAAACTATAAAAAGTAAAATGCGGGATTCATTTGATAAAATAGTACTCCCTCCGTCCCATTAAAAGTGGCCACTATTCCTTTTTGGGGTGTCCCATTAAAAGTGGTCACTTTCCCTTTTAAGTAAATTAGATTAACATAAACATGATTAAAAACCCCACCATAATGACAATTGTACTTTATGCACAAAGCCCTTATATATGTTTAACCATTAATATCTCAAAATGTGTATAAATAAAAATTATATAAAATATATATTCTAAAACTATACGATTAGACGATTCCAACAAGATCACACTTGACTATTTTTGTCTTTCTACATCATTACGATAACATTAAGTCAAAGTTAAATAATAAATATGGTTAAAAGTCAAATGTAACCATTATAAATTAGATGGATGAATTAGTCAAATTTACTCACACCACTTTAACTACTAAATCCCACTACCTAAATTCCCGTGCCCAAAAGAAAGGGGTCACTTATATTGGGACGGAGGGAGTATACTTTTAATATTTTGTGTCCTAAGCCACCCATTCATGGAAAGTACAAGACTATTTAGAAAGAAGATTTAATCAAAATAATTGTCCAACTAAAAGATTATTGCTTAGGTCTTTTGTAATTTCAATATTTAAAAACTAAAGAGCCAATCTTTGGTTGGTTTAATGATGATTGGGATTGATTTTGATCATGTAAACTATGATTTGATCTCCCCCAACCATTTTTTTTTAAAAAAAAGAAAGAAAAAGAAAAAAGAAATATATATATATATATATATATATATAATCTTGTAAAGAAAAAAGGACTCCGTAAATTAGTTCAAAAAAAATTATTAATTCATAATTTTAAAAAAATTAAAAATACTAAAAGGCTAAAAAAATTCACTCGAGAATAATTTTTAGTAGATCAAATTTACACAAATCTTTTTGCTTTCCCAATTCACAATATCACAGACTATACTTTCTTTGACATTGAGGTTGTTTGGATGACAGCATATTGATCGGCATATAGCATATTGGAAGAGCATATTGTCTCACAGTTCTCTCCGAATCTGCTATCTGCTAGCGGATCCGCTGACTCCCAAACATCCCCATTATACTAAAAGGGTAGTATTTACTTTGTAGGACGGAATTGATTAAGATTATAATTCTTTTCTATCTCACTCATATGATAAGAGTTACTATAGATACATAATAAAATTAATAATACTGAATATGGAGTATATATCAATCATAGGATCTAATCATGAAAGGTAAGTATCCAAAAGGTGTAAAGTGTAAACGAACTATACAATAAAATGGAATGATAATTTGGTTGAGTAGTATATCCCTAACTTAGAACCTTATGGATGGGATTTAATTTTCACATATCTCTCTGACTAAGATGTCTTTTTGGGGAGAAGAACCGGAACTTTGGAAGTACCCACAGTGGGATGCCTAAGATACAATACCAAATGTGTTTTTTTCTTGGTCAAGAATTATTATAACAATTCTATTTATTGATTCAAAATTATTCAACGGTAACTTTATGCAAAAATTACTGCGGTCTGCGGCATTGAGTTTGAATGTTATTTGGAAACAAGTGAACAAACTCTTCACCGTCAGATCAGATCTCAATCGGACGGCTGCACTATCCCAAATAGAATATAGCCGTTGTTCTAATTTCTAAGGGCAGTGAAGCGCTGCGTTCCCACCTTCAAAAGGGCATTCTTCCTCCTCGCTCGCCACACAATTCCCTGTGCATTTCAGAGATCTCAGCGGGACTGAGATATAAAGAGTTGTTGAAGGAAAGGTTTTGGAATTCTAGGGTTTTGAAAATGGGTTCAAGACACGTATCTCAAACGCAAGGCGCAGGTAATCTTGAAAAGGGACTTGTTTTCTTCAATGAATCCGTATGTGCATACGCATCTAGTGTTGTGGATTCTACGTGGCCTGATTTTTGTTTGGATGGTGATTTCTGTGATCGGAATTGATAGTCATCGTTATGCGCGTTTCGATTATTTCTGATTTTATTCTTTATTTTTACATTCTTCGATCCTGGGACTTGGCCCCGCAATGGCGTCATTCTACCTGTTTTCTGTACCGCCCTATTTATTGAGTAAAATCTTGAGTATGAACCCTAAATCCTTGAGAGTTAGATTCTTTAATCCGATAATATCCTTGATTGTTTTTTATTTTAATTTTTTTCCCCCTTTTGGTGTCATGTTGAAATAAACCTGCTGCCTCAAACATTTCTCATTTAACATGTGGCCCTTGAAAATTTTCTCAATAAATTTTAATCCACGCAATGTTCTTTGGTTTTCATTTCGTCCAGTGTTGGGTCTATCATTTCTAAATTCGAGTCTCAGGTTTTGTTGATATGTACTGTATGATTCTGCTCATCACTTGCAGGCTTTGGTTCTGTTGATATGTTTTTAATACCTTTTGCGAGTTATCCCAAACCTGTAGGTTTTGATGTACCTGTATTTCTTATTGAATTTTGCAGCAGAGGTTGCAGTTCCCAAGGGTGGTCAAAAGCAGAAGAATGGAGCAGCTGGAAACAAGAATCGACGTGCTCTTGGCGACATAGGAAATCTAGTTACTATCAATGATATCGGTGCCAAGCAAGTTCCCGTTTCTCGCCCTGCTACACGGTATTAATCTGCAAAATCTTTAACTTTCTTGAATACGAAGAAGCCAAGTCGTGAATACGATTACCCCATTGGCATTTGTTTTGTGCTTTCAGGGGATATTGTGCTCAGTTAGCTAAAGAACAGGCTGCTGCTGCTGCAGCAGTCAAAAACAAGGTTTATTTCTTTTAGGACAATTTTTTATCGTCACTCTCTGGATTGATTTAATTGCAGTTGTTTAGTGAGCACAGTATCTGATCGTACTGTTTTTACCTACAGAATCCTTTGGTGGAAAATAGAAATGTAGCCAATGGAGTTCAACTGGCTAAGAAAGCCATGGCTCGCAAGCCTCTACAGAAAAAAGCAGCTAGCAAACCGAATCCTGAGGAGATAATTGAAATCAGCCCCGATTCCAATGAGATTTCAGAAAAGAAAATTATTGTCGATACGGCGAAGGCAGGAGAAAATTCATCGAAAAAGAGAGCCCCAACTCTTACAGCTACTCTTACTGCTAGAAGCAAGGTTATCTATACATTATTTAGTCTATATATATAGTGATTTTAAGAAGAATGCTAACAGAATTTGCAAGAAGTTTCGGGATTTCTTAGATTGAATAATGATTGGTTTACAGGCTGCTTGTGGGTTGCCTTACAATAAATTGAAAGAACAAGTACCTGATATTGATGCTGTGGATCGGGATAATGATTTGGCTGTGGTAGAATACGTCGACGAGATGTACTCGTTCTACAAGTCGGTTGAGGTATACAATAGTTTACATTACGAACAAATTTGACTATAAATATGATAATTTACTGTGGCCAGGGTAAAATATGGACTCTGTGTGTTGGCATTGCAGAATGAGAATAGGGCTTTTGGCTACATGGACAAACAACCTGAGATAAATGAGAAAATGAGGGCTATTCTGATTGATTGGCTTGTCCTAGTTCACCGTAAATTCGACCTTTCTCCAGAGACCCTTTACCTGACATTGAACATCACTGATCGGTATCTGGCATCAACGGAAACCACGAAGCGGGAGCTGCAGTTGGTGGGGATAGGTGCAATGCTCATCGCTTCTAAATATGAAGAAATTTGGGCTCCTGAGGTTGCAATAATATCCATTTACACAACGCCATATTCATTCATCCATAAAAGTTAATATTACGTTACAAGATTTCTAATGTAACTTTGGTTCTTTGTACAATTTTTGTGCTTGTTGCAGGTTGAGGAGTTTGTGAACATTTCGGATAGAACGTACACGAGCGAACAAGTTCGGGCTATGGAGAAAAGAATATTAGGAGAACTTGAATGGAACTTGACCGTCCCCACACCATATGTATTCCTCGTTCGTTTCATTAAAGCCTCCATGACCGACTCGGATGTAAGCAGCACACATAACTAGCAGCATTCTTGCTTGCTTCATTTTTTATCTTACTGTTTTTCTGAAGATGATGAACTACTACTCTTTGCTAAAACTATTATACATGCAGGTGGAAAACATGGTATATTTTCTGGCTGAGCTAGGACTAATGAATTATGCCATCCTCGTGCATTGTCCATCGATGATTGCTGCCTCAGCAGTATACGTAGCACGATGCACATTAAACAAGGTGCCCCTATGGAACGAAACTCTTAGGAAGCATACAGGGTTCTCTGAAACACAGCTAATGTGAGTCAGTCACCTACCTGCTCAAATCTTGAACAACTAGCTTCCAAAGTTTTGTTTTTGTGTTTTGGCATATATTCATTGTTGATGATGGATTTGGTTTTTTTTGCTGCTCATGTTGATTCAAATTCAGTGATTGTGCTAAGTTGCTGGTTACATATCATGCATTAGCGGCTAAGGAGAAGCTGAAGGGGGTGTTTGGAAAGTACTGCAGCTCCGACCATGGGTATGTTGCCATGCTGCCACCAGCTACCTCACTGTTGCTGGCTGATGTGAGTCCAAAATGAAGAGAGCAAACTTGGAAATCTAACATGGTTTTTGTCCCCATAGTGTTGTTGCGACTTGCGATAATTGACTTTTTAAGTTGATTTCCCGACGCGGGAAATTCTGACACCCTTCTTGGAATGAAATATGGGAAAGCTATTTTCTGATTTTATGATGGTTTTTATTTTGTGTTTTTTCTTTTTCAAAAATTTTCTAAATTCAGACTTCAAATTTTAAAATGGACGGGATCATCAAATTTTCTAACTCCAATTTTACAATAAAAACTGTGTCTGTGTATTTTTTTTTCAATCATATTCTCTCATTTTTTTAATATATAACAAGTACAAAATATATATATATATATATATTACAAAAGGAAATAATTCTAATCCATTTTGGCTATAACATTGTAGAATGCTGTGACAAAATTATGGAAGGAATATAAAATATTTGATTTAAATGTGGAGAAAAAAAAAACCCTAATCATTTGCTTTTCTAATGTAAAGGAGGAGTTTTCAACCAAAAAAGAAAAGAAAATCCCAAGTAATGATGATTTATGAAGTTTAAAGAAAAAATACTTTCTAATTCTTTTAACAAAAAAGCCCCATCTTTTATATAGTAGTAGTACTAGTAGCACTTTCGTTGCAAGTACAAAGAAAGTAGGAAAAACACAACACCCACCCTTTCTTCCAGACACAACATTTCCCTGCTTTTTAACCCAATCTCCCCATATTTCAACGTGTAATACAAACGCCAATTATTCAGTACAAATTGCATCCATACATGATACATCTAGCCCTTTTTTTTAAGTGTTACATAACTTATTTTCTTGCAACATGATATTTAAAAAATACAATACAAAATGAATCGAACAAATTCTCACATAACTGTATTTTTTCTTATAACAATAAAAAAAAAAATTGAAGTCAAAATGATATAGTTTATGTGTATCTTTAAAATCCTTTACGAACACATATTTTAAAATAAAAAATATATATATATTTTGGTAAACGTTGACACTCATGTGTCGACAAAGGTGTGTGGGAGTCCAAACCACATAAATTATAAAGGGGATAAAGGAAGGGATAACGGGCTGGTGGGGATAAAGGAAGGGATAACGGGCTGGGTGGGGATCGAACCTCCAACCTATAATTGGGAGATGGGGACTTGACCATTAGGGTAAGTCCCAACCCCATAAATATATATATATATATATATATATATTAAAGATTAATAATTTCAATGATATTAATAGGAACATGAATAATACTAACTCCGTCTCATTATAATCGTTACGGACCCACCTGACACGTACGCCGATACACATTTTTAACGGTTAATAACTTAAATTGTGTACAATAAAAAAATTATAAAAATTTGATATTCTAAAACTACAAGATTAGACGAATTTAACAAGATCTCACTTGACTATATTTTTTCTTACATAACTATGATAAAAATACGAATTAAACTTAAACAATGAATAGTGCCAAAAAGTTAAACGTGTAAATCTAAATGAGACGGAGGAAGTAGAAAACATAAAATATTACAGTAATTCAATACAAATAAAAGAGTATCAAAATTGAAGGCTAAAATAGTGTCAATAAAATGGGATGATTTTTCTGGCCTTTTATGGCTTACCCAAAAAAAAAAAAGGGATGATGGGATGGGATGGTATTTTACTAATTGCTTTTTGTCTCTTATAATTTCCACAAGATTCCCCAGGGCTGAATGGCTTATGTCCGCCGAACCAATGAAGATTCAGCGTGAATTCCACGCTCCAATTGATTTGATGGCACTCTACCAATAGGAATTCGGCGCGTGTCACCACCCCTCCAGTCTCCAGGACACATCCTGGCTTTGTTTTAGTAGTAACCCGCAGCATAAATTCATGTGTGTAAGTAATAATAAATGCCATTAGGAAGATTACTTAAAATTTTTAAAATAAAAATCCCATATTTAGCAGCTTCACTCACTCTCAAACAAGATCGAAACTCAAGCCATAAATCCCCTCAAATCCAGGGGAAAAATCCTCAGAAAAAGCATCTGCAACAGACAAATAAAGCTGCCGAGATGAACTTCAGATCCTCCTCGATCTCCTCTACCCCTTGATTTCTGCGAAATGGTCCGTCTGTTCCAAGTTTTTCAAGGTGAAACATTTTCTGCAATTCAATTTCCTAAAAATAGACTCTTTGTTCGGTGTTGACTGGAAATTCGTTGCCTAGTTGTCACGGATTTGAATTTCCTGCTTCTCCTGGGGTATAATTTTGTGGAGATTCAGCTTATTGGTGGTAGATTTGGATGTCCGGTAGGTTTCCATATCCCTAAAATTTCTAATTTGGGGGAAAATTATGAGGGAAGAGGATTCCAATTGGTTTTCGAAATGGGAGGACGAATTGCCGTCGCCGGAGGAGCTTATGCCCCTGTCCCAATCGTTAATCACTCCCGATTTAGCCCTAGCTTTCAATATCCCTAGTTCCCAGCAGATTCCCCGCTGCAATCCCCCGCCGGCGCTCCAATTTCCGCCGCAATCCACCGCCCAATCCTCTGCGGAATTCGATTCCGCCGAGATGAGCGCTGCGGGAGGCGGTGGTGGAAGCGGCGGCGGCGTCGACGAGCCGGCTCGAACCCTGAAGCGTCCCCGCCTTGTTTGGACCCCGCAGCTGCACAAGAGGTTCGTCGACGCCGTGGCGCATTTAGGGATTAAGAACGCCGTCCCAAAGACGATTATGCAGCTGATGAGCGTCGACGGGCTGACTCGGGAGAATGTCGCCAGCCATCTGCAGAAATACAGGCTGTATTTGAAGCGTATGCAGGGGATCTCCAGCGGCGCCGGTGGCGGCAGCAGCCCGGCGGGAGTGTCGGACCCTGCCACGGATCACTTGTTCGCTAGCTCCCCCGTGCCGGCTCACTTCCTTCATCCGAACCGGGTGAATTCCGAGCATTTCTTGCCGTATCTCCCCGTGCCATCCCCAATGCAGCATCACCACCCAATGGCGGGGGTGCCGCCACACCAACACCTGCCTCAATTTAGGCATTTTGGCAATTCACCTACGAACGGGCAATTTGAGCATCCCTTCATGAGGCAACAGCCACAGCAGAGGATGGGAACGGCGCCTATGCATAGTCCATTAGGACACCACCCATCTTACGTGGAGGAGTTGGAGCCCGGCAGCGCCACAAATGAGAGGAAAATTCTTACCCTGTTCCCCACCGGAGATGATTGAATTTTGAAAATTGAGTAATAATTATTCTTGTGAGATTCAACTCCTCTCTTTTGTAGAACTATGCATAGTTTACGTCCTGTGATCGGTTTGCTGTTTATTTTACTTGCTCTTGATGGTTGTTTACCTTGTGGATCGATATATGGGATTAGTTATTCGACTACTACCCAAACTATCGTATATGTTCTTTCTTGCACATTATTTTGAACCAGTGGCCGTGTAGTGTTAGTTTTGCTGTCTCTGAATTTTCACTTACAAAGTTGCCAATTGCGGTTCAACAAAGTACATGGGATCTACATCATTGTCTCTCTATATCGACTTCAGGATGCTTTCCTCGAAGCTAGCAATGGGATGCAACTTTTGATGAACTGCCTAACTGATAGGAGTTAAGATTTTGGGGGCAACCAGGGATTGAGGTTATTGCATTCTGAATTAAGGAAGCTGCTGAACATGCTGGAATGGGGGGGAATAAAAGCACAATTCTAGGTTGTCGAATCTAGAAGCAAACCATGACATGGTAAGCTTATTATTCTCCTGGGCAGTAGTGTTTTTTTTTTTCTTTTGGGGTTGGAGTGAGCTGTAAAGAGTTGCGTGGGTATGAAGTGGACTTTCTGCACTGATGGTTTTCAATGAGGATGTGGGATTTGGGGCAACACCGCTAGACTTGAGGGGTTGAAGACCAAGACTTTAAACAAACCAGAAATTTGATGGCTTGTCATTGCTGCTATTGCGATTGCATTTATTTAATCAAAAGTTCCACACAACCAAACATAAATAAATGAACGAACTATGAACCACAACAATATGTGTTCACATATCCAATCAAATTATTATTATCAGTCACAATAAACACATGTTATCACATATCCCTCCACAAAATTGGGTTGTCCAAATCTACAAGGATGTAGTATATAACATCTTTTTTTTTTTCAAAATAATTAAAAAAAAATTAGTAGTAGTCTAATAGTGTCTCACACAGGAACTAGATATTACATGGAGACTTCAAACATACGTAACGACATCTAATAAGCAATGCTGCCTGATGAGCAAAGGAGATATGTTCATACTTCATACACACACAATTACACAAACACACAAAGGGATGGGATAGATGTTATTACATTTTCCTGTCATATCTAAGCTACATGGAAATTCCATATATGTAAATATCATGTCAAACCAAGACAAAAAAGAATCATAAGATGGGACAAAACCAACTAGAAGAAGCAAGCCATATATAATTATGAGTTATGAGGACATGGGGATAATACTGCACAATATAATCCACTTATCACCACCAACATATGACTTTGAGTTACCTACTAGTCAATTACATCAATCTCTAAATTTGAAATTTGATTACTTACCATCTTCGGAGTCGACTTAATTCCATTTCTTCAATTGTTTACCATTTTCTTCTTCCGGGCACACGCTTGTGCGCAGTGGCGATTCCAGGATTTTAAGTTAGGGTGTGCGGATTTTTTTTTTAAAAAAAAATTTACGGTCGCATGGACATTTCTTGAAAAAAAGTCATTATATATTTTACATTTACTTCATTTAGTATTTTTTTCAACATAAAATAATAGAATCATTTAATATTTCTTCACCAATACTCCATGAGACTCTTTAAAGATAGGGAATTAGCACACTCATTTAGAGAGAGTACAATTTTGTAATTTGAATTTGACAATCTTCATCACATATATAGACTATTAGCAAAGCAATGCACATAATCAGCACACTAATTTTCTTTTAATATTAAGCTCTTTAAAAGCATTAAACTACCCTTATGAAGTATATAATTAGCTCAATAATAACCTTGCCACATACTTAGAGGTGGGAATATGTCAGACTACCCCGACAAGGACCTACGGCCAAGTTTATTGGGGACCTCAATATAAGCTCAAACTAAATATCAAAGAATAGCATCAGGGGGAAATTTCTATAAATCTTCCTTAGTATTCGAAATAGTAACTATTCCAAGAAAATGCCGAATAATCTTCCCTTATTATTTACATATTGTAAAACAACTATCATTTGCTCTTTTAAAAAAACAAAGTAAAAGAAAATTGTTTGCGATGCATTTAAATATCAACATGGATAATATACATTAGTACAAGTAAAATAATTTTAATAGACTATTAGATTATATATGATGATATTCAAACATATACTTTCAACCAAGCTTGTACATAGATTCTACAATACAAATTAACAAAAACAACTTAAATGGATATAATTTTTTAAAAAAAAAATAAATTTAAAAAAAAAAAAAAAACTTTTTTTTGAAAAATCAAGGGTGGTCAGCTGACCACCCTCCACCTGCCTAAATTCGCCACTGCTTGTGCGTCACCTTACCCTATAAAAACAAATAAAGAGATGGTCCAATTGTTATGAATTATGCTTTAAATACTAAAGGTAGTGTATTCAATTATTGAAATTAATGTATGTATATTGATTGTTTTGTTAATAAATAAATAAATAGTGAATAAGGGATAGACAAACCTATCTGAAAATAAACACTGGGGTCCCGACCAAAACCAAACCATTAACTAAAAATACAGATGCAGTTCCCGTATTAAGGCAAAGTATAAATTTGCTCAAATGTTGCATTATTTGGTTGATCTTATAAATCGTGGAATTGTTTGGAAAGAGTAGTAAACAAGTGAATGTATGTATGTATGAGCGTAGACACCCAAAGGTTACTGCGGGGGAAAGTAATAGTACTTCATAAATTAAACTGTTTATTGTAAAAAATAATGGATTCGAAATTCAACTAAAATATAATGTTCAGCGTTTCTTTTTTTAATTTTATGGATAACATCTAATGTTCAGCTTTGAATAGTGTGGCGTTGTTCTTTACTAAAAAAATAGCTGAAGCATCTCCTTCCTTAGTTAATCCAAATTGATGGGATCTGGAAAGAAATTATTTGATTATTAGTAATCAAGATTGGCTGCCAGCCAGGTTGCCAATATCCAGAGTACACAGACCAAATCTATGGATTTTATTGAACAACTCATCCAATATCTAATCTAATCCACGATTTATTCAAGCAATGTATGCATACAGTACTATTTATACATTATATTACCTCTATTTCTTTGAAATTGCAACATTTATCCATTATACGTAGTCCAATACACATTTTCAACGGTCTATAGCTCAAATTGTGTTAAGTAAAAATTATAAGAAGTAGATACTCTAAAACTACTAGATAAAATGAATCCAAAAAGATCTCACTTGATTATGTTTTTCCTTTTATAACTCTGATAAAAATTTGAGTCAAAGTTAAAAAAAATAAATAGTCAATGTTGCACTATCACAAAAATAGATGCAGTACTATAGTAATACTCAATTTGTTTCAAATAACTGTGATTTTAGCCCTTAATAGTTCATATTAAGAAAAATTGTTTAAATATAAAAAATAAAATATTTAATAATAATAATCACATCTTACAGATTATTATAAGATCGTTATAATAATACTACTACTTTATTATTATTACTTAATTAATTACTTCATACTCCATAATTTTTCAGTATAGAATATATGCTGACAAGCTGGCATTGAATTATTCTCCATATTCGACAAAACCATGTCTGTCACCATGTGTGACGTGCTATTGGATATTGTCGAGAGAACATAATGAACACAAACAGACCAAGCAATAATAAAAAGAGACATTACAACTTAGTAGCAATAAAAGACAATGTACAATGTAAGCGAATATGTCAGCACAGTACCATTACCATATATGCTTAAAAAGAGGATATATTACATCAACTTTACATTAGCCATAACTGAATAGGGCATTGCACTGCATTGTAGTAGTAGTAGTAGTAGTAGTAGTAGTAGTAGTAGTAGTAGTATTGAGTTCAGTTTCATCCTACCATAATGCATCATCAATAACATGGATCAAATGTCAAATACGATGAATACACAAATCACACACACAGAAAAAATATTAATGTCAGTATGAATTATGAACTTATGATTCTTGTCATTGAAAAGAAATTGGTGCGATAGGGGTAGGTATGATGCCCACATCAAGTCACCAACCCACCCTGTTCCAAGGTCAAACAAAATGAAACAAAGCGGGCATGGAATTCAACCTCAAAACATTACTCATTCAACATTGAATGTTGAAGTCAAGCACCAGCCTTACTCGATTCAACTCAAAAACCTCCTCCTGGTAACTAACAAGAATTAATTCTAAGAGGACAAGCAAGAAAATGAATGAAGGAATGGGAGAAGGTTCATCAGAAGAATTCCTAATGAAACTAAAACATATGTCGATCGATATTTAAATTATTGTGCATATATTATTCCAATTATTGTTCCTTTCAACTGCACACAATCTGACAATAACACTCAACTAGAAGCAAAAGAAAAAAACCACACACACACAATTTGGCATAGAAATAAATCTCTAGTATTGACAACAAGAATCCCAGATAGAAACGAAGTTGATAACAACCACAGTCGGTCCAAAACAATATTACGAATTCAATGTCTTCAATACGACAACCTAAAGGAACAAAACATAGCCTAGAGGTAATCGACTAGTATTTCAGTTATATTCCAAATGCTCCACTCCTAACCGTCACCGATGATGCTGAGAGTAGTCGAAACTCAGAGGCTGCTGCTGACAGAAGGGTGCCTACAGCAAAACATCAAAAAGCTTAAAATAAAACAAAGGAAACAAAAGAATCTGCAGCAGTAATAACTTTCACTACGATTTAGATTCAAAGTATGAGATCAGCACCAATGCAACATAGGAATATGATTGACATATTAAAATTTAAAATATCTACAAAACTACCCATAAAGTTCTAATCCTAGTAATTACATGGCATTTGAGCCCTAGAAACCCCACAATGAACATTTGCTCTTGCTAGTGAAAAGGGTAACAGATTGTCAGCAAAAATAATATTTATAAATAATTTCACTACCACTATATCTTGTTAGAAGCAAAATTGAAGTATGAAGAAAGTAGAAAAATCAAACTACCAATAGCGAAAGGTATATGCAAGTCCTTCGCAGCTTATATGAGTATCAATAGATAAGTTCAACATAATTATTGATTTATCGGCATGAGAAAAGACACTGCAGCTTACCTGGAAAAAAGCATGCCTTAGTTGATCATATGATTGCGCATACATTACAGACTGAGTTGGCCACTGCATGTATAAACCACCCGTAGAAGTCTGGTTCGATCCCACAGCACAGTAGGGGCTTATCGCAGGGGTCATGTAGTTAAGAGAAGCCTGAGGCACAGGAATCTGGCCCATTTGAGGGAATACGGAATCATAATGGACAAATGGAGGTTGGAAACTTTGAACGCTAAAAGGAGTAGGGTTGAAATTTTGCGTGGCCGGGAGGCTGTTCCTAGCATATCTGTGCATCGTGTAAGAATGATAACCATAATGAGTAACATTTTGCAACAGAAAGAAAGAGAGAGAAAGAAAGAGGTGCCATTTCTTTACAGGCATGTTCAGTATAAAAGTGCAGATGCATAATTTTTCTTCGTAACAGTACATCACTGGAAGAGAACTAATAGATCAATTAGATATTAAAAATGCATAGACTTCCCAACCCAAGGCAATACTGTGAAGGACAAACCTGTTGTAGTTGCGATCATAGTCAGGATCTGTAAGATCCTTTTCCCTATCCCTTAAAATTGCCACCCTAGAGGAGTTGCTTGTTTCCCTATTCCAAAGGATTTTGTCCCCATCCACAGAAAAGTTCTTTGAAACTTCATTCTCATCTGCATTCAGAGTCCTCCCATCAGAAGTAACTTGGTCTGATGTATCTTCTGACCCAGAATTGGTAGGGCTACTGAAGATCCGAGCTCGTGCCCTTTCATACTCCTCCTTTCTCTCTTCAACAGATCTCACAGGACTTCGTTTAAGCCCCAGTTCGTTTGCATCTTGGGAAGAGGCTTTAGGTCTTGGCCTCATCACAATCTTGATTGGGTCAAGTTTGTCATTTTCGGGTTCTTTTGCAGGTACATCCGACAAGCAAACCACAGGAAACTTACACTCCGATTTCTTCATAACCAATATCCGAATTCCTTGGCCATCCGCAGAATTATCTAGAACCATGCTTACCAAGCCATAGTGCTGAGCAACACGGTGTGCTGCAAGCCGAAGGTATGAAGTCGGGAAGTGTGGAAACTCAAATTGCTGTGCATTCGGATTCTGCATAAACTTCTGTATATCTAGCTCCATTCTCAGAACTGAAAATAAAAACAACAGAAAAGCGTATTAGCACCTATCCTAATAATAAGATAACAACAATCAATATAACCAAAGCATGAGAACACCCTTTCCAAAAAAGAATCCCACATATGAGCCTAATTTCTTGAGACACTGCTAGCATTGATATCCACATGGCCATAAAACATAGAATGCCTCTTGACAGCAAAAAGAAAAAGAAACTTCAGAATTTGGACGGCAGAAATATGTGTATTTTTCAACAATTCCATTAACTTAAGTGGAATGTTGCAGTGATAGATCCAGAAAAAAGTTCAACAATCAATTGAAAATTTTGTATTAGAAAACAAAACAGGGATCAGTGGAAAGTAAGTTGGAAAGCAAAAGTAGATATGATCCCAGTTCACAGAACAATTATTAGTTTTCAAATATACATCGACCAGCTCATATGTAAACAATCTTGGAAACTATTTCCCATTTTTGTTGTTTATTTTCAAGCTATGAAACTGTTATTCTCCACGCAGAGCAGTTTCACACTTTCACTTAACCTGTATGGAATCTATCAATAGAAGCTGATAGCATACATGAAACAAAGATGTAAAAACAAGCACCCCGTGCATGTTTGTGAATCAGTCCATGTGAAGGACATGCCTAGCGGACACAAACATTGCTATTTAATACTGCATATACTACAATGTTTCTAATAGGCAAGCGTTAAGCATATGGTCACAAATAGGTAACAGCAACATGACAAATCAACTTCATCACTAAGAAAAAGTAAGATATTCGCACAGTCCAATTCATGGTATCTACGCAAGCCTAGAAGTTTGACATGAGAATATCCTCAAAACCTGAAACTAAATCTCATACAGCTTTCAGCTTTTATTAGTTATCTCGTTTCAATGACCTCTACAAAAGTTAGAAAATTCAACCATTTAAGAGAGGAAAAAACTACGGAAAAGCGGATACAAGGATTCCAAGAATTATGGATCGACTGTTCGAGCAATTCATCATACATATACAATTTAATGTTCCGTCGTTCCAGAAAACAACAAATCAACAAGAATTATATGCCATTCAAGATTAAAATAAAGTCAACCGTACGCAATTCAGCTCTTCCCAAAACCTAGATCTGCGTTAATCAAGCAACTATAATCCTCTAAAATTCTACATGCAGTACAAGAATCTAAACACCCATCTATATTCACACAATCAAGACCCAGTCCGCTCTAATCAACTAATCCAAAGTTCCAAACTCCAATCAATCCAAACCCTAACCTGATCCCAACCACGTGCCGGAACTACAAACAAAAGAAATTCAAATCTCTCAACCGCAGCAAATAATGTCAAAAGGTCATTACACATAATTGAACTCAAAGAAAAGAGAAACCAAGAGAAAAAAAAGAAAAAAAAAACTAACTAGTCAAACGATGCCGCGGGTTTTGAAGAGCCTCCACAAGAAACGGATCCACCAGCGCAACATAAGCCGGCGGCGAGTCCTTATCCTTCATCCCCAACACGGTGCCATCTCCGTTCCCACAAGATTCAACAACTGCCGGGGAAGTCAAATCCATAATTCGAAAATTTCTACCTAAAAATTCAAAAAAAACTATCTAACAGTTATGGTATAGAGACACTAGAAGTACATAGGGCGCGACCCGACTCCTCGTGTGCGGTGCGCTGCAAAATCTGACCAGAGTAGCTTAACGGGAATTGAGAAAAGGGAAGAAACCCTTCTCCCGAATTGCCCTTGGGCGGCTAACCCTCCAACCAATCCAAGAGAGTAGAAATTCGGGATATGGGGCGGAATTTATATCAAGGGGAAAGGTTTGCCTTTTCTCTCCTTTGGTTTTTTCCTTTTTCTTTTCCTTTTTATTTAGAGGAAATTGAAAGTCGAATAGCGACAAAAGATTGGGCTGCGGACAATCCACCACATACAAGCGCGTCGTTGCGGACAATAATTATCCACTTAGTACTTACCTACTTCTATTTCCACCTTCGCACAAATTTAAATATACCACCGTGAATGTACTGTGTACTACTCCAATAATTATACACTACTACGTATTAATCAAGTTTTTTTTTTTTTGATGAGTACTACTCCGTTCTAATTTAAATGCTTCCTTTCAATAGTTACTATTATTCATTGAATAACTTTAATCAAATTTTTGCACATAGTTCTATAAGATAAAATATAGTCAAGTGAGATATTGTTAGATTCGTCTAATCACGTAGTTTTAGAATATCAAATTTTTATAATTTTTACTTATATACAATTTGAATTATAAATATTTAAAAATGTGTCTTGGACTGCGTGAAATGCAGAAGTGGAGCACTTATATGATAACAGAGGAAGTATTAATTAAGTTATTTCTTGTTCTTCTTTTCTTTTTTTTTTAAAATATATATATATATATATATATATATATATATATCTCACCTAAAGTATAATGTAGATTAAAGAATGCTTAAGAATGATAATCGCATTAAAAAGAAAGTGTTTACAATGATATGGGTATTAATCAATGGACATAAAATTTCTATTTGAATTCTCTTTGAAGTTTAAACATTTCAATGAAATACTCTATATCGCTTCCCATATGTTATATTTAATTTTTTAAACTGTTCATGTAACATATCATGTCTGATCTAAATTTTACCTTAAAATTTAGTTAAATAAGCTCCAATAACCTTTGATTAAAGGGTTGGTGGAATTTATACTATACAAAGTAAAAAAAAAACACAAAATATAAATTGCATAATGAAAAGGGTGTTAGGTCCACTGGGTTAAGCAAGTGAGAGACTTTGTGCAGTGGTTCACTGAGAGTGTCTGAACACCAACAATGAACAACAGATTACTGTATCGAGTGTAATAAAATGCACAGCGGAATAAAACAAGCACAAAGTAAATAAACAACACAAGAGTTGTTGACCCAGTTCGGCCTTCGGCCTACGTCTGGGGGATACCAATCCAGGAGATTATTTCACTATGTGTTATCAACTATGGTTTACAACCACACACAATAGATGAAATAACTTTGAATGCCTTCACTCCAAACTCCAGGCAGATAGTTGTGATGACCAGCCTCCTTCCCGGATCTGGTATAGGCTTCCCACCTATTTCAACTCCCCAAAGCAACCACTTTGAGTTTCCCCTGAAGTAGCCTGTGAAGCAGTCCTCCTTTGTTGTATGGGCGATTGAGTAGTTGTACTTCCTCCTGTTTCTGCCTCTTGCACTCTCCTTTGATGTATCTCTGATTCAGGAATGAATAGAGAACTAATAGATATCAACAAGAGTGCTTAAGGCTTGGTCGATCTTCCAGCAGTAGATGGATTACTTCTGCACACAAGGCTGGAGATCGATATTTCTTCTCAACAATAGTTTCCGAGAGCTCTAGAGAGTTTCAGAGTTGTTTCGCAGTGAGGGTGAAGAGAAGTGTTTGAATCCAGCCTCCAAAACTCTTCTTATGCAGTGAGCTCTGACCATTCAAACGGCCTGTTGCTAAATGGGGAAAGAGCCGTTGTGATTAGCCTCAATCTTGGCTGATTGATCTTTCCCTAATTCAGGAGGGATTCCTGCAATCAAACATTAGTATATATATCCCCCTGATTAGGAAAGATCCGTTGGGTCCAAATCCAGTCTCCAAGGAAAGTTCTTCTGTTCACTCGCGTAGACTGGTGCTGTGGATGTTCTCCTAAGGTGTTCAATCATCGGCTGTGAACTCCTTTCAAAACCTTGACTCAACAAAGGGGACCAGCTTAAAATTCAAATTAACAAATTATTATATGTAACATAAAAAAAATGTTGATTGTTATATGATCTTATTATCTTTTGGTGATAAACGGTCTCTCTGTATCTCTTTAAAATTCAAAAAAAAAAAAAGAAAAAAAAAATCACCACGCGAGATATTTTGATGAAATAATTTTATTTAATTTACACGAGAGTTGAGACTTAAGGGGGAGGATATCTGGAGAAGTGGGCTAAATTATAGAGTTGAGCTTTAATTTTGGATGTGGGCTATAAAGTAACGTGACATGGCCCAGTAAATGCGGTGAGCTTCTTTTATTCATGCCAGATCCAAACTCGTCCGGTCAAATTTAGTAGGCTTCTGTTTTCTTGGGGGTGCATGATGAATTAGCAGGTTCTTTATTTTATTTCATTTTATTTATTTATTTTTATAGCATAAGTATATACAGTCATTTAATTAATACTAATCAGGTAGAAAATTGAACCAATTAGAAAGTCAAATTAATTAATTTTTTTTGTCGAATAACTTAGTATAAATTATGAAATTTAATTATTACGAATAAAAATAGTAAAAAAATATTTAAAATTTTTACAGATGAAATTTTAAGTTCTCCGCTAGTTGAGAGTCGGGTTATACTGTTTACCTCGCAATCTAAAACTTGTCACCTAGTTGAGAGTAGTGGTCGCAGTTTTAACTGTTGCTTGAAGATATCCGATATACAGGGGAAAAAAAAGAATGAATTATTCTTAAGTGACTCAAATATTTTGGACACAATATTTTATGTGGAAATAATTAATTTTTAATGTAGGGCCAGTAGATTAATGTTCAAAGTAAGGATAAATTAGAAAGTTATGTAATGCGATTGTAATAGGTTTGGATTTTTACTTGATTTATTTATTTGTGATATAATGATTGTTTGTTTGAATTTTTTAATGGTAGTGGGTTAAATTTTAATGTTTTTATTTATTAATATAATGTGATGAGATTATATTTGGTAATTGCTCCATTTATTCCATTTAACATGTCTTGTTTGATTTCTGCACATAATATAATGCACATTTTCAACCGTCAATATCTCAAAATATAAACAACAAAAAATTATGTAAAATATATATTCTAAAACTATATGATTATACGATTCTAACAAAACCCAACTTGACTATTTTTACTCAAATATATACTTGTAATAACATTGAGTCAAAGTTAAATAATCAACAGTGCCGAAAAGTCAAACAAGACAAGTTAGCCGGGACGGTTGGAGTAATATTTAGTTATTTTCTGAAATAGAAATGAGATATATATGTTGGAACAAACAAAAAAATAAAATAAAATTGGAACATAAATAATCAAAGATTGGCCTATGGAACAAACAAGAAGTGTTTGAATCCAGCCTCCAAAACTCTTCTTATGCAGTGAGCTCTGACCATTCAAACGGCCTGTTGCTAAATGGGGAAAGAGCCGTTGTGATTAGCCTCAATCTTGGCTGATTGATCTTTCCCTAATTCAGGAGGGATTCCTGCAATCAAACATTAGTATATATATCCCCCTGATTAGGAAAGATCCGTTGGGTCCAAATCCAGTCTCCAAGGAAAGTTCTTCCGTTCACTCGCGTAGACTGGTGCTGTGGATGTTCTCCTAAGGTGTTCAATCATCGGCTGTGAACTCCTTTCAAAACCTTGACTCAACAATCTCCCCCTTTTTGACAGGAAGTGAGCCAGTACAATAAATCCAACCGATGATGATCTATTACAATTGCTAGCTAAGAACATACAGCAAAACCAATGACCCAACCACCAATTACATCCCATAGAGCTATACAAAATGAGGATACAAACATAACAAACACTCATAGCAAAAGGAATGATAACATGAATAACCAGATAGCATGTTCACAACACAACCATCACAGTTTGTCCATCAAGTTCATCACCAATAAACATCAACCAGTCAACCACAATCACAGACAAGTATCAGCAGAACCAGAGTATCTCAAAAAAACAGAACTTAAGAAAGTAAAAGTTTGAGAGTTAGAGAGATATTACCCATTTAGCAGCAGCAGGGAGAGCTCATCATCAGCAGCAAAATTTTTAGCAGCAAAATTTTTGGATTTCTTCTACTCCCCCTCTGGATCATTTCCTGGCAAAGATTACTCGGACTCCTCTTCTGAACCTTCTCCAGATTCTTCAGCAGCATCATCAGCATGTGAAATGGCATTAGGTTCATCTGACCAGTAGTCAGGCATGAGGGCACGACCCTGATCTAGCTTCTTTTCCAGAGCCTCAAGGGCATCTTTTAGCACTCTGACCTCTTCAGTAGCACTGGAGAAGATGGCATTTGCTCTATGAAGAGCACTTTGTCGACTGAGGGATCCATCAATGCCTGGAAGATCCGGTACCTTCTTGAGTACAGCTTGTGATAGGGCAAACTCATTGATCTCATCTGTGGTCTCCTTCTTATCCCCAAAGATGTTCTCTGACTCCAGTAAGGCAGTGATCAAGGCAGGATATGGAAGCAAGGTCTTTCCATCATTCTTGATTGTCTGAGCAAGTTTGCCAAACTGGGAGAGTACCAAGTAGCCATAATTGATTGGTTCTTTCTCTTCAATGGCATAGATGAGGTGGCACATCTCTCGAGACACCAAGGAATGGTTTGATGTGGGCAGAATGTTGCAGGCACAGAACTTGTACAGCAAATGGAACTTCTGGGTAAGATCCTTAGGACTGATCCCTTTACCAGGCATGTGTTGGACTTCACCTTTGGTTACTGCATGAGCCACTAAGTCACTATCGAAGGTAGTCCCTGGAAGGTAGATACTTTCAAAGCTGACTTCTGGCAGACCAAGTAGATTATTGATCTTGGTCGAGGTGACTTCATAGATGACCCCCCTTGTGTAATTCTTGCAGTACCATGTAGATCCTTCCTGGAGAAAACCCTTCTGAAGATTTGCATAAAATTCCCTAACTAGATCAGGCCTGAATCTGTTCCATTTCAAAGCCCATTCAAACAAATCCCTTTCTTCAAGATAAATGGTCCATCCTAACTCTTGGTACTTCTTACCACAGAATCTGCTTTCCACTCGAATCTTATTCTTCTTGATCACTGAATCAAAGTAAGTGCGGCTTGTAGAGTAGTAAAACTTGAACCCAGAAGCTCTTCCTGGATGAAGTGGCAACTCCTTGGCAGCTTTCCTAGCTTTGGCTTTAGGATCAGCCTTGGCCTTCTTCCTGTCTTCAGGTTCATCATCTGGGTCACGGACACGCTTGGAGGACCTGGTAGACTTGGACACAGAAGCTTGAACTTTTGGAGCAGGTTCCTGAACTACTTGGACCTCATCACTTTCAGATTGCTCCCCCTCAGTGTGATGCTCCCCTGAAACTTCATACTCACTCTCAGAAACTTCCACCCTTGGTGTTTTCTCTAGAGGGACTTGGGCAACCTTCGAACTTGTTCCAGTCACAGGCTGAGTAACAGTCTCAGCGTGGTCAGACTCTGAGCTTTCTTCCTCAGATGAATCTCCTTCTTCGGACTCAGTATCTCCATCATCACCAACTCCTTCATCAGCAACTTCTTCATTTGCAGCATTTTCTTGATCAGCATTGTCCACTTCCATAGCAACTCCTTCAGGTTCCCCACCAGTTGGCTCGACATTCTCACTTTGATCTCCAGAGGCCTCTCCAGAGGATTCCTCAACATTATCACCAGCAGGTTGAGTCTCCACTCCTTGAGTCTCAGTTGGTGGTTTCTCTACTACAACTGGCTCCTTGGGAGGGGCTTGAGGTGTAGGATCTGGATCCGCAGCAGGTGTTTGGACTAGAATAGGCTCCACAACAGCCTTAGGACGAGGAACTCCCTTCCTTGACAATTTGCCACGACTGGTTTGTTCAGCACTTTGAGAATCCGAGACATTCTTTTCCTTGGCTCCTTGAGTCACAATCCCGGAGGGTGCAACAGAGGTCAAGGGGACAGCAGCAATGGGAGACTTTGAGGCAGCAGGAGTGGGCACCGAAGGGGTTTCTGCTGTAGCTGATTTTCCTGCCTTTCCTGTAGAGGATCTTGTAGCAACATTAGTAGAAATCGAAGCAGATTTACTACCTTTCTTGGAGCTCTTTCCTTTTGACGAGGCTGATGCAGCTTTGGCAAGTGTGCGCAGGTTCTTGGGAGAATCCATTGTTGCTGCATCGCTAGACGGAGGAATGGTGCTAGAAATAGTCTCGGCCTCTTCAACATCTGTTTGATTTCCTGTAACCGCCGGAGGAGTGGAGGAAACCCTTTCAGTCGTGGGTTCAACCGTCGACTCGCCTTCTGTAACCGCTATGCCAGCGTTCTGGAGTTCATTCCGAATGTCCAGAGGATCCTTGGCGACAGCAGCTTTAGCTTTCGCAAGCATTTCCTTCTTTTCCTTATGCCAATCCTGAAGAGATTTTCCAAAATCAACTTCTACTCTTGTTCTCCCTTTCGGAGAAGAGGGTTCCTCAGTCGACTCGAGGGCCTTCTTCAAACCTCTTGTTTTTACCATGTTTTCTGCACAAAAATTCCTTAGGGCAAAGAAACAAGTGAAGACACACAGGAACAAGAGTGAACGGAAGGAAGTGAAAGAATGAAGAAGATGAATCGAGCAAAGAAAAGGAAAGTAATGATACTGCACGAGTTCATAGGAAATAAAATAATCCTTCCCGCCAGTGATTAGACAGAGCAATCATCTCTCTGGATTTGCTCCTGGACCAGCACCATCAGTAATTTTTGATATGACATGTTGGGCCATTCTGATGGGCTTATTATCTCTCCCCCTAGAAGATATAATTCCTGCAGCCCAATTGTTAGTGAATAAGATATAATGAATTGGGCCAAAGAAATCTTACAGTGTACACCATGGGGGAGACTCCGGTCCAGCTTCTTAATCCATGTAGCAAAGCCCAAGCTCACGCCTGAGGGCCTCAAACCTTTCACCATTTAGAGCCTTAGTGAATATGTCCGCATGTTGTTGTTCAGTCCCAACATGTGAAATGGACACGATTCCATCTTCTACCAGATCACGAATGAAATGATGTCTGATCTCGATATGCTTTGTTCGGCTATGCTGCACTGGATTTTTGGCTATGTTAATAGCACTCATGTTGTCACATAGCAGGAGCAACTCCCTGTGATCAATGCCATAGTCTTTGATCATCTGCTTCATCCAAAGGAGTTGAGCACAACAGCTTCCCGCGGCTAGGTACTCAGCTTCAGCAGTGGATAGGGAAATTGAGCTTTGCTTCTTGCTGTACCAGCTCACAAGGTTTGTCCCAACATAAAAGCATCCTCCAGTGGTGCTCTTTCTGTCATCTGCACATCCAGCCCAGTCTGCATCACTGTAGCCAATGAGCTGCATGCTTGAGTTTTTGGAGTACCAAATTCCAAGATCAGCAGTTCCTGCCACATAGCGAATGATCCTCTTTGCAGCATGAAGATGTGATTCTTTGGGATCCGCTTGATATCTGGCGCATACTCCTACAGCATAACTGATATCTGGCCTGCTTGCTGCAAGATATAACAAACTACCAATAATACTTCGGTATAGTTTACAATCAACTGATTTACCAGAAGCATCCTTGTTCAGCTGGTCATTTGTCCCAATAGGAGTTCGAACAGCTTTGCTGGACTCCATTCCAAATCTTTTCACAAGGTTTTTGGCATATTTGGACTGGTTCAGAAAAATTCCCTCTTTCTTCTGAGTAACCTGTAGACCTAAGAAATAAGTTAGTTCACCAACCAAACTCATTTCAAATTCCTTACTCATAATACTGATGAATTCATCTTTCAGGGCTAGGGAAGTTGATCCAAACACTATGTCATCGACATATATTTGGGCTATCAGAAACCCCTTTCCTTCTCTCTTAATGAAGAGAGTCTTGTCAGCATTCCCTCGAACATATCCCTTATCAAGCAGGTAGGTTGACAAGCGATCATACCAAGCTCTTGGAGCTTGCTTAAGCCCATAAAGAGCTTTGTTCAGTTTGAAGACATGATCTGGACAATGAGGATCTTCAAATCCCTTTGGTTGCTCCACATAGGCTTCTTCCTTCAGCCACCCATTGAGAAATGCACTTTTGACATCCATCTGGTATAGCTTAAACTCAAATGTACAAGCAATGGCAATCAGCAACCTTACTGCTTCAAGTCTAGCAACAGGAGCAAAGGTTTCAGAGAAATCCACTCCTTCAACTTGTGTGTATCCTTGAGCAACAAGTCTGGCTTTGTTCCTGGTGATGTTGCCATTCTCATCAGTCTTGTTCTTGAAGATCCACTTGGTTCCAATCACATTCACATCAGCTGGTCTCTTTACCAAAGTCCACACTTCATTCCTAGCAAACTGCTCCAGTTCCTCTTGCATGGCTAGGATCCAGTGTTCATCTCCCAGAGCTTCCTCAACCTTCTTTGGCTCTATTCTGGATGTAAAGCAATGTAGACCTGCTAGCTCCTTGTAATCGATCTTCTTCTTGATCCGAGTCCTTCTTCCATCATTAAGATCACCTATCAGGTCATCTTCATCATGGTTTCTGTGAACTCTCCTTGAGGGAGTAGGGGGAACAGAATTGGCTTCTGTATTAACATCACGAACTGGTGTATTCTCCTTGTTGGCAGAAGGAGATGGTTCTGAGTTGTACATCTCAGTTTCTCCTTGACTCTTAGCAACAATGGGATCATGAGATCTTCTAGGTTTGTCATCAATGGTAACATTGGCCGATTCCACCACCTTTCTGGTGTCAGGAAGATAGACCCTGTAGGCTTTGCTCGTGGAAGAATATCCAACAAGTATTCCTTCTTCACTCTTTTCTCGAAACTTTCCAAGGTTGTCCCTGTCATTGAGAACAAAACAAGTACTACCAAAAGTATGAAAATAAGAGATAGTGGTCTTTTTACCCTTCCAGAGTTCATAGGGAGTTTTCAGATGCTTGGGTCTCAAGTGGACTCTGTTTGAGATGTAACAGGCAGTATGAACAGCTTCAGCCCACAAGAATTGAGGAATATCCTTTGAGTTCATCATTACCCTGGCCATCTCTTGAATGGTTCGATTCTTCCTTTCCACCACTCCATTCTGTTGAGGTGTTCTTGGAGCTGAAAATTCATGTTTGATTCCAAGTTCACTGCAGAACTCCTCAAAGGCATGACTCTCAAATTCTCCTCCATGGTCACTTCTGATCCTCTTGATTTTGCATTCCTTTTCAGTGATCAACTGCTTGCTAAGCTTGATGAAAGCTTTGAGAGCCTCACTCTTTTCCCTAAGAAAAGAAACCCAAGTATATCTAGAATAGTCATCGACACAAACAAGAACATATTGCTTACCACCAAGACTTTTGACTTCTGTAGGACCAAACAGATCCATGTGGATGAGTTCAAGGCATCGGACTGAACCAGACTGGTCAATGGACTGGTGAGAAGTCCTGTGTTGCTTGTTCTTTATGCAGTCCCTGCATGTGTCAGCATCATCTTTCCTCAAGATAGGCAAGCCTTTAACACCTCCTCTCCTGCTTAACTTAATCAGATCCTTGAAGTTCAAGTGACCCAACCTTTCATGCCACAGGTGGGTTTCTGATGTACCTGCACTGTTAGTCAATAAGCAAGATTGTGACAACATATAACAATCATTCTTTGACCTGTATCCTTTGAAGATGCATTCTCGTTTGGCATTGAGCACTTCACAGCATTCATCATCAAAAAGCACTTTGAGCTTGTTGTCACAGAGGTGACTGATGCTAATTAGATTAGCACATAGTCCTTCAACATGATAAACAGTCTTGAGGGCAGGGAAGCCTTCCTCAGCTATGGATCCTAAGCCAACGACCTTTCCTTTCTTGCCATCACCAAAAACAACATGACCTCCATCAATCTCTTGGTAATTGGTGAGAAGTTCTTTTGACCCAGTCATGTGTCTAGAACATCCACTGTCAAAATACCAACTTGACTTCTTTCCTGACTTGGAGGCGGTGTGAAATGCCACATTGCATATCATCTTCAATTTGGCTTTCCATTCTCTTCTGGCAAAGAACTTCTTCAACCTTTCATCTGGCCAAAACATAGGCTTTCCAGACATGGCATCTCGGGCAAGAAGTCTGCATGATTTGGTCATGTGACCATAGGACCTGCAGTAATCACATTCCAAGGACTCCCCTCCAGAGTTGTGATTTCTGCTCTTCTTTCTCCTAGGTGTCTTGCTAGTGCTGGCTCCCTTAGGAGAGTTGTCTGAGGAGCTCCTATCATCAGATGAGCTGCAACCCTCTTTAACAAAGACCCTTTGAGTAGAAGTGGTGCATCCTCTCACATAGCCTATTCCTTTTCTGTCTCCATGGGCTTTTGAAGCGGCAATGATCTCCTGAAGAACATCTTTCCCTTTGTTTAATCTGCTTGTCAATTCTTCTGACTTTGTGACCTTGGCAGAAAGTTCCTGAACTTGATTGGATAGCTCAGTCACTTGGAGTTGAAGACTATCCTTCTGGGAGTTGAGATCAGTGACTTGATCAACAAGTGCTCCATTGACAGTTGAGAGATTGTGAACCTTCTCAGATAGTTCGATCACTTCTTGTTGGAAGTTATCTCTCTCAGCACTGAGCTGCTCTACTTGCTCTGTGAGTTCCCTCTTAGAGGTCATGAGTTCACCAGCTTGGACTGCTAACTCATCCACAGTAACAGATAGGTCCCTGTGAGAAGGTTCCAAATAAGCAACTAGGTATTCCAGTTCATCTCGTCTCTTTTCTGCATCCTTGAGTTGGCTCCATTGAGTGAAGTGTTCATCCTTGTAGGTGTTGAGCTCCTCAAGGTATTTCCTTGCTTCTTCTCCTTGTACATAATATTTGGCCACCAACTCATCCAGTTCATTGTTGAGAAAGGTGATCTCCTGTATGCTTACTACAAGGTCGAGAAGAGCCCCATCCAGTTCATCACAGGTTTGTTCCAGTCTGAAACTGGCCTCATCATACATGTTTCCAAGAGTTTCAATTTCAAGATCATAATCCCTGAAAGGAGAGACAGAAGCTTCATCAGTAATAATAGTATTGACATGGAATGAAGAATTACCTGAGACAGATACTGATTCAGACTCAGACTCTGAATCCCATGACCCTACGAAGGCAACTCCATCTCCTCCTTCATCATCACTGGATTCCACAACATCCTCATCACTGAATGTGGCACAGTAGTTCTTCTTGACTTCAGGAGACTTGCTTCTGAGGTTGGCACAGTCAGCCCTCACATGACCAAAACCTTTGCATTCAAAGCATTGAGGACCTTTGGGTTCAGAAGATTCCTTGGAGTGCTTCTTGACAGGTTTCTCAGACCTCCTTCTCTCTGACCCTCTGCTAGAAGAGCTGTCACCCCTTTTGCTTCCAAACTGCTTGGTTTTCTTATCTCTGAGGAAGCGAGCCAATTTCTTGGTCAGAAGTGCCAAATCTTCTTCATCTAGATCCTCAGATTCAGCATCATGGATTGGACTAGATTCCTTGCCAGAGGATGAGCTCAGAGGTTTAGTTTCCACCTTGAAAGCTGTGGATTTTCCTTTGAACTTCTTGCAATGAGTCATTTCCCAAGACTGTAGGATCCCCATAAGTTCATCAACACTCATGGTTGAAAAATTTGCTTGGAGCTCTAGGGCAGCTATCTTGGGGTAGAACCTCTCTGGAAGTGTACCTACAATCTTAGATACTATCTCCTCAGTGGAGTAGGTTTTACCAAGCTGTTGGGCTTGGTTGGTTAGGGTACGAATCCTACCAAAAAAGCTATTCACAGACTCATGCTCATCCATACTAATTTTATGAAATTCAGCATCAAGAGAAATGAGTTTAGATTTCCTTACAGTGGTGGTTCCCTCATAAGAGTTTACCAATATTTCCCAAGCCTCAAATGCTGTGGTGCAGTTGGAAATGAGGAAGTATTGATCATCTGACACAGCACTGAATAGATCATGGAGAGCTTTGGAGTTCATGTTAGACAAGTTCTTCTCCTTTGCTGTCCACTCATTTAAGTCTTTAGGCTTGGTAGTACCATCAGCAGTGACAGTGGGAGCTTCATATTTGACAAGAACAGCATTCCAGGCCAAATCATCGATGGACATCAGGAATGACCGCATCTTGTTCTTCCAGAAGGCAAAGTTAGTCCCATCGAGAAGAGGAGGCTGAGTGTAGTTCCACCTTTGACTCATCTTGCTTCAACAGATCTCTCTCGCAAGAGTGTGGCTCTGATACCACTTGTTAGGTCCACTGGGTTAAGCAAGTGAGAGACTTTGTGCAGTGGTTCACTGAGAGTGTCTGAACACCAACAATGAACAACAGATTACTGTATCGAGTGTAATAAAATGCACAGCGGAATAAAACAAGCACAAAGTAAATAAACAACACAAGAGTTGTTGACCCAGTTCGGCCTTCGGCCTACGTCTGGGGGATACCAATCCAGGAGATTATTTCACTATGTGTTATCAACTATGGTTTACAACCACACACAATAGATGAAATAACTTTGAATGCCTTCACTCCAAACTCCAGGCAGATAGTTGTGATGACCAGCCTCCTTCCCGGATCTGGTATAGGCTTCCCACCTATTTCAACTCCCCAAAGCAACCACTTTGAGTTTCCCCTGAAGTAGCCTGTGAAGCAGTCCTCCTTTGTTGTATGGGCGATTGAGTAGTTGTACTTCCTCCTGTTTCTGCCTCTTGCACTCTCCTTTGATGTATCTCTGATTCAGGAATGAATAGAGAACTAATAGATATCAACAAGAGTGCTTAAGGCTTGGTCGATCTTCCAGCAGTAGATGGATTACTTCTGCACACAAGGCTGGAGATCGATATTTCTTCTCAACAATAGTTTCCGAGAGCTCTAGAGAGTTTCAGAGTTGTTTCGCAGTGAGGGTGAAGAGAAGTGTTTGAATCCAGCCTCCAAAACTCTTCTTATGCAGTGAGCTCTGACCATTCAAACGGCCTGTTGCTAAATGGGGAAAGAGCCGTTGTGATTAGCCTCAATCTTGGCTGATTGATCTTTCCCTAATTCAGGAGGGATTCCTGCAATCAAACATTAGTATATATATCCCCCTGATTAGGAAAGATCCGTTGGGTCCAAATCCAGTCTCCAAGGAAAGTTCTTCTGTTCACTCGCGTAGACTGGTGCTGTGGATGTTCTCCTAAGGTGTTCAATCATCGGCTGTGAACTCCTTTCAAAACCTTGACTCAACAAAGGGGACCAGCTTAAAATTCAAATTAACAAATTATTATATGTAACATAAAAAAAAATGTTGATTGTTATATGATCTTATTATCTTTTGGTGATAAACGGTCTCTCTGTATCTCTTTAAAATTCAAAAAAAAAAAAAGAAAAAAAAAATCACCACGCGAGATATTTTGATGAAATAATTTTATTTAATTTACACGAGAGTTGAGACTTAAGGGGGAGGATATCTGGAGAAGTGGGCTAAATTATAGAGTTGAGCTTTAATTTTGGATGTGGGCTATAAAGTAACGTGACATGGCCCAGTAAATGCGGTGAGCTTCTTTTATTCATGCCAGATCCAAACTCGTCCGGTCAAATTTAGTAGGCTTCTGTTTTCTTGGGGGTGCATGATGAATTAGCAGGTTCTTTATTTTATTTCATTTTATTTATTTATTTTTATAGCATAAGTATATACAGTCATTTAATTAATACTAATCAGGTAGAAAATTGAACCAATTAGAAAGTCAAATTAATTAATTTTTTTTGTCGAATAACTTAGTATAAATTATGAAATTTAATTATTACGAATAAAAATAGTAAAAAAATATTTAAAATTTTTACAGATGAAATTTTAAGTTCTCCGCTAGTTGAGAGTCGGGTTATACTGTTTACCTCGCAATCTAAAACTTGTCACCTAGTTGAGAGTAGTGGTCGCAGTTTTAACTGTTGCTTGAAGATATCCGATATACAGGGGAAAAAAAAGAATGAATTATTCTTAAGTGACTCAAATATTTTGGACACAATATTTTATGTGGAAATAATTAATTTTTAATGTAGGGCCAGTAGATTAATGTTCAAAGTAAGGATAAATTAGAAAGTTATGTAATGCGATTGTAATAGGTTTGGATTTTTACTTGATTTATTTATTTGTGATATAATGATTGTTTGTTTGAATTTTTTAATGGTAGTGGGTTAAATTTTAATGTTTTTATTTATTAATATAATGTGATGAGATTATATTTGGTAATTGCTCCATTTATTCCATTTAACATGTCTTGTTTGATTTCTGCACATAATATAATGCACATTTTCAACCGTCAATATCTCAAAATATAAACAACAAAAAATTATGTAAAATATATATTCTAAAACTATATGATTATACGATTCTAACAAAACCCAACTTGACTATTTTTACTCAAATATATACTTGTAATAACATTGAGTCAAAGTTAAATAATCAACAGTGCCGAAAAGTCAAACAAGACAAGTTAGCCGGGACGGTTGGAGTAATATTTAGTTATTTTCTGAAATAGAAATGAGATATATATGTTGGAACAAACAAAAAAATAAAATAAAATTGGAACATAAATAATCAAAGATTGGCCTATGAGAGTATATATTTTTTAGCCTATGGTAGTAGATTTAATTACTTCTGATGACCAGGTTTGCAAAGGATGATTGGCATATTAATTATAAATAAAAGACTTGGGTTTAAAGAAATGATTAGTGAATAAACATAAAAGAAAGCAACAACGTTATATCTGGGAAAGGGCAACAGTATTGCAGGCAGCGTCATAAACTATTTGTCTTCGCTTCCAAGTGACAAGAATGTCTTCCCCCTTTCCTCTTTTGCCAACAATTATTGTTTGTACCCGCGCCATCATTACCACCCCTTCATCGATTCATTCATTCTGCTGCGAGAATTCCGCCCAATTATTAATTTAATCGCGCCGCTCCAAAGAAGTCGACAAGTATTGGCGGAGAATTACGAAAACCCCTAACCGCGATTAAACAAGAATCGAACAGAATTTTCGGGATTCTTTTGGTCTGGGTGGGATCGCGGCTTCCGTTTCTCTTACGGGTACATCAATCATATTTTTTGATCGGTTACGTCTGCGTAATTTTGTTTTCTTGAGCTGATTTTGAGTGTTCGTTTCTTTTCGTACTCTTGTTATCTCGTCCCTGAGTTGATTACATTCAGGTATCGGGGAGGTATTTTAGTTCTTCTTATTATTTTTTTTTGTTGGAATTTGAACTGCTGTGTTCATTTTGTGAGTCCTAATTGTTTAGAACTGTTTTCGCCCTCATTTTGGATTTTTTCTTTGCCACAATTTGCAACAAATTGGGGAAAGAAATGGATCCCCAAAATGTTTACTTTACTTTTCCCCAAATATGTCTTCTTGCTTTGTTTGAGTCCCATGGATTCACTTGCAACTATGGTGACAAACGTTTGCGGCTATTGCTTTTTTGGCACTTGTAGTAAAATGATTGAATTGTGTGTATGATACCTTTGGTTTGGAGAATTCCAAAGAGATGTTATGATGTATTAGCTTCATTGATTATGGGAATATAAAATATTCCAAGCTTTGATTTTTGCAGGGGAATTGACACAATTTCAAATATGAATGCGAAAACTAAGAAGAGAAATGTGGCTGAGAATGGCGATACCGGTGAAGACTCTGTTCTCGCAACGATGGTTAGCAATGGGGAGGATTTGGGGCCAATGGTTAGGCTTGCTTTCGAGACAGGGAAGCCCGAGTCTCTTTTGCAGCAGCTTAGGAACTTAGTGAAGAAGAAAGAAGTTGAAATTGAGGACCTTTGCAAGGTTCATTATGAGGAATTTATTGTTGCAGTTGATGAGCTTCGTGGTGTCTTGGTTGATGCAGAGGAGCTGAAAAGTGAGTTGTCAAGTGATAACTATAGGTTACAACAGGTTGGGAGTGCCTTACTTGCGAAACTTGAGGAGCTTTTAGAATCCTATTCAATTGAGAAAAATGTTGCTGAAGCGATCAAGATGTCGAAGAGCTGTGTCAAAGTGCTTGAGCTGTGTGTGAAGTGTAACAATCACATCTCTGAAGGCCAGTTTTATCCAGCGATAAAAGCTGTGGATCTGATAGAGAAAAGTTATTTGCACCATATTCCTGTCAAGACACTGAAATCACTGATTGAGAAGCGAGTGCCGGTGCTAAAATCCCATATTGAGAAGAAAGTGTGCGGTGAGGTTAACGAATGGTTAGTTCAAATAAGGAGTTCTGCAAAGGATATCGGGCAAACTGCAATAGACTATACTTCTTCTGCTCGCAAGAGGGATGAGGACATGTTAGCTCGGCAAAGGAAACTGGAGGAACAGAGTTCTCTGGGTTTAGAGGAGTTCACTTACACACTAGATGTTGAAGAAATTAAAGAGAATGCTGTTCTGAAGTTTGATCTCACTCCTCTTTATCGAGCATACCATATACACACTTGTCTTGGAATCCAAGAACAGTTTCGTGAATACTATAACAAGAATCGATTACTGCAGCTGAAGTCCGACTTGCAGATATCATCGGTTCAATCGTTTCTTGAATCCCACAAGATCTTTTTGGCCCATCTTGCTGGTTATTTTATTGTTGAAGATCGCGTCTTAAGGACTGCTGGAGGGTTGCTCATTCCGGAGGAGCTTGAGACCATGTGGGAGACAGCTGTGACCAAAGTGACTGCAGTCTTGGAGCAACATTTTTCCCTAATGGATCAAGCGAATCATCTCCTACTGGTGAAGGATTATGTGACTCTTTTCGGAACGACCCTCAGACAGTATGGCTACGATGTTTCCTCAATTCTTGAAACATTAAACAGTAGCCGCGACAAATATCACGAGCTTCTTTTGGGCGAGTGTCGTGAACAAATTACATCCATCCTTGAGAATGACACGTATGAACAAATGGTGCTGAAAAAGGAGTCTGAATACCAGGCGAATGTACTCCTATTCCATCTTCAGACATCGGACATAATGCCAGCCTTTCCCTATATTGCTCCTTTTTCTTCAATGGTGCCGGACTGCTGTCGAATTGTCCGTAAATTTATTAAGGACTCAGTCAATTACCTGTCATATGGGGAACAGAGAAATTACTTTGATTTCGTACGTAAGTACCTGGACAAGCTCTTGATTGACGTCCTAAATGAAGTCATACTAAACATAATTTCGAGTGGCACCACTGGTGTGTCTCAGGCGATGCAGATGGCTGCTAATATATCTGTCCTCGAGAGGGCTTGCGATTATTTTCTCCAGCACGCAGCTCAACAGTGTGGAATTCCACTCCGATCCATTGATAGACCTCAAGCAGGCTTAACAGCCAAGATTGTTCTTAAAACCTCCAGGGATGCTGCTTATCTTGCTCTACTGAGTTTGGTGAACTCCAAACTAGATGAATTTATGTCACTCGCAGAAAATGTGAATTGGACGTCTGAAGAGGAAAATCTGCAACGTGGAAACGAGTACATAAACGAGGTCGTTATATACCTCGACACTGTCCTCTCCACGGCTCAACAAATTTTACCATTGGATGCTTTGTATAAAGTTGGGAGTGGTGCCCTCGAGCATATATCAAACTCCATTGTGGCGGCTTTTCTTAGTGACAGCCTAAAGCGTTTTACAGTCAATGCAGTTGCAACCATCAACCAAGACTTAAAGGCATTAGAGTCTTTCGCAGATGAAAGGTTTCACTCAACTGGCTTGGACGAGATATATGCAGATGGGAACTTCACGGGTTACTTAATTGAGGCTCGGCAACTAATAAACCTTCTGTTGTGCAGTCAGCCTGAGAACTTTATGAATCCTGTGATCAGAGAGAAGAACTACAACACTTTGGACTATAAAAAGGTTGCCACTATCTGTGAGAAGTACAAGGATTCAGCAGATGGGCTTTTTGGTAGCCTTTCTAACAGGGCCTCAAAGCAAAGTGCCCGAAAGAAGTCAATGGATGTGCTTAAAAAACGGCTGCGTGATTTCAATTGAGAGTCTATGGAGTTTTGTTCCCATGATGGTTTAGAATTAGCTGATTTGAGTTTCCAATATTCTTTATCAGAATCTAGTTTGATATCTGGGTTTTAGTCTGTTTCTGGTCTAATGTGGAGTGTGTCTTTAGGCCAAGTTTTCATGTGATAATTGAATTTTCTAATGTTTAATGGCATATTTCTGTTAAAAAAAATTATTTCTCGTATCTTCTCATCTTATTTGCAGTAAATTCATCTCTAAGATATTTTGATCTTCAGGTAGTTTGACTACACTAGGTTGTGTTTGAAGATGCACATGGCTGGATCTGCTTTTGAAGGGATATCAGCAGGTGACCTGAAAACCATGTACTTGCTTATGGCTAACTGTGCTTTATACCATATACATTTATTACTAGTAAATGAGTTTGTTGGGAATTGTAAATGACTAAATGTTGAGATGAATATATGCCCATTCTGAAACATTATCTGGTCATTGGGCATGTATTTCTTCATCAGATGAGTTTTTACATGCTACCCAATTTGTTGTGCCATTGATTTTCCATATATGTTGCTCTGAGTATTAACTATTGATGCAAGTTCTGTGTATCATTCGGATACATTTAATGGCACTTGGTTAACCATGTCTTGAGAGATGGAATCAAGGGACTAATCTAGCTTGTGATGTGTCTTGCATGTGATGTATTTGTAGTAAGTCTCTTTTCATTTCAAGTTTGTTCTTAGTTATTTGATGATATGATTGAGTATAACATTATTGGATAAGCTACCAAACAAACTGTGAGAGTTGAGGGCCTAATGCTATCCAAACCCAACACAATTTGGAGTGATCCTGGTGTTCACATGAATATTATATTTATCGGAAAAAAAACCCATTTCATCCCATAATTTTTTTTAATTTTCCAAAACATCCCATAAATATTGAATTAGCCTAATCCATCCAATAACTTCCTTAATCCTTGCCAAATCCATCCAACAGGCGGTTTAATTGTTGTTTTTTGCTGACGTGGCGGTTTGATTAGGGAAAAACCGGGTAAGGGCAAACAGACCGCCAATTTGGATATTTTAGACCGGTTTATGAAGATCCAACTTGTATTGGGATTTATACAAAATCCCCAAAGCTCTTAATTTCAATCTCAATTGCATCCTATTCAATCGACCGCTACAATGAGTTCCTCAATCTTGCTTCCTTCAATTTCGCTGACCAAATCGGCTTTCTGCGCATTAGATTCTTTCAAGAGCTCCGCCTGTTTGTTCAAAAAATGAGATTCGGAATGCGTCGCGGTGGAATTTGGGGAAATCGAGGATTTCCATGAGCGTCGTTGTGGGATCGGAGGTGGTTGTTGTCGAAGATTCGTTTTTCAAAGACTACCAGCCTTCCTCTGCTTTCCTGTTTCCTGGTCAGGTGAGATTTCGGTTTAGGTTTTTGTACATAGTTATGTTTTGCTTTGATGATATGCTTGTTAGTGGTTAGTGGTGGTGTTGTTTATAAATGATGATTTACAAGCTTTTTAATGTTAGTGATTACCAGCCTTCCTTTCCTGTTTCCGACCGCTTTCTTTCTTGGTGTAAATCAGTAAATGCATCGAATTTTCCGCCGGGATTTGTCGCTGGCTGATTCAATTTTATGATTTACGGGTTCTCTTCAATTTTTTTTTGGGGACAAAACGCATAGCGCCGGTTTCTCTTCGATTTGATTACGGTTGTTAATTTTTGAGTCTTTTCCCCTTTTCATATGTTAGGTTTGTATGATCTTTGCATCTAATGTTTTTATTTTTATCTTATTATTTTTTCGGATCGGAGTTGATTGATCATTCAAATGTGGAATTGCATTGAATTAAATTTTCATTGTAGAATTCCACCCATTGGTTTGGCTTACCCAGAATCAAATTAGATGCTACTAACTGAGGAACTCATCGTAGCGATTCGGATTGCAGCTACGCCCAAATGGAGGAAAAGGTGATACCCGAAATGAATGAGGGTGAAGCAATATGAGGATAGGGTTGGAAATGGGTCTTTTTGTAAGGGTTTACTCCAATTTTGCTGAAGTGTAATAGTCAAATGCCAATTCAGCTATTTGACCCTGTTTCTCACTAATTTAGTCACCACGTCAGCAGAAATGGCAATTAAGATGCGTGTGGGATGGGTTCAGCAAAGATTAAGGAAGTTATTGGATGGATTAGTCTAATTCAATACTTGTGGGATGTTTTGGGAAATTTAAAAAAAATATGGGATGAAATGAGTTTTTTTTCCTTATATTTATCTATGCATATTATATTTACCAGGCTTTATCCATTTTTGAATTTGTTTTGTGCTACTTAAATTAGCTCTACTAGCGCCTTATATAGTGGGAATTACACTTTTTAATGTTCTTATATATGGTTGGTTTTGTGCTAATTATCCTGGCCGGGCAACTATTGATAGGGCTAACTCTTGGCTTTCGGTGAACACTGGAATACCGGTATGTCCTTATGTTTTTTCTAGATTGACTTCGTGCTAATTTAGCTAATTTGAGGTTGATTGTCATGAGCATCACTGTCCCGGTTGTATACTTGCAACTAGACCCTGGTAAACATAGATTATGTTATACTACCTCCGTTTTCATGAAAATGAAACATTTGGTGTTTTGACACTATTCATTATTCTACTTTGATTCACGTTTATACAATAGTTATAGAAAGAAAAACATAGTCAAGTGAGATCTTGTTAGAATCGTCTCATCTCATAGTTTTATAATATCAAATTTTTTATAATTTTTACTTATATACAACGTGAGTTATTAACTATTAAAAACATGCATCGGACTGCGTGCGCAGAGTGAATGTTGCACATTCACAAAAACAGAGGAAGTAATTTTGACATGAGATGTAAAGCTCATCTCATTCTTATCGTTCAAATCATACATTATTGAGACAATTATTTTTCCTTGTGTGGAATCACATCTGTTTCTTTTCTGTTGGTATTGTTTTTCTCAGACCACATTGTGCACACAAAAAGACGTCAGGTATCTGCATTATGTTGTCATCCTATAATGTCTTAAATTCTGTATTTCTGTTCTAATTTTTTTCATTTTTATGGTGTGGACGGATTTAGATGCGTTTCAGACGAGATTCATGAGAATGGAGTGTTTGGCATGGTGGGGACCAATAGTCTAACTTATGTAGAAGTGGAATGAACGACGCATAAGACATGACAAAGAATCTCTTGCCGCTGGGATATCGATGCAATGATATACTCGTACCATCTTGTCTTGTACTATATTGTTTCTAGAGTATATTTTGCGTAAGCAATTATGTCAGCTGAGCTGTCTAGTTTCCTTAAATCCAAGGATGATCGATCACTTTGTGTTAGTGAAATATGGGCCACAGCGCACAAGAAGTAGGTCATGCATATTTTGCTTTTGAACCCACCCCAATTAATGATTGAGTGATAAGGTAAGATAATTTAGCAACCTAGCTTGTGGTTCCTGTCTGGGGAAAATTCGAATTGAAATTGGAGTGGTGGAAGCAGATGGGATATCGAAAATTGATTAATCTTCAAAGAATGGTCACTACTAAGGCCCGTTTGGATTGACTTTTGAAAAAAGCAGAAGCCAAAAGTAGAAGCAGAAGCAGAAGTCAAAAGCAAAAGAATGTAACTTTTGTGTTTGGATGAAATGTTTTAAAAGCGGTTTTTTCTAAAAAATATGTTTGGATGAATAAAAATGAAAAGTGCTTTTAGAGTGTGGTAATTACCAAAAAGGACATGCTACTTAATATAATAAGTAATAAGATATATTTATAGTGTAATTTATATTAAGTAGTGGGGGTATTTAAGTCCTTGCACATTTTACGAGGTGCTTTTGGCTTCTGCTTTTGGGAGAAGCACCCCCTGGGCTGCTTCTTTCAGAAGCACTTTTTTCGCTTTTCGAGGTGCTTTTGCTTTTTCTTAAAAGCCAAAACAAACACCTAATTTCTACTAGAAGTGCTTTTGGCAGAAGCAAAAGCCAAAAGCATATCCCTAGAAGCCAATCCAAACGGGCTCTTAGAGAGGTGCTTTTGACTTTTACTTTTACTTCTGCCAAAAGCACTTCTAGTAGAAATTAGGTGTTTGTTTTGGCTTTTAAGAAAAAGCAAAAGCACACCGAAAAGCGAAAAAAGTGCTTCTGGGAGAAGCAGCACAGGGGGTGCTTCTCCCAAAAGCAGAAGCCAAAAGCACCTCGTAAAATGTGCAAGGACTTAAATACCCCCACTACTTAATATAAATTACACTATAAATATATCTTATTATCATATTAAGTAGCATGTCCTTTTTGGTAATTACCACACTCTAAAAGCACTTCTGATTTTTATTCATCCAAACATATTTTTTAGAAAAGGCCGCTTTTCAAACATTCCATCCAAACACAAAAGTGACATGCTTTTGCTTTTGACTTCTGCTTCTGTTTCTACTTTTGGCTTCTGCTTTTTTCAAAAGCCAATCCAAACGGGCCCTAAGAGCCTGTTTAGATTGGCTTTTTTCCAAGTGCTTTTGGCTTTTGCTTCTGCCAAAAGCACTTTTGAAGGAAAAAGAGTGTTTGTTTTGGCTTTTTAGAAAAAGCAAAAGCACCTCGAAAAGCTGCAAAAGTGCTTCTGGGAGAAGGAGCCCAGGTGGTGTTTCTCCGAAAAGCAGAAGCCAAAAGCACCTAGTAATATGTGCAGAGTCATAAATGCCGCTATTAATTTATTTAAATTACACTATAAATATATACTATCATATATAAATAGCATATCCTTTTTGGTAATTTACACATTTCAAAAGCACTTTTCACTTTTATACATCCAAACACACTATTGAAAAAAAGCTGCTTTTTAAACATTCCATCCAAACACAAAAGTTAGCTGCTTCTGCTTTTAGCTTTCACTTCTGCTTCTGCTTTTGGCTTCTGCTTTTTTTAAAAGCCAATCCAAACGGGCCCTTGTCAGCAACCTTTGTGTATTGAACCAAACAACTTTCAGGTATTATGCTAGAAATTTTTTGATTCAGGACCTGCATATTTTTTTTGATTTCACTAGAATCAGATATGGAATTGTGAAGGGATGATGACTTAAGCCCAAGTGGTTAAGTTCATTGACTTCCAACGAAAGGTTGTAGGTTGGATTCCCACCGGCATGGGCTTCCACTACTCATTTTCCAGACCTTCAATCTCATATGGAATTGTGAACCATTCTAATTTTTTTATCATTATTCCCTCTGACCAAACTGTGTTTCAATTTAAACCAATCCATACAAGCTAAGCTGCCTAGGATATATCTAACCCTAGTGGATGAATTAATTAGGACAGGGAGGGAATTAAGGGTTCATAAAATTTTATTCCTCATAGTTTGTGTAATGTAGTCATTACACTGATAGATTTGGCTTAACGATATGTAAAGTTCGCTAACAACATTCACAAGGACAAAATTAAGCTTGGTTTACTAATATGTAATGTTCACTAACAACATAAGCAAGAGCTAATTTTGGGTTCATCATTAATGTCAGCGACGGAAGAAAATGTCCAGAGAGGAAAAGAGAACTACAAGAATTTTAATAGTAAATGTGAGCTCTATTTTTTTTTTTTTTTATTTTTTTTTTAAATTTTTTTATTAATGTTAAAGGTTTGAAAGATAAATACTTCCTCCGTCTCGTTAGAATTCTTATGTTTGATTTTTTGACACTAGTCACTGTTTAAGCTTGTTTCAGATTTTTATCATAGTTATGTAAGAAAAAATATAGTCAAGTGAGATCTTGTTAGATTCGTTTAATCTTGTAGTTTAGAATATTAAATTTTTATAATTTTTTTATTATACACAAATTAAGTTATTAACTATTAAAAATAATGTGTATTGACATACTTATCAAGTGGGTCCGTAATAATTATATTGAGACTGTAGTATAAGACTAATTTAAATTCATAAGTTGTATCATTTGCACACAATGGGGACAATTTATAGCTTTTTTTTGAAAAAAAATGGATCCCCCATTTTTATATTTTTATACAATCTTGGTCACTTTTTTTTTTTTTTTTTTCCTCTCTCTCTCTGATCTTAGTCCCGACTCCGACTCCCCGTCATGTAGGTGACATTGAATAGAATAAGAGGTAGAACTTTCTATCATTGATCTTAAATTGAACAATTTAAATAAATTAATAAAATTGAATAAAGTAATAATTAAAATTTCAATAAAAGTATGATTAGTAAAATAAAGTAAACTTAAAGAATATAATAAATATAAAATTTAAACATAATTTAAATTAAAGTAACATAATTAAACAAAATCAATTAAATGAATTCATCATTTATGTTAGATTTAATAACAAAATAAAATAAAAAAAATTAAAACCAAAATATAATAAATTAAGAAGAAATATAATTTAGAAAAAAATAAAATTAAAGGAGATAAAGAGCTGATGATGGATGTAAATTAATATTGGATAAAAATTAATAAGCGACTCTCATTCATTCATTGTGAGTTGTTACAAATGTTGGCTCAAACTCTTAGTATTAATTACGGATAAGAGGACAAGAAGAATCTGAATTAGAGGTATCAAAGACGCCCTAGGTAGCTACATGTGAAATGTTTTGTCATCTTATTAGTAGTATATTTCTATAAATAATAATAGGAAATGGCAGATAGGATTTCTCCACACTCACATGAGTCACACCCTCAGCAGCTGCTAATTACTGGTAGATATATAGATTACTCATGCGCATTAATAATTTTACAAAATTTGGTATATGCCCCCAAGTTTGAACATGGAGGAGAATGCTAACGAGCTGCAGAAAAAAAGCTCTGAAAATGGCGAAGGAAAAGAAGAGCAGCAGCAGCAGCAGCAGCAGCTTGGCCATGGCGGGATCAGGACAATGCCATTTATTCTTGGTCATCAGTACTTTCTTCTCTTATTACTTATTTCACTTAATTAGTAGTACTACTACTATTGTACATCAAAGTTATAGAAGCTTTAAATGAATTAATGTGCAGCAAGCGATGCATGCGATAGATTCGCAGGAGCTGGTTTCCATACAAACCTCATCACATACCTCACCCAGGTTCTCAACTTGCCCCTTGTCACCGCTTCCAACACCCTCTCTAACTTTGGCGCCACCTCCAACTTCACCCCTCTCTTTGGTGCCTTCATCGCCGACTCCTTTGCCGGCCGCTTCTTCACTATTGTCGCCGGCTCCCTATTATATGTCCTGGTTTGTCTGTCTGTCTGTCTCTCGGCGCATGCATATGTATGTTAGTTGTTAATTACTACTCCATATGTTTGTTTATGCACACCCACGTTCCTCCTGATCCTACTAGGGAATGGTTGCCATCACAATCTCAGCCGTCCTGCCCCAGCTCCGTCCGCCTCCATGCCCTACTCAACTCAACTGCCAGCAAGCCTCCAACAAACAGCTATGCCCCCTCTACATCGCCCTTCTGCTCACCTCTTTAGGCACCGGCGGGATGAGGCCCTGCGTCGTCACATTCGCCGCTGACCAGTTTGAAATGATGAACAAGGAGGCCAAAAACACAGATCATCATCAGTCCTCCTCCTCCTCCTCAGGGGGTTGGAATTTCTTCAACTGGTACTTCTTCACCATGGAGTTTGCCTCCTTGCTCGCTGTAACGTTGCTCGTTTACGTGCAAGACAACATTAGTTGGGCATGGGGCCTCGCAATCCCAACCATAACCCTCGCCTTATCAGTTGCCGTGTTCATTGCCGGATCCCCTCTGTACAAGAAAATCAAGCCGGGTGGGAGTCCATTTGTCCGACTGGCACAGGTGGTAGTCGCGGCCTTAAGGAAAAGGCGCGTAGCTGCTCCAGCCGATCCTCACGACTTGTATGAAAACAGATTGCTCGATGCTGATATATCCATCAATGGGAGACTTGTGCATTCGGATCAATTCAAGTCAGTTATCACATACCCTCTCCCCCCCCATTCTGTTTTTTTTAACCATTCGGAGGATCATTATCTCTGTCTCTCAAACTTCAGGTGGCTTGATCGTGCTGCCATTGTAATGAACACGGACATAGACGAGTCGGACCAACCGAATCTGTGGAGGCTAGCAACAGTCCACAGAGTGGAAGAGCTCAAGACCATCTTAAGGCTACTGCCTATATGGGCTGCAGCCATATTGCTGGTGGCTTCCCATTCCCACATACATAGTTTCACCGTCGTGCAAGCTCGAAGCATGGACAGACACCTCTCCCGCTCATTCCAAATCCCACCGGCAACAATGTCGATATTCAGCACCCTCACTGTCATAACCGCTCTCCCTTTATACGAGCGCCTCTTCGTCCCCTTTGCTCGCCGCTTCACTAAAAATCCATCGGGGATCACCTGTCTCCAGCGCATAGGAATTGGATATGGAATCGGCATTCTCGCAACCATCGTGTCGGGGCTAATCGAGATTAAACGAAAACACACGGCAGCTGATCATGGACTGCTGGACAAACCGACCTCGACGATTCCAATAAGTGTGTTTTGGCTGGTGCCGCAATATTTCCTGGGTGGTGTGTCCCAGGTTTTCTCGACGGTAGGACATTTGGAGTTCCTGTACGACCAATCGCCGGAGAGTATGAGGAGCACCGCGGCGGCGTTGTACTGGATAGCGATCGGTATAGGGAACTACTTTGGCACGGCCATTGTGTCTTTGGTGCACAAGTACACAAGCAAGGGGGGGACAGCAGAGTGGTTGCCGGACAGGAACCTCAACAGAGGGAGATTGGAGGACTTCTATTGGCTGGCGACGGGGATTCAAGTGGTGAATTTAATGTATTATGTGACTTGTGCTTGGTGTTATACGTATAAGCCAATACAGGAACAGGACGATGTTTTTCAATGTGGAGGTGATGGGGAACGGGTGACGGGTGATAAAATCGATCAGGAATTACAAGAGATTGTTCGGATTTAGAAACGAACTCATTTGGATTTTGAGTTTGCAAATTTCATCCTGACGATACTCGTGTTATGTCTGGGTTAAATACTGAATAAGATGTTGAAAAATGGACATCAACAACTTAACAAACTACGTGTACTTATTCATGGAGACATGACATTGAATTACATTTTATATAGATATGTGGATTGCTATGCCGGTCTTTGTGGGGGAACACAAATTTCAGAGAAATACAAGCTTGAAGCGTATATGCTTGATTTTAAATATTGCTATGTAGAATTATACTTCATTTAGTACTTAATCAATTATTATATCGTCCTCTATCAATGTTCGTTTTTATCCCATATGGTCTAAGGGGCCGATTTTGCTGACAATTGAATATGATCACAATATAATTGAATTTTTGTTTTTAGTGATAGTCCGTGAGTGAATTCTATCATTCCAATTTCCACATAATGTCGACCAATCAAAATCTTGACAGAATTCTCCATTTCTTGACCTGAAGTGAAGTGAGAAGGGGACAACACATACCCACCCAGCTATTGGAGTTTGGACAATTGAGGGTGGAGAGACATAAACGAGTCACGCTGTCAGAAAAGAGTTGAAAGAAATAAGTCAACAATTAGACTGATATACAATTCAAATACTGTTTTAATTCTTTATTGAGGGTAAACAAGGAATAAAGTAACCATTCAAAAGAAGGAAAAATAAGAGGAATAAGAGAACCCTGTGAATGAATAACCACCTAGTCACCAAGCGAAAAAAATAACCACCTAGTCACAGGCTCACAGCCTCAAACCCTTAATATTGTTTTAGAATTTGAACTGAATCAGATTGTAACAGAAAAATCACATGTCGAATAAAATTGTGCACACAGAATAAAATCTACAAATAATCAAAAGCACTAAATAAAGTGAGAAACACCACTATGGTGTTTATATACTTCTTACTTCTTCCGTTGTTTTGTTTTGTTATGTTTTGTTTTTGTTTTTTTAAGTGTAACATATCCTATTTGTAAGAAGTTCAATACACACTTTAAATATTCATAGTAATAAAATTTTTAAAAGTTGAAACGAATCCAATATGATCCCACTTGATAGAGCTGTCAATTTGGGCCGGGCCCGTTGGGTCGGCCCGCCCCGCATTTTTACCCGCAAGGTAAAAAATGCGGGGCGGGTTTGAATTTTAAGGCCCGTTTAGATGCCGGCTTTGCGGGTTAGGCCCGCGGGCTTTGGCTTTTTTTTTTTAACTCCTTGTTATATTTATTTAATGTTAATGAATATTGTTTGGTTAATTCAAAGTCTACCATAAAGTCACCAAATATATATTTAAATAATTATTTCGGTTACTTATAAAATTATAAATTATAATACAAATAGTCATATTTTCTATTATTTCTCTTCTTATATATATTATTCGTGTTATTCTTTTAAGTTTAAAATTCCTTATTATTTTATTTATTAAATTTTTTTAGCTAGGTTATTTTATTTATTTATTAAAATTTGTGAATGCAATTAAATTTTCATAATTTATTGTCAGTTATCTTATTTTTAAAATATAAAATTAACGAATTATATATGCCAAAACAAATTAACTTCCTAAAGACTCCAACCGTCAGACCCAATATTTTTATCAACTCGATCATTACTGATAAACTTTTTATCTTCAACAGTACTATATTTTTAGAATATAATACACATATTTAGTATTACAAATTATAATAAATCTTTAATTTTATAAAGAATTATTCAACAAACCCCTTATTAAAGCAAATAATTATGCCAAAAAATACACTTTTAAGTATTTATAATTTTAAATATTAATTATAAATCTTTATTTCTCATTCTTAATTTATACAACAAAAAAGATATCCCATTTTTATTTTTTTACACTAAAAATTTAATTTTTAAAAATTATTAAAAGGCCCGCGGGTCGGCCTGCATAACCCACGGCACGCGTGTGGGCCGGGTTGGGCCTAGGTATTTAGAGCCCACCCCGTTCAAGCCCGCAAAACGTGGAGGCCCGTGCGGGCCGGCCCGTTTTGACACCTCTACCACTTGATTATATTTTTTTTTGTATAATTATGATAAAAATCGAAGTCAAACTGCTACAATAAATAGTAATAAAAGATAAATTGTAACACTTAAAAATGTGAGTATATAGCATATATGAAACCATGTTCAGAGTTTGGACTTCTAGATTGAATACATGGTTAATCATACATCCTAAACATAACAAACTATAGATAGTGATTAGTGTACAGAACTATACTATCATCACATGGCATATAATTGAGCCATTTTTTTTCCTCCACCTTTAGTCCCCACCAATCTTGACTCATATATTTGAAAGTCTTGCACTTGCACTCTTATTTCTTCTACAAATACTAACAAGATAAGCTTTTTTCTCTTCACTAGTCACTACACTCGCAGGCTGACTACAAATACAAGATCCTCGTCTACTGCAAATTAAACTACAATATAATCGAACTCCTGAATATGGAGGAGAAGGCAGAGTTGGAGAGCAAATCGCCCGAAAATGGCCGAGGAAGAAAGGAAAAGCTTGGTGGTGTCAGGACAATGCCATTTATTCTTGGTCAGTTTGTCTGAATACACACTCGATCATCTGTGTCTTGTTTCCATTACACACACATAACATATATATATGTATGCCTTTACCGTTCTATGTGGGCTGTAGCAATATTGGGTTTCAACTTTCAAGTTAATTGGGCTAATGTCTTGGGATGATTAAAGATGGATCATTTCGTTGCTCTGATGGGTTGTTTCGATATTTAGTTTGATGAAATTTTGAAACGTGATTGTCATTCAATTCCAGCATTTGTAATCGTGCTAAAATAGAATAATCGTTTGAATTGGTGGTCATATATATTTTTGTTCGGCGCACATTTATGAAGATGCTTACCAAATCTATTTCTGTATTTAATCGTGCTAAAATAGAATAATCGTTTGAATTGGTGGTCATATATATTTTTGTTCGGCGCACATTTATGAAGATGCTTACCAAATCTATTTCTGTATTTCTACTTTTTTTACCTTAAAAATGAACTACTAGTACTAAAGTGCAGAATGGGTGGTATCTATGTTTTCTTGTTACAGGAAACGAGGCATGCGACAGATTCGCATACGCTGGTTATCATGCCAACCTCATCACATACCTCACACAGATTCTCAACCTGCCCCTCGTCAAGGCATCCAACACCGTCTCCAATTTCACCGGCACCGCCAGTTTCACCCCTCTTATCGGAGCCTTCATTGCCGACTCCTCTGCCGGACGCTTCAGGACCATCCTCGCCGGTTCCACAATCTATGTCCTGGTTCATCCCCTGCCCTTCCCCCACACTAATACAATCATGCATACAAATTGCATATTAATCTTTTGTTGTGTCATTGGTGCTTCGGTGTTACACTTACACATATATATTCCTGCCCTATGTAAATATGTGTGTTTTGATTTACATGTTGTAGGGCATGGTTACCCTTACAATCTCAGCAGTCCTACCTCAGTTCCGTCCTCCTCCATGCCCTACACGTTTGAATTGCCAGGAGGCCTCCAACAGCCAGCTTTGGATTCTCTACACCGCTCTCATATTGATTTCTTTGGGCATCGGCGGGATTAGGCCCTGCTTGGTGACGTTCGCTGCGGATCAGTTCGACATGAGCAAATCAAAGGTGGAGAAAAGAGGCTGGAATTTCTTCAACTGGTACTTCTTCTGTATGGAGCTTGCTGCATTGCTCGCCCTTACCGTCCTCGTTTACATTGAGGACAACGTTAGCTGGGCATGGGGGCTTGGGATCCCAACCATAACCTTAGCCTTATCAGCTGTATTATTCCTCACCGGATCCCCTCTGTATAACAAAATCAAGCCTAGTGGTAGCCCATATGTTCGAGTGGTGCAGGTAGTTGTCGCGGCCATGAGGAAAAGGCGCGCTGTTCTCCCAGAGGATTCTCACGCTCTGTACGAAAATAGATCGCTTGATGCTGAAATATCTGTCAATGGGAGGCTTCTGCATTCAAATCAGTTCAAGTAACTTCCTTAACTCATACTAGTACATTAATCAAAGTGACACAGCTTTGATTTGTTGTACATTAATCAAAGTGACTAAGCTTGTTCCATGTTTTTTCACCTATAGGTTTCTTGATCGAGCTGCAGTAGTAGTAGTTGAAACCGACATTGATGAGTCGAATCAACCGAACCTGTGGAGGTTAGCAACAGTCCATAGGGTTGAGGAGCTCAAAACCATCCTCAGACTAATGCCTATATGGGCTGCAACAGTAATACATGTGGCGTCCCATTCCCACGTCCACAGTTTCACGGTGGAGCAAGCTCGAACCATGGACCGACATCTCTCCCCATCCTTCCAAATCCCACCTGCATCAATGCTCATCTTCACAACTATAACCGTCATCATCCTCCTCCCATTATACGAGCGCCTCTTCGTCCCCTTTGCTCGCTGCTTCACTAAGAATCCAGCAGGGATCACGTGCCTGCAGCGCATGGGAATCGGGTTCGGGATCAATATCTTTGCCACTGTAGTGGCAGCAATGGTGGAGATGAGAAGGAAACATACAGCAATGAATCATGGACTGGTTAACAAACCAGCATCGGTGATACCAATAAGTGTGTTCTGGTTGGTTCCACAGTTCTTCCTGAATGGGGTGATGCAGGTTTTCATGACGGTGGGGCACTTGGAGTTTCTGTACGACCAGGCACCGGAGAGCATGAGGAGCACGGCGGCGGCGTTGTATTGGATATCGATCGGGGTGGGGAATTATGCCGGAACATTGATTGTGTCATTGGTGCACAAGTACAGCAGCAGCAACAGGGGGGCTGGTGGTGGAGTGGAATGGCTGCCCGATAGGAATCTCAATAAAGGGAAATTGGACGAGTTTTATTGGCTGATGTCGGGAATTCAAGTGCTGAATTTGATGTATTATGTGGCATGTACTCGCTTTTACAAGTACAAGTCTGTAAAGGAGTGTTGTGACGATGATTTTGAGTCTGGAGGCGACACCAAAGTGGTGCGCCAATCATAAAATTCATGAGGAATAAACATGTTATATTGTTTGGCGACACCAGAAAACCCTTCCAAAAATCCTTGAGGTTGATGGGAATTGCCAAAAAAATACATCGTACATAGAATAGTCGCCTAGGTAAGTGGTGGTACCTTCCAACGAGCAACGAGAGGTTGAGTCTGTGTTTTTTCCTTGGTCTCATCATATACATGTTTCATTTGATTATGTTGCATATTGGTGTTTTCTTTTTCATTTTTTTTAAAAAAAAATATTTGTATATATCTCCGGTGTTTTCGGTACGGATGGTTTTTTGGCACTATTCACTGTTTAACTTTGATTCAAATTTTTATTATAGTTATGTACAAAAAAAATAGTCAAGTGAGCTAATCTTGTTAGATTCGTCTAATCTTGTAGTTTTATAATATGAACTTTTTATAATTTTTCATTGTACAAAATTTAAGTTATTAACCGTTCAAAATGTGTATCGGCATACGTGCTAGGTGGATCCGTAATAAAAAGAATGAGACGGAGGGAAGTACTATTTAGATAATATTTGAACAAAGTAAATAAGAAAACAGTCCAGGAATTACGAAAATTTTAATTACATATAGTATATGTTTGCATTGGTACGGTGTATTAGGTTGTTTAGTATTAATATATGCACTAAAATAATGTTATCCTATGTTTGGTGTTTTTTATTTTAATGAGGGATTTAATTTGTTGTATTTTTTGATACATGGCGGAAGGGTGAGTTTATGGTGTATTAATTTTAATTTTATTCGTTCTTTTTTTTTTTTCTTATTCATCTCACAACTATTAAATGTTACTCCCTCCGTTCCAACAAACTTGTCTGGTTTGATTTTTTGACACTGTTCATTGTTCAACTCTGACTCAATTTTATTGCAAAATATATTTGGACAAAAGTAGTCGAGTTTGGTATTGTTTGATTCGTTTAATCGTATAGTTAAAATATATATTTTACATAATTTTTAGTTGTATAAATTATGAGATATCAACGATTAAAAAGATGCATTGAATTGTGTGCAGAAGTCAAACAAGACAAGTTAGTTGGGACATAGGGAGTATCTTTTATATAGTAGTATTATTTATTAATACATTAATTATTTTTTCATAATTTAATTATTATTTTTAAAATATTATTTATTAATATATTAATTATTTTTTTATTTAATTATTTTTTTGTATAATAGCGAGAATAGGCTAGGAAAGATTTAATTATTTTTAAAATAATATTATTTATATTTATTATTTATTCATAAAATAGAAAATTAATTTTTTATTTAATTGTTTAAAATATAATACTTCCTCCATTTCTTTTTATTTGCCCCATTGCGCTTTTGGGCACTATTCATCCACACACATTCAATTAAAGTTTTGTCAAGTGAGATCTTGTGAGATTCGTCTCGTCGTGTAGTTTTTAAATATTGAACTTTTAGAATTTTTACTTATACCGAACTTGAGTTATTAACGGTTTAAAATATGCATTGGACTGCGTGCTGGGTGGGTCCGTGGACTGTGTGCTGGGTGGGTCCGTAGCAAATAAATAAAAACGGAGGAAGTACATCATAATTTATATAATATTAATTTAATACAATAAATCATAATATAATACAGTGTTTCAAACGTGCCCATAGGGAACTAGGGATGGGCAAATAAGACAGGATACTCTTTTGGAGAGTCATTGAAAGCCTGAAAATTAAGGGGTGGTGGAGCTCATGCCATACAATTACAAAGAGAACAAAAGAAAAAGATAAGGAGCTAGGTGGGGATTCGAACCCCAACCTATAATTTGGGAATTGGGGGAGTTACCACTTGGTAAGTCCCCAACCCTTATAAGACAGGATACTTGGGTACATGCTCCGAACCCGGAAAATAATGGGTTCCGGACCTTTTTATTATTTTTAAAAACTGAAGTCGGCTATTTAAACTTGATTGAAAGATTAGGGTCGAAGATCGGGTTTTAACATCAACTCAAATTCCCTGGTCGAGTACCATACTACCCATTATTCTTTTTAAGTAATTTTGATTCGACTTTTTAATAAATTATACTATAAGATAAAATATATAATCAATTAAAATCTTATTGGATTCGTCTAATCACATAATTTAGAATATCAATTTGTCATAGTTTTTACTAGTATGAAATTTGAGTTATTAAGAATTAAAAATATATATTGGTTTGCATGAAATGTGGGCTCGTAGCATTTAAAAATGAACGGAAGAAGTATAATTTCAATAAAATAGTTAAATCTGTAACCAAAAAAAATAAAATAATTAAATCTTTAAAAGATAAAAAAAAACATAAAATTGGGTACATGTCTTATCCACTGATGGGTACTCAACTGATTGGATACCATCATGTGAGTCAGAAACTCAGAATAATTGAACCTAGTTAACCCGACCTTACCAAATCTAATTAACGCCATGCAAGCACACCCCTGGTTACATGTAACTTCTCACTGCTGAGAATTGATCACTCTTGAAATTTTAATTTTTATGTGCGATATATGCAATATTTACCAAAAAAAAAAAGAAAAAAGAAAAATAAAATTAAGTTAATATAAAATGATTATATAATTCAGATTAGATGATTTGAGATCAGACAAGTGTCGAGGGCAACATCAAGCATGCAAAGACAAAACGGCTAAGTTTTAGGTTGTATTTATATTCCCTTCTTTTCTTTCTCTATACTCCCTCCGTCTTTTTAATATTGCAACATTGGTACTTTTGATATTATTTATAGTTTAACTTTATGTTAAATTTTTATCATAGTTATGAAAGAGAAAATATAGCCAATTGAGATCTTGTTAGATTCATTTAAACTTATAGTTTTAGAATTGTTGGGGCCATATGGAATAATGAGCCGCGAAAGAGCTATTGGGCCATAAGACGTGGGCCGGAAGAAAGAAGAAGTCCAAAAAGAAGATGGGCTCAAGATTAGTAAGGCCGAAAGTACATAGTAAACCGAAGGGAGGGAATCGAGGCTGATAGAGATTTCGGCCGAAATAGGAAGGAACAGCCGAAACCAAAACAACCGAATTGAAGAGAGAAAGAATTCGGCTCAGAGGAGTTAGCCGGAGAGCGGTTATTCCAGCTCCGGCTATAAATAGGGGTTGACACACTCAAAATCAGGGAGATCAATCCAACCCCCAAATTCCTTTTATCAAGTTTAATTCCTTGTTATCTTTACTGCTTTCTTTACAGCTTTCCTTTACAGCTTTCCTTAGAATCTAGCCTAGTTTGTAGCGGTTACGTACCATTTCCAAATCCACCGTTGCTCCTTAGCATCTGGTAGTTTGGTTCCCTGTTTTGGTGAATTCCGCCGTTGTTTCTTAACAACAGGCAGATTCTCCGTTGTATCTTGTTATTTTTGATCAATTCAAAGAAGATTCAGTCAATTGTGGGCGCATTATTGTTAATCCGAACCCGTAATCGGTTTGATCCTTTTCCGGTAGCCTCCCTTGAGGAGAAAAAGGTCCTTGGCTACACCCGAGCCAAACAGTGGCACGCCCAGTGGGACACAAAATGGCGTTTGAACAAGCAACTCCAGCAGCAAACACGGCGGCGAGGACTGATTTGCCGCCGATTCAGGAAGAACGCGCACCAGAAGCCGGAGAATTCCCCCCAGGTTTCCCCGGACCATCACACTTCCATAATCATGAGTTTTCAAACGATGATTTAACCCCGCGATTCCGAGATCAGGTTCAATTTATGGTGGAAGCGGCGGTTACTAATTCGGTTCGCCAAATCGAAGGAAATATCCTGGCAGCGATGCCAGCCATGTTTAGAGCCGAAATAGCGAGGAATATGTATCCGATGGGAGCGCAGCAAGCTCCAGTGGCGCAAAATCCACCACCTGCGATGCAAAATCCTCACAATTTTCAACAGCAGACCTTTAGGCCGCCAGGAGGGCACGGAGCTCGGCCTTTTGTTCCTCCGCAGCAGAGGTACGATCACCAACAGAATCAACCGCCTCAACCAGCTGTTCAACCGCCTGCTCCAGTGGTTCAACCACAATATGCACCACTTCAGCAGAATCCACCACAACTGGTTGACAGAGAGCTTATTGCCGAGATTATTCGCACACAGTTTGGGAATCTCATCGGCCAGGAGAATAGGCCGATGTATCGGAAACCTTATCCAGATTACATTGAGGAGCAGTATCCGCTGCCTAGAGGGGTGAAGGTTCCAGATTTTAACACTTTTTCTGGAGAAGTCGGCCGCTCTACCATCGAGCATATTGGCCGATTTACAGCTCAATGTACCAGAATCGCGCAAAATGATTTTCACAAGCTGATATTGTTCAGTTTGTCATTAACTGGCCCAGCATTCGAGTGGTACATTAATTTGCCAGCGGGATCGGTCAATACTTGGGCCGAAATGGAGCGGTTATTCCATGACCGATTCTATAATACCAGTCCGGAAGTCTCGGTAGTTGATCTGACGTCAACCAAGCAGAAGGCGTCTGAATCGGTTACCGAATTTATTGAAAGATTTTATGCAGTAAAGGCTCAGATGAAGACAATGCTACCTGAGCATGAATATATTCAAATCTTAAAGCAGAATTTGAAGTTTGCCATTAAGGACAGATTGATGGTAACAAGACCAAGGACAGTAGCCGAATTAACGACTGAAGCTATAAGGATGGAGACATATTTGGCGGAACAGGCGGCTTTCAAATCAAGCCGGAGTCAAAGTGGAAGATCACAACCTATCCAGTCAGCTGCCTCATTTGCTGAATCTCTGGATAGATGTGAAATTCAGGAAGAGTACAATACGGATGACGTCCCTGCATTAGCTGAAGTTGCAAGGGCAGAGTTAATCATAAAAAAAGCCTATGACTTGTCCAGCACTTCGGCCAGCCAGAGGCAAGGAGAAAGAAGGAGGAGATGAATCTCAAAGGTTTTACTCTTTCGACTTGTCACAAATGGATGAAATATTTGATTATTGCCAGAAGAACGGATTGTTAGAGTTTAAAGGAAACCATCCACAGCCTACCAAGGATCAGTTGGAGGCCGGATGGTGCAGATTCCATGGATCAGCTACTCATTCCACGGCGATTTGTGGGCATTTTAGGAAGCTGATTCAGAAGCATGTCGATGATGGGAAGTTGAAGTTCCCAGAGAGGCTTATGGCAATTGATAAGAATCCGTTCCTAGTTGCCAACATGGAGATGGTGCAGCCCAACCAGAATAAATCGGTGCATGACCGATTGGGGGATCAAACATCATCTAGCAAGAGTTCTGTGCACGATCGGCTTGGGGATCGGCCATCGGCTCAGAAGTCAGGAGTATGGAAAAGGCTAGGATCTCCGAAGGGAAAAGAGAAAGTTACAGATGTTTTTGACCGATTGGGGAATTATGAGGTAAAAGAGTGGATCAAGCAATCGGAGAGACATCAGGAGATCGAGATCGGAGACAAGAGTGAGAGACCAACGTTGAAAATCATAACCAACGGATGGGACTCAGAGATGAAGTTAACAGCCGATAAACAGAATGGAAAGACGGTGATACAGATCACAGTCCCTGAAGAAGCTGTTAGTCCCGAAATGAAAAAGCTTAGAAGGCCACCAGCAAATACTCAGGTAGGCCCATGGGTCCAAAACACTCCAGAAAGAAGGCATTTCGATCAACGCCGGTATGACCATTCAGCTTGGAGGGCAGAGGAGAAAAAAGTCCCAAAAGGAAAGGGATCATATCGTACTTTCAAACGAAGAATGCAACGGCTTAAAGCAGCTGCTGTTTCTGAGCAGGAGGAGTATGATATGATGCATATGGAAGAGGACTTCCCTGATGACTGTTCGTTCTCGGGAGGAAGAATACTCAATAGGGTATTTTCGGCTCGTTTGAAGTCCGAATCGAAAGAAGAGAGGAAGCCGAAAGAAGGACAGGATCGGCTAAAGAACAAAACTGAATTTCGGCCAAAAGTAACACAGCCGAAAATTGAAAGTGAGCAGCCGAAATCGAAAGAAGAATGGAAGCCTAGACCAGTCCGAACCAGGGAATGGAAACCAAAGACAACTATCATTCCGAATAGTGATACACCCCCTGTTGGGCAGTTTAAGTTCGATTTCGGATCTAGCGCGAATATGGTGACGGTAAACACCGAAGAGAAAGAGGAGTACTGGTCGGATTCCGAACCAGCTGTGGTTTTCTGTTAGAAGGATGGAGAATACTATGGTGATGAAGAACCCATAGTGGATTTTTGTTTCGATAAACTCGAGGTATTTCGGCCGGAAGCCGAAATAGAGAAATCGTTTGAGGAAGGATATAAAGCATTTGTTCCAGAAGCTCAACCAGGTACGATTTTGCCTCCAACTGCGAAAATGTCCCAGCATGTGAGGCCTTTATACGTTAAAGGTTGGGTCAATGGGAGACCACTTAGAAGAATGTTTATCGACGGTGGAGCCACTGTTAATATCATGCCGCTATCCACACTGACGAAGATAGGCCGTTCGAAGGAAGATTTACTCCCTACGAGAATGAAGGTAATGAGTTTTGTGGGAGCTCAAACTGCGGCTGAAGGATGTATATTGGTGGATGTAACGGTCGGAACAATATCAATTCCGACCATGTTCTTCGTGGTAGATGCAGAAGTCCCGTATGCGGCCCTACTAGGCCGATGCTGGATTCATACATCCCGATGTTTGCCGTCAACGCTTCACCAGAAAGTATGGTTCTGGAAAAAGGATGGCACAGTTGAAGAAGTAGATGGGGATCAACCTCCATTTCCAGTCAGCTCAGCCGGACGAATTGATGCGGTGTTATATGAAGAACCCATACAACCATTCCTAGCAGTGGTAGGGGATCGGTACCCGCAGGTGATCGAGTGTGATTGGACAGATTTGGGGTTTGAAATCAGATATCAGGCCGATGAACGGCCAGTCGAAGAAGAAAGTAAATGATGGAGGCACAACCGAATCAAGCGATCGAGTTCGAATCGGCTGAACTCGGAGTTTCAGACGACAAAGCATGATGGAGCGATTTAATAGACGCAATTCCAAAGCGAACGCCGGATTTCAAAGCTCAAGACCCCTTGAAAATGGTCAACGTTGGTACAGACGAACACCCGAGGGAGATCCCGTTGAGTGCAAATCTTGATCAGCAGATGACAAGCCGATTCAAGGAGGTTCTAGTCGAATTCAAGGATTGTTTCGCATGGGACTATACAGAGATGCCAGGATTGGAGCGGTCAATTGTAGAGCACAGACTGCCTATTAAAGAAGGGTTCAGGCCACAAAAACAGCCGGCCAGGAGGGCAGCGCCCGAATTAGTCCCAAAAATAAAAGAAGAAATAGAGAAATTGTTAGCGGCCGGGTTTGTTAGGCCAGCTAAATATGTAGAATGGCTATCAAACATTGTTCCTGTAATAAAGAAGAATGGAAAATTGAGAGTTTGTATTGATTTCAGGAATCTTAATATAGCCACTCCAAAAGATGAGTATATGATGCCTATTGTTGACTTGTTGATTGATTCGGCCGCAAAACAGGGAATGCTATCTTTCATGGATGGATATTCAGGATACAACCAAATTTTTATGGCCGAAGAAGACATTCACAAGACTGCATTTCGGTGCCCTGGTGCCATAGGGATATATGAATGGGTGGTGATGCCGTTCGGACTGAAGAATGCAGGAGCTACATACCAGAGAGCCATGAACTATGTTTTCCATGACCTAATAGGGGATTGTGTTGAAGTCTATATCGACGACGTCATGGTCAGATCCAAAGATATCGAAAGCCACTTGAACGATTTGCGGAAGGTGTTCATAAGGATGAGGCTGCATGGAGTCAAGATGAATCCAGCCAAGTGTGCTTTCGGAGTACAGGCAGGAAATTTTCTCGGGTTCCTGGTACATAACAAAGGAATAGAAGTTGATGCGAACAAAACCAGGGCTATCCAAGAAGCCAAACCTCCACATGATAAGAAAAGTCTACAGAAGTTTCTTGGAAAGATCGGTTTCCTGAGACGATTCTTAGCAAATGCGGCTGGAAAGTCGAAACCACTAACCGATTTATTGAGGTTGAAGAAGGAAGAGGAGTTCAAATGGGGAGTCGACCAACAAAAAGCCTTCGAACAATTGAAGCAGGATTTGATGAATCCACCTGTGTTGGTTCCTCCAATTTTAGGACGGCCATTGAAGTTGTATATAGCAGCGGCCGAAGAATCTATTGGAGCATTACTGGCGCAAGAAGACGATGAAGGAAGGGATCGGGCGATTTACTATGTTAGCCGAATCCTAAGGGACGCCGAAGTAAGGTACTCGCCGATTCATAAACTATGTTTAAGTCTTTATCATGCATGCCAGAAATTAGAATATTATATCCAGCCAAGGCAAGTGATAGTGGTAGCTTCGGTTGACATAGTTAAGATTATGATGAATGATCCGGTCAGTAGCCGAAGAATGGCCAAATGGGCCATGAAGTTAAATGCATACGATTTGAGATATCAACCTTTGAGGGCTATGAAAGGACAGATTGTAGCCGATTTTCTGGCTGATCATGTGATACACCCGATGACCGATGACATCGATTATCAGGATCGGCCGAAAGAAATTGGTGAGATAGGAATTGTATACTTGCAACCATGGGTAATGACATTTGATGGTTCTAAAGCCGCTTCAGGAGTTGGAGCAGGGTTTACCCTACAAACACCGGAGGGCAAGATATACAAATATTTCGTGCAACTGCCAGAGTCATATACGAATAACCAAGCTGAATATAAAGCGTTAATTTCGGGATTACAACGGTTGATAGAAGAAGGAGTCAGAGCGATCATTGTCAAAGGAGACTCGCAAGTAGTTGTCCAGCAATTACTAGGCGATTTTTCGGTTAAGAGTTCTCAGTTGATTAGATTGTATGAAGAAGCGGTTACTTTGTTAGAAGAATTTGATGAGGTGTACATTGAATATATCCCGAGAGAAAAGAACGAAGTAGCCAATGAATTGGCTCAGCATGCAGCTAAATATCGGTTGATGCCGATAGCAGGAAATGTAGAAGTACGTTTGACCGAAACAGAGAAGGCCGAATGGATAAAAAAGATAGCACATACATTAGAAGATCCTTCGGAGGCTAATCCAGCCGAAAAACGGAAAGCGATGGACTACGTCATAATAGGAGGATTATTATTCAAGCGTGCTATTGTTGGAATATTGCTCAGATGTGTCGGAGAAGAAGACGCTAGAAGGGTAATGGGAGAGGTTCATGAAGGAATATGTGGTGCACATCGGGCAGGAAAATCGATGAAGTGGAGTATTATTCGGCTGGGATATTATTGGCCGAATATGGGTCCTGATTGTGAAAAATATGCAAGAGGATGCAGCGAATGTCAAAAACATGGGCCGATTCAAAAGTTACCGGCCGAAGAATTACACATAATGATCAAACCATGGCCATTCAGAGGATGGGCCATGGACATCATAGGAAAAGTTCATCCCTCTTCATCGAAAAGACATGAGTTCGTGCTAGTGGCAACAGATTATTTCACGAAATGGGCCGAAGCTCAGGCGTATGTCAGTATTTCACAAGAGGAGGTGATTGAGTTTATCAAGAGACAGTTGATTTATAGATTCGGGATCCCACAGACGATTCTAACAGATAGAGGAACTGTATTTGTGGGAGAAAAAGTCAAGGCCTTCGCAGACGAATACGGGATAAAAATTGTGCATTCGTCACCATATTACCCGCAAGGAAATGGACAAGCAGAGGCCACAAACAAACAGCTAATAGGAATTATAAAGAAAATGATTGAAGATCAACCAAGAAAATGGCACGAAAAGTTATCTGAAGCATTGTGGGCTTATCGAAATGCTAAAACTTCAGCTACTGGGTTTACACCATTTCGGCTGACTTATGGAATGGATGTAGTATTGCCAGCCGAAATAACAGTGCCGACTTTGAGAACAAGCCAGGCGGATTCAATGTCGGCCGAACAGTATGATCGTGCGATGAAAGATGAGTTATTGGAGATAAATTCCAATCGGGTGCAAGCCTTTGAGAATTTGCAGAAAAATAAAGATATTGTGGCCGATTGGTACAATAAGCGAATTCGTCTTAAGCGGTTTGAAGTTGGAGACTTAGTTTGGAAAGTTATATGGCCACCTAAGCAGAAGGATGGCCGATTAGGTAAGTGGAGTCCCAATTGGGAGGGACCATTTATTGTTCATACAAGATTACCGAATGGAGCATACGTTCTGGTGGACGAAAATGGTGAGCAGATGTCAAATCCAGTTAATGCAAGATACATGAAGAAATATTATCCATCAGTATGGGATTAAACATTAAGTGATGCGAAAGAGTAAAGATTTTATTGCATGAACGAATAAGTACCAAAAGGGTGCTACTTCGGCCGAAAGCGGCGTCGATAGCCCAAAATTACAATATACAAGGGAAACGTCCTATACTAAGCAGGCATATACAAGGGAAAGGTCCTCGAAAGACATTCAGCCTTGTAGAAATGCCGCTAAAAACTATCATCAACACAGAAGCAGGGCACAGTTGCTTGCCCCAGAACAGTATTGCCGATTTAGGTCCGACCACCGAACTTCTACTCTAGGATACGATAGAACGAAGAGTACAACGTCCCAGAGGTAGAAGTCAAACTCGGGTACAGCATCCGCACGACCTCAGACAGAAGAAGGAGGAGTGCAGCGAGGCAGTCACCCAAAAACGGTGGAAGGGGGAAAGGAGGGAAGAATAACTAAGGGTAGTTATTCCCCCCATTAGAAAAGGTCCGACAGGATATGCATCCGCAAAGTCGAAAAGGGGCACACCAGCATAGCCGTCGAGACCTTCATTTGGAATAATAGATAAAGGTCCTCGTCCACACGAACATGGTGAAAGGGGCATTAGTTGAACTCGTGTTGCATAAGCAAAAGATTTTCGTACCACGTCTGGAAATCCTTGCACAAGAATACTTGCCAAAGACCATGGAGGAACCGGAGACATGAAGTTGAGCAATGAGAAAGGGAGATCCATATTGTTAGAGAAAAAAGAGAAAAAGGAAGTGATAGATAAGTGTCAACAATGCCGGGTATTTATAGGAAGGGATAAGTACTCGGCGGAAGAAACGGTCAATAGTAAATGTTATTTATGGGAAAACGTTACAGCTGATTCCCGGAAAAAGCTGCTAATATTCAGAAATCAACAATAAAGGAGACCGAAAACAATGGAATTAACGGGATACGAATCGCATTACAGAAGATACAAAAGATACGAATCCAAGTACAATGTATCGGCCAACATAGTCTAAAAAAGGCCGATTACAGCTGTCAAGAGAAAAAGAGTGACCGAAATTTACACTTGACAAAAGACAAGTCAAAACACAGAATTGATATATAAAAACAAATTAGTGGTCTTCCTGGTCATCAAAAGGAACAGTATCATCCAAGCCTCGCGAAGTAGCGGTAGTAGGATTAACCGAAGACGTCATCAGATTCGGACTTGCTGAAGAAGAAGGGCCAGCAGTTTCATCAGGTGGGAGGTGAACGGTGGATGAACCAGCACCACAGGAAGCACCAGTTTTCCCTAGGAGAGAAAAAAGAAAAGGGGGAATAATAAGTAAGAGAGCATAAAAGAAAAATCACAACAGGAAATGGAAGGGAACAGGGTACCTGAAGGAATGATTGGCAAAGGTGGGTTATCGCCCGAATGGGAGGACTCTATCTCGGAAGGGTCCAAAGGAAATAAGACATGAGGAGAAGAGACGTGAACAACACTTTGCCCACCAAGGCTCTTGATGGCCGAATCCAGTTGACCAACCAAAGACTGGGTTTCGGCCCATTTTTCTTGGAAGGTACCAAGAATGAAATCGTTGAAACTGATCCGCATGGCCAAATAAGAAGCATCCTCCTGAGAATCCAAGATTTTGGCCCTGGGAGCTTCGGCCGATTGACGAAGGGTTTTGATCGATTGTTTCAGATCGGCCGATTTTCGCTTAGTTTGAGCCAAAATTAATTCCAAATCATTCTCTTGTCGTTGGAGCTTGGCTATCTCAGACCGAATTAAAGAAAGGTCCTCGGACTGTTTGAGTTCCTGAGATTCCACTTCGGACAGCTTACTCATTTGAGCCCGATACTCTGCTGAATAATTGTCGAAGATGGCTCGTGAAGAGGCTGCAGCCTCACGTTCGGCGGCAAGTTTATGTCGCATTTTTAAGTGAGCCATGAGTTCCTGATCCATTGAGAGGACAGACTTCGTAATCATCTGAAGAGTGCCATTCAGATTCAGAGATACCATCTCGTCATGAAATCGTTGCTCAAGATGAGACAAGAGAATAAGGATCGGTTTAGGGTTGATGAATTCCACGTCAGATTGCCGGCCGATTAGATTACATAGCCTGGCCAAACAATCGCCAAGGTGAGTAGAAAGATCCGACGGACGAGAAACCAGAGAAGCAGGAGAAAAGAAATCATCCAAGACATGCCGATCAGGAAATGGTGATAAAGGGACCTGATCGGCAGGGGCTTCATCAGCAGTCATACCACTAGATGGGAGGCCAGACGGTTTTGGAACAACTAAAGACGAGGGTGTAACAGAATCCGTAATAGGCTGAGGACGATCGACCGAAAGAGGGACGGAAGGGTCGGCCGAAGTAGAGCTTGCAATCAAACCCCGAGGGTTAACAGCAGAAGAACTAGCATGAACGGCCAAATTACTGGTACTGGCCGATGTGCGAAATTCGGCTACCGGAGAGGCCGATACCACAGTGGGAAGTGGAGGAACATCGGGTTGTGGCAAAACAGGTGGGACCTGACAAGAATAAGAAAAAGAAATTAGTCGAAAGAAAGGAGCCTGGAAAAGGAAAAAGAGTAGTGTAACAAACCGCAAAAAGGGAGGCAGAGATTCTGCCAAGCGGTGAATGAGACGAACGCCTTTTGGTCTGAGTAGGAGGGAGAAAGTCGATAAGAGAGGCCGAAGGCGAAGCAGGCCTTTTTCGACCAGGTTCTGAAGTAGAGGAGCGAGGAACATCTGAAAAAATCGGATAAGTGAGACAGAAAGGAAAAGGAACAAGCGATGATCAAAGAAAAAAGGGAAAGAAAAGAAACACACCTGGACGAGAAGCGGAAGACGAACCAAGAATGCGCTGAGGAGTGGAACCCGGAGATGATAAAGGGACAGAAGAGAATGCCAGAATAGGAGAGAAACCACCCCTCCGCAGGACCGAATCAAGGTTGGCACTAAAAAAGGCACCAGCAACACCGTCCCACCAAGACTGAAAGCGGGAGGTAACGGACCCCGGACGAACGGCAAACTTCCAAACCTTGAAAGAGATCAAACGTTTATGATAGAGGGAGCATTGCTGACGACTGGTAGAAGCAGAAAGGCGTCTACCGGCTCTGAGGGCCTCCACTAAGTCTTGACCAAAGCCGAATTGACGGCTAACCAGATGGGGATTGTAAACTTCGAAAGGAATAGCAGACTTGGCAGATACAAATGTGGAACCATTGAAGATCGGACGGGGTAATATACACCTATTCCAGATTTGAGCAAAGGCTAAAGGAAGAGGAGTCCCGAAGGGGGAAGTAGCAATCTCCCTGACCCAAGCAAAGTCAGCTTTCCGGTAGTGATAATGGGAAAAGGATTGTTCGACAGTACGACCCAGGAAATAGTTGATCCAATGAGGGATCGATAAAGGAGGAAGAGATACTCTAAGAAGATCAGGAGCGATAAAATGATTAGGACGAATATCATGGGGAGGAAATTGGGAAATGTCGCGAAAGTGCCAAACCGACCACAAGTGAAGGAACCATAGCGGACCACGGGCTTTATCAGACGAACCTTTTTCCCAACCCGACACAGTAGCCGAAATACCAGCATACAGATGAGCGAGGAAGAAATCGGCTGAGGGCAGGGTCACATGATTAAGAAGTGCCGAAGCAAAAGAGTGTGTTTCGAGGAGAACACCCTTAGAAGGGACACACCAGAAGAATTTCGTAAGGAAATACATCATGAAAGCAAGAGGCTCTGAAGGGTGTGGAGCAGGCGAAATAGGATCACTCTGATGGGAAATGATCCAATTGGCAAAGGAATCGCCAGAGGAAAAGCCGGCATTTTTCTCCTTGGGCAACGACATGATAGCAAGGTTATCCCCACGAACAGAGAGGCCTAGGAGAAGTTTCACATCCTGAATGGTGGGAGTCATCATCCCCCAAGGGAAACAAAAACAGTTCACAGAAGGATTCCAAAAGCAAAGAAGGGCTTGAATAGGGCGAAGATCTGTGGGAAGTGGCAAGGTACTAAGGGAAATCATACGATAAACATATGACTTATTCCAAGAGTCATGACAGTGGGGTTCGAGATGATGATATCACGCCACATAATCGGGAGAGGGCGAAGACCAATTAGCGAAAGATGAAGGGAAAAGCTTGGAAGAGAAACAAGGCTCATACAGAAGAACGGAACGATTATCAAAAATCCGAGCAGTACATTCATCGATGTCCTCAGGAATGCCCAACGGACCTAAGGAATAGAAGCCCTCAGGCAGGAGACGAACTGCAGAATGAGAAGCAAAAGAGTTCTCAACTCTGAGAAGATCAGCAGAAAGAGCAGTAACAGGAGCAGGAGGATTTTCCATCGGAGAAGGTGGAAAGAGAGAGAGAGAGAGGAGAAGTTGGAAAGACAGTTCACTCCAAATACGTGGTAGGCTACGTAAATAGGGGAGTGATGGAGAGTATCCTCGAGAAGAAGAAAATAACCGCCAAAAGGAAGAAGAAAGGAAGATTACTTGGGCTCCTTCGCATATGAAAGCAATTCGCCCAAGTAAGGAGGGCATCTGTTGGGGCCATATGGAATAATGGGCCGCGAAAGAGCTATTGGGCCATAAGACGTGGGCCGGAAGAAAGAAGAAGTCCAAAAAGAAGATGGGCTCAAGATTAGTAAGGCCGAAAGTACATAGTAAACCGAAGGGAGGGAATCGAGGCTGATAGAGATTTCGGCCGAAATAGGAAGGAACAGCCGAAACCAAAACAACCGAATTGAAGAGAGAAAGAATTCGGCTCAGAGGAGTTAGCCGGAGAGCGGTTATTCCAGCTCCGGCTATAAATAGGGGTCGACACACTCAAAATCAGGGAGATCAATCCAACCCCCAAATTCCTTTTATCAAGTTTAATTCCTTGTTATCTTTACTGCTTTCTTTACAGCTTTCCTTTACAGCTTTCCTTAGAATCTAGCCTAGTTTGTAGCGGTTACCATTTCCAAATCCACCGTTGCTCCTTAGCAGCTGGTAGTTTGGTTCCCTGTTTTGGTGAATTCCGCCGTTGTTTCTTAACAACAGGCAGATTCTCCGTTGTATCTTGTTATTTTTGATCAATTCAAAGAAGATTCAGTCAATTGTGGGCGCATTATTGTTAATCCGAACCCGTAATCGGTTTGATCCTTTTCCGGTAGCCTCCCTTGAGGAGAAAAAGGTCCTTGGCTACACCCGAGCCAAACAAGAATATCAATTTTTTTTATAATTTTTAATTATATACAATTTAAATTATTAATTATTAAAAATGTGTATAGGCATGCGTGCATGAGGCCAATGTTGCATTTTTGAAAAAGACGGAGGTATAGTATATAGTTTTATTGTTAACTATAAATATTGTCCTCTACATAAATGAACATAGAAATGATAGAATTCTCACCATCAAAAAAAATAAAAAAAAAATGAAAAAGGAATTCTCACCATTACGTATTGAATTAGGTTGAGGACTTGAGGCATTATTTGAATTCATGAATTTTAAATATTAGGTGTATTAGATAGTAAATGATTTCAAAGTAATTTAAATTAGTGTTAAATTCATAATTTTATTAGAGGAATTTTAAATATATTTTAAAACGAAACAATATAATTCTTCTTAGTAATTTATAATTCAAAATTTTGTGTACTCCAAGTCCTCTCAAAACGTCTGAATCTAAACAAAGCCATCGGTCCTAGGGGACTTGCACCCACAGATAGGGTTGCAAACGAATCGAATCGAACCGAATACTGCAATATTCGATTTGATTTGTTAAGCTTCACGAATACTTTCGAATCGAATCGAATTATTCTATAAGGTAATTTAATATTGAAAAAATTAATTTTTAATTATTAAAATTAAATATTTAGTTCGATTTATATATTAAATTTAGTACTTTAATTTCATATATAAATATATTCATATTAATTAATAAATATATTCACTAAAAATAAATTTTAAATTATCTAACAAAGTTATTTTGCATATTTATATATTATTTTATATAAAATAAAATGTGTAATCGAATATCGAATCGAATCAAATATTATTCGAATATCAAAATTTCGAATAATTTCGAATCGAATCACGAATCGAAGCAAAAAAATTTGATTCTTTTGCAACCCTACCCACAGATCATATCATAAATTCACAATAACAATAATATTCATGATCATTGCCCACTAATCCAATTAAATATTAGTAGCCCTTTTTGTTAATTAAAACATTAATTACTACTCAGAAGAGAAGAAAACAACGGCTTAAAATAATAGGGCGTGTGTCAGACACAGGACGAAGTAATTATAATATGCACCCCATGACACTAAAGTAAGTAGAAGTATTTTGTTATTACAATTAGGGGATGAAATTCCAATTATTCTCAACCGAATTTCTTTAAAATAGCATATCATCAATCATACATGCATGCATATCATTTCTTGGTTATATGTACTTGTCTTTTCAACTTTACAATTCTAAAAATGCGGTTATTCAATTTTGATACGTTCCACTCGGGAGTAGGTTTGGGTGGTGGTCCCAGTAGAGTATAATTAATTTCAAGATTTTTTTTTATTATAATGATCGAAAAATTTAATTATTAAATTTTAGAACTCAATTAGAAAAATCGCATTAGTGAACTAGTTATAAGGATCTAGCAATCCAGTACAAGTAGATAAAATTGAAAGTTTTTGCAGTAATTGAGGTCATCCTAATTAATTTCAGCATTTAATTAATTGTTTACTTAACAAAAAAAATTGTGTTTAATGATGGATTGTGCCACATTTTGTCTCATCACTCAGCAGTAGGTGGGCAGGCCTTGGGTTAAGATTTTGTGACAGAATTCTTATGGAATTTTGTATTGGTATACTTGTAATAATTTTAAAACGAATATACAACTTTTTTGACCTCTTTTCTACTCTTTAACAACCCTCACATGTGTCTGAACAGAAAGCTAGTTTCTACCATCGAAAGGTATCTCTATTTTCCTTCTAGCGTTCTAACATTTTTGCTCGCCTTCTAAAATTGTCTTTTAAAAAGAAAAAAAGAAAAAGAGAACAATGGCTTTCTTCAATTTGCAGCACCTCATTTTCCGATTGCAATCAAATAGTGGAGTGGTTCCCATGTTCTTTTCCCTCTCTTCCTATCATAGTGCTTAAATAATTCATTCCATTGGATTCATGAAGTAGTATATACTTGTAAAAACATTACTACATGCTACATCAATTTTTAAATATAGGTGGTGGTACCCACACTATGTCGCTCGATTTCACTCTAATTAAGATCTCTTCATTTTAGTCACTTTGAATAACCCTCCTTGATAAATTTTTTTTTAAAGAAAAAAAAATATATATGTATGTATATATAGGCACAAAATCTTTTGGGTGAGATGATTTATTTTTTTCATTTCTCTCAAGTAATAGTACTCCATCTATCGTATCGCCTATTAATATTTTTTTATTTTTTACACATTGTTTAATGCATTATAAGTAAAATCTATATAAAATATTTTTATATTATTTAAAAATAAGATACTACAATTTTTTTTTTTCGGGGGGATTAGATACTATAATTTAACAATGTAATTATGATAAAATTTTGTCAATTGGATAAACAATATTTAAAGGCAAATAAGACGATAATTTAAATTCACGCTATTTATGGATGGGTTGAGCTAATGCTCAAATCTTTTAACGCCTAACTTTACTTAATTTCATAATATAATAGCAGTATGTATTTAATTAATTTTTATATATATTATATATATATATAGCGATGAAATTCATTTATCCCCTAATTTATAAATGGATTTGAAGTTCTTTCAAATTAGAGCATCAATCTAATAGTTTTGGTCCTAATAGTCATTGTTGGTTTCTTAAATTGAAATTTAAGGAAATGTAAGGGCAAATTTATTTTCATTCTTTTTAGTACTACTTTACAAGAGATCATGTGGCTTAAAAGTACACGAGATTCTTTGTGTTTTCAAAATTAAAAGAATTAATACGTGTATTAAGATTAAATAAAGATTGCAATTTTTAAAACATGAGCAAGGCTGCATCATTTTAAAGGAAAAAAATTTTAAAAAAAAAACAAATGAATAAATATGAGCTTTACTCTGTTCTTTATTGCTATAAATACAAGATAGGTTTCCCCTGCCTTGCCATCACCGCTAGCACCATTGGCTATAGATTTTTTTTGTATTGCAAACTGCAATTCCAATATGGAACAGAAGAAGCCAGAGTTGGAGAACCATACACCACCTGAAAATGGCCGAGGAAAAAAGAGGAAGCTTGGTGGTGTCAGGACATTGCCATTTATTCTCGGTCAGTTTTCCCTGTTTGTCTCCTCCTTTTGCTACCTTTCTTCTACTCCCCTCTGTGTTTTTCAATTTTTATATTTAGCATTCGTATGATTGATGTGATGATTTTCAAGTTAATAAGTGAATAAATCTGGTGAAAACAGGAAACGAGGCATGCGACAGGTTTGCATTCGCCGGTTACCACGCGAACCTGATCACATACCTGACTCAGATCCTCAACTTGCCCCTCGTCAAGGCCTCCAACACCATTTCCAATTTCGGCGGCACCACCAGCTTCACCCCTCTTCTCGGCGCCTTCATTGCCGACTCTTTCGCCGGACGCTTTTGGACTATCCTCGCCGGTACCATAATCTATGTCTTGGTTTGTCATTTCTCCCTTTCTTCTTCCTCTTCCACTTTTAACAATACGAAAAGTAACCACACATATAACCACGTTTCAATTAGTTACTTTCTGTGATTGCTACGTCCAAGAATTCAAATCAAAATAATTACTTTTGTGATTTTTTTATTAAAAAAAATAAAAAAAAAAAATTGGTCATTTGTAACTAATGGTAACTAATGCAGTATATGCATGTGCACTCTGTAGGGAATGATCACCATCACAATCTCAGCCACGTTACCTCAGCTCCGTCCGCCGCCATGCCCAACTCAATTGAACTGCCGGGAAGCCTCCAACAAACAACTGTGGATGCTCTACGCCGCCCTTATACTGATTTCATTGGGCATCGGTGGGATCAGGCCTTGTGTTGTCACGTTTGCTGCTGACCAGGTGAACAACAAGCCCAATAAGAAATCAAAGGGTTGGAATTTCTTCAACCTCTACTTCTTCTGTATGGAGTTCGCCATACTGCTAGCCCTCACAGTTCTCGTTTACATAGAAGACAAGGTGAGTTGGGCGTGGGGGCTCGCAATCCCAACCATAACCCTAGCCTTATCAGCTGGAGTTTTCCTCATCGGATCCCCTTTGTATAAGAAAATCAAGCCCGGTGGGAGTCCATATGTTAGGGTACTGCAGGTGCTCATTTCAGCATTCCGGAAAAGGAAAGTGACTCCCCCTTCAGATCCCAGTGAATTGTACGAAAACGGATTGCTCGATGCTGATATATGCGTCGACGGGAAGCTTCTGCATTCGAATCAATTCAAGTAAGCCTCTTCCTAGCTTGTTCTACATAGCAGATAATGCTGATCAGATTTTATTACACTCATGCATGTTTGATTGATTTATTACAACAGGTGGCTTGATCGTGCTGCTGTAGTAAAAGACGACGACATGAACGAGTTGAACGAACCGAACCTCTGGAGGCTAGCAACCGTCCACAGGGTCGAAGAACTGAAAACCATCCTGAGGCTGTTGCCTATATGGGCAGCAACCATACTGCAAGTGGCTTCCCATTCCCACATACAGAGTTTCACCATCCTACAAGCTCGAACAATGGACCGACATCTATCTCCATCCTTCCAAATCCCACCCGCCTCGATGCAAATATTCACAAATCTCACCGTCATCATCTCCCTCCCTCTATACGAGCGCCTCTTTATCCCCTTTGTTCGTCGCTTCACTAAAAATCCCTCGGGGATCACGTGCCTCCAGCGCATGGGAGTTGGATTCGGCATCAATGTATTCGGCACCATCGTGGCAGCACTGGTCGAGATCAAACGAAGACAAACAGCAGTCGATCACGGCCTCCTTGACAAACCGACATCGCTTGTTCCGATGAGCGTGTTCTGGTTGGTTCCGCAATACTTCCTCAATGGGTTGACGCAGGTTTTTATGACGGTTGGACACTTGGAGTTTCTGTACGACCAGGCACCGGAGAGCATGAGGAGCACAGCTGCGGCGCTCTATTGGATATCGATCGGGGTGGGTAACTACGCGGGCACGCTCATTGTGTCGTTGGTGCACAAGTACACAAGCGGCAGAGTGGAATGGCTGCCGGATAGGAATCTGAATAGAGGGAGATTGGATGAGTTCTATTGGCTCATAACGGGGATCCAAGTGGTGAATTTCGTGTATTATGTTGCTTGTACTTGGTTTTATAAGTACAAGTCGATAAAGGAGAGGGTTGAGGATGAGGATTTTGAGGAGAAGCAGCATGATCAAGAAATAGAGATTTCGAGGATTTAAGGGTTGTTGCTTTGGATATATATGTCTGAGACGACTGAGAGTTTGTTACTTTGTATTATATTGTACTACTTGTGTATATTGGTTTCGATTTCACAGTTTAATTCCCTATGTATCATCACTTAATTCTCTTTATGATTATTAGTGGAGTGTGCAGACTTCGACTTGCATAGATGGGAATACGAGGCATGGAGATTTTATTCCCTTATAGTATTTAATAAAATAAACTCTCATAAATCGAAATCTATCTATTTCTGAAGCATGGTGAAGAAGTGTTCTATGTGCATATGATTGGCGAGGTGGGGTGGTCACAAAGACCAGTGGCGGACGCAAAGTGTGAAAATCGGAGGGGCGAGCTATGAATTTTTTTTATTAGGATGCTCTTCGTAGTCTAGTTACAACTTTATATAATAGGCGAAGTTTATTATTTTATTTATTAAGATTGAAGAACATATGAGCCTATGTTAAAAGAAATCCATATCAACAAAGAAATATGTTACCTTCTTTTTCCCATTCATCTTCTCCATTGCTTAAATTACACGAAAATGCATTTTACTATAACTAAAATTCATTCAACAATATAAAAAATTAATGACGAAGTTTGAGCTCGGGGCGAAATTACATAAAAATATTTTCTCTCATAACTAAAATACACATAGCTATATAAAAAGTTAATGGCAAACTTTGAACTCAGGGGCCGCCCCCAAGCCCCTAAGTGTGTCCGCCGCTGGACAAAGACTGATGTCAAAAGGGGGCGTTAGTGAATTAGAATTAAAAGATAAATAAATCTTCACATAATAAACATAATTCACTATTTTACAAATAAATTCAATATGTATGTCATGATACACCATTAAGAAAAACATTATTTAATAAACTCTTTATTGAACAAACTACTAGCTATATAGTACCACCATGCATGTAGTAGTAAGGAGTAGTATTCTGTTGAAGGATTTTGCTTTCATAATTAAGCTGAATTTGAAAGGAATCATTGAGCCTTAGTGCCTCATGTCCATATAGGTAGAGTGGCTCAACATAAAACCAATTGACAATAGATAGAGTGAATCATGGTCATGTCCATATAAACTATCCCATCATATAATGGATGTGGGATACTATAACCACCCTCCTCGAAATGATATTCATCTCGAAAACAACGAAGATCCAAATGGATATACTCATGGCTTTGGTACCATGTCAAAAAGAAAGATGGACCTAGGGCTTAAAACCAATTGACAATAGGTAGAGGTGATATCATAACATATAGTAATGGATATGGGACATTATAACAGTGCCCAGTGCGTGCCCGGATGGAGACAAAGTTACATGCAGCTTTTCAAGTATGGAAAAAGAAAGCGGTGATATGGGCCTGTCCAACAATGTCTGTTGTTAACATCACACAGGCAGGGATTGGATTGGAGATTAGAATTAAGGGAAAGAGCCTCATCAAGCATTGGACAGGGAAAAAAGCAATCCGGATGGACAAAAACACAGAATGAGTACATTCATTCTGTCATTCATACAAAATACTCCCTCCGTCCCATTCCAAATGTCCTACTTACTATTTTTGGATGTCCCATTACAAATGTCTTCTTTCTATAAATAGAAATAATTTTCCCCTCCAACAACTATGTGGACCTCACCATATACTCACAAACCAACTCTACCTTAATTCCCGTGCCCAACAGTAACAAGACACTTGGAGTGGGACGGAGGGAGTAATAATTAACACGCATTGGTAGCTACCTATAAACCAAAATTTGTTTAAATGTTCAATGAGTTCTTAATAATTGGAGGAGGAGTCGTAGTATGTAGTCCATTCTAACAAAATAATTATTTCAACCACATGAATCAAAACGAAGCCGACCCAACTCTTTGAATTAACTTATGCATATGTACTCTGATCTGCCCATCCAAAGACACATGCAGCTAAATTAATGTCTTTATCATCTACCCAACTAATCCATTAAATACTAAACCCACAGAGAATAAAGCAAAAATAAGTGTAACATATAGTCAATGCAGATGATGCTAACTCATTTGGCTACTTCCTAGTAATACTTTAAGGTTCCTAACAACATAACCAGTGCAGGTCAATACTAAGCATGGTACTACTACACTATATATATAATATTACTTTTAATATTGAGATTGAGAAAGAAAAAGACAATGTGAGCTATATAATGTTGACTCTCATCCAGATCAACTCATCGCACATATCTATCCCAAATATTTTTAATTACTTTTTTGGATATACTATATAGTAACACATTTCGTTTACAATACATATGCTCTAGTACAGTATATTGTACTCCAGGACCTCGTGTAATTTCCTAAAATTTTGAGTTGTATATATCATTTCTAAAATGAGACGAATAATAAATAAATTGATGGTGGAAGGATTCAAATTAGAATTCGGAATGAACATTTTTTTCAAGAGTAATATAAAAGAATGAAATAAATAATTAAAATTATGTATGTTTTGTATTTCTAAAATGATGGACATTGTTGGACAATAATATACGCGAAGTGTTATTGAGGAATACAGGCATAAATATAATACTAATTGAAAACATATGTCATGCATAGTATTCCCCCTAATGCTTATTCGATAATCAGAACGTGACTACCTCGAAAAGTACTCAAACTATATATAGTGAGTACTATATTATATACGCACATATTTATATACTAATAATACTATAGGACAACTGAATCACATGCCAATTTAATTAGTTACTGGTGTATTATTTTTCCCTTGTTACGACCAATAATTTTGTTAAACCAATTTATATTATCTACCTTCCAATTATTGAGTGGTAACTTTCACTTGAAGATAAATAATTTGGAATGCAATTCAATATATATATATATATATATATATATAAAGTTTTAAATTATTACTTATTTCTCAGGAAAATAAACAGCCCAGCCCAAAGGAAGGTTGAAACCCTAGTTGTCTTCATTATATTTATAATCTTAATAGAACTACTGTTATTTTGTTTTGACTCTATTTCATAATTTCAGGGTCCACTTGATCATATTTTAAATTATTAGTACTTAATAATAATAAGTATTTTGTTTGTTTGTTTGCTTACCAATCTATCATTAGAAAGATGAAGAGCTAATAAGCAGTAAGACTACATACAGAAAGCTGGAACCTAGCTAGCTTATTTCTATAAATACCAGACATATATCTTTATCCCACCCCTTCACAAAGAAACAAATCGGTCCAAACACAAGATTATATTCCTTGTAGTATATTGCAAATTTAGCAATCGATCTGACGCGGTGTGAATATGAAGGAGAAGGCAAAGTTGGAGAGCATGGTGTCTGAAAACAGACAAGTGGAAAAGGAACAAATAGAATATGATCAAGGAAAACAGAAGCAGCTTGGAGGCGTCAGGACAATGCCATTTATTCTTGGTGTGTTTCTGGTCTTGTATCTTTTCTTTGGTCTGGATACACTTTCTGTTCTTCACTCTAGATCTGTGCTTTTGTGTGTGTGCGCTTTTATTACATGTATATATATGTGTTTTTTATTACATGGAGTGGTACTCCATCTTAGTACATATTACTATTATTGTAGTATGAGTTTCTTTTGGTTTCTGTGCAGATTTGTTTTTGTTTTGTGGAAAGTAGGTTTTAATTGGGCTGACTGACTGCATATCGTTTATTTTCATTCAATTGGGCTCTATCTTTTTGGTTTTTTTATGAAATTGTGAGAATGGGGGTAGAACGCATTCTGAGTGTAAGTAGGGACTACTATTGGACTGGTGCATATAAACCTGTAAGTAGGGATACATTGAGTCATCAGTGTGTGGGTAGGAAACTGGGAATGAACTGAGCCCATTCTGTTGTCATAAGCTCCTTCCCATTTTTATGGAAAAACTTCATTTCTAGAATACCCCAACTAATTGGTTCTTTTTTTTCTTTCTTTCTTTGGCTAGCAGTTGCTGATTTATTTTTTTTGGTTTTACACATGTTTCCAGGAATAGTTCCTTCCTCGTATAAAATTATGATGATACATATTTGGGCCTGCAGGCCCTTCAACAACCTTATGCCGTTGTTTAATTAAACTATACTAGTAGTTGTTTATTTGGTGAACAACAGTTGCTGTTGTTTAACCAAGGATGGTCGAGTTCAGTCAGTACTTGAACTTGATTTAATTTTACAAAGTAGTAATTGATAACTGTAACTTATAATAAGATTGGTCGATCGCAAGAGTTTAACTGCAACTTACTTTTTTCTTGCACAACACATCAGTGAGCGAGGCATGCGACAGGTTCGCGTACTCGGGTTACCATTCGAACTTGATCACATACCTTACACAAATCATGAACATGCCCCTCGTCCAGGCATCCAACACCATCACCAACTTCAACGGCACCGCCAGCTTTAGTCCCCTCATCGGCGCCTTCATTGCGGACTCCTACGTCGGCCGTTTTTGGACAATCATCGTCAGTTCCTCAATCTATGTCCTGGTATATATATATGTCTTTCCTCCCCTACCAACTTAAACTAACTAGTTGATATATATATATATATATATATATATATGCCAATCCAAATGTTAATAATGCGGTATACTTACCCACACATCATCATCATATATAGGGAATGATAACCTTCACAACAATGGCCATCCTGCCTCAACTTCGCCCGCCTTCATGCCCGACTCAGGTGAACTGCCAGGAAGCCTCCAACAAAACACTATCCATACTCTACATTGCCCTCACACTAAACTCATTGGGCTTCGGTGGGATTAGGTCGTGCGTGATGCCATTCGCTGCTGACCAATTCGACATGAGCAAGGCTCAGACGGAGGCCAGGGGTTGGAATTTCTTCAATTGGTATGCTTTCTTTATGGAACTGGCGATACTACTTGCCTTGGTGGTTCTTGTTTACATCGAGGACAAAGTTAGTTGGGCGTGGGGACTCGGGATCCCAACCATAGCCTTATTTTTATCTCTTGTCGGGTTCATTGTTGGAACCCCATTGTACAAGAAAATGAAGCCGGCCGGGAGTCCATATACTCGGGTGGTGCAGGTGGTCGTTTCAGCTGTGCGGAAAAGGCGTGCAGCTGTGCCCGCAGATCCTCGTGACTTGTATGAAAACAGATTGCTTGATGCTGATATATCACTTAATGGGAAGCTTCTGCATTCGAATCAATTCAAGTAAGCTTCTAAACTCTCACAACTTATGAATGAACTAATTCAAATGTTGATGAGGCTTGTTTTGTGTACCTTTCTATAGGTGTCTTGATCTTGCTGCAGTGGTTGCCGGCTCCGACATCGATGACTCAAACCAGCCGAACCTTTGGAGGCTGGCAACAGTCCATAGGGTCGAAGAGCTAAAAACCATCATTCGAATATTGCCCGTGTGGGCTTCGACCATATTTCTAATCGCTACACATTCCAACATAGAGAGTTTCTCGATCGAGCAAGCTCGAACAATGGACCGACACATTTCATCATCCTTCCAAATCCCACCTGCTGCAATGCTCATATTCAGTACTCTAACCATGATGTCGCTCCTACCAGTATACGACCGCGTTTTTGTACCCTTTGCTCGACGCTTCACTAAAAACCCTGCAGGGATCACGTGCCTCCAACGCATGGGCATTGGACTCGCAATCAATATTTTCTCCACGGTTGCAGCAGCAAAGGTTGAGATCAATCGGAAACACAAGGCGAGCGACCTTGGCCTGCTCGACAAACCAGCAGCAATTGTGCCAATGAGCGTCTTCTGGTTAATTCCGCAATTCGCCCTCCACGGTCTGGCGGAGGTTTTCATGACAGTTGGCCGAATGGAGTTTCTGTACGACCAGGTGCCAGAGAGCATGAGGAGCACAGGAGCCGCATTGTATTGGATTGCAATTGGGATGGGGAACTATTTGGGAACATTCATCGTGTCGATGGTGCACAAGTATACGAGGAATAAGGTGGAATGGCTGCCCGACAGGAATCTCAACAGAGGGAGATTGGAAAACTTTTATTGGCTCATGTCGGCAATTCAAGTGGTGAATTTGGTGTATTATGTGACCTGTGCTTGGCTCTACAAGTATAAGTCAGTGCAGGAGAAGGGGAATGGGAAGGCTGATGATTATGAATGTGGAGGTGATGAGATAGTAGGTCTGGTTGACGGCAAAAAGCCTCAGCAAGTAGAGATGGGGAAGATTTAGGGATTGTTCAGGCTTGATTCAGAGTGCAAGTTCTTGCATGAAATCTTATGGTACTTGTGTATGCTAGTTTTTTATTGTCGTGATCGGTCGATAAAACATCATGGTTGGCTCTTAAATTTTAGTAGGATTGGTGAAAACACATTAAGAAATGAACAGGAAAAGCATACAACTTCAAAATCCTTCAAAACACATTGAGTGTGATGCGTATGCGGTTTGTAATTGGATCTTTTCTAAAGGCAATTTTCTCCTACTTCTGTTTTAGAATTATAAACGAAAAATCCCGAGTCAACTCACGCTTGAAAATTCCAATCTAACGCATAAGTGATCAACTCACTTGAAAATTCCTGAGTCAAAACTCTTGAACGTTTTATCCATTCTTTCAACTCTATTGAAAGAGTGAATAAAAAGCCAGGAGTCGACTGTCAAAAGATTAATTAATTGTTTCCATTGTCTGAATTTCCTAATCCAGGAAAAGACTCACAAAGAGTAAGTAAGAACTCAATTGGTCTGAATGAGCATATATTTACATCAACAAATATGAGTAGTAATGAATCCAAACTTCTTTACTTATATTTTTACAAAACAAATCCATTTTTAACAAGTCGAACTAATTCCCTGTAAATATTAAACCACTTCAGATCATCACAAAACACACATAAGAAAACCAGCTTATCCAAGGAGGACATGAACCATGCTCTTACTATTGATCAAAAATAGATTACATTCCTCAGGCTTTACGTTTGTCCTTTCTATAAGATAATCAAGTCATTTATTTCGGATACAAGTGCAGACAAATTTTCAGCAACATAAGTTCAAATACTGTTAATCAGGAATTTCTGTTTCATCGATCAGGCAATTTTTCAGTTCAAATAATGTTAATCAGGAATTTACTTACTGAAGGCCTGGCAGAAGATGAAAACTAGAGATTTCTTTTAATAGCTCAAAGTCTTGTTATTTAATTGTCGTGGCTTCAACCAAAACTATTTCTTTTTCAGGCAACATATCTTTGTTTATTTTAAAATCAAGCAATGAAAAGAGCTGCAAAGTTTAAAACTTATTGATATCAAAAAACGTATTTAAAGGGCGATCACATATCTCTCTGTTCATATCATATAACTTGAGAGCATTACGGAACTTGCTACTATGTCCTATAAAGGAAAACAGCCTAATAACCCTAAAATGCATGATGTAATATGTAATTGACTTCTCTATTGCAAGCTCCTACAGGATGTCCTAAAAATTCAAGTACTACTTCCTAAGAAAAGCCTTAATTTCTTTGCCACTATCTTCACGAATTCCATTAGCCCAAGCTAATCTACATAAATCAACTATGCAATGAAGTATTGGGGGGGGGGGGGGGGGGGGGGGGGGTGTATAGGGAAACCGTTACAACACCATGGACACCGATCACTTCCAACGCACTTTTAAGGATAACCCTTTGTATACGAAAGCCGATAGTTTAATTTTCATAATATGTAACTTTCGGTACTTGAGACCCTAATATATATATATATATATATATATATATATATATATATATATAGCCTAAACAAAAAACAATCTCCAAAAAAATTGATCAAATGATTCACAATAAAACATAAGAAACCAGAAGCAGCATTTGAACTATACAGATGAGAAATGCCAATAAGAACATTGGTCACCCTAAGCAACACAGTTAAAGATCTACGATTCAAATCAAGAACTCAAGAAATAGAGAGAAATATTCATATTCAGAAAGGAAATATCAACACCGGCAGATGATTTCAAAAGAGTGTTATCATCTCCACTGCACACCATCTATTCACAGAACAGCACGGTATTACATTCACACATTACTTTCCACTACTAAGCATGATTCACAAATCAAAAGGTATCAACATTCACCAGAAGCAATCACAAATCAAAAGGTATCAGCATTCACCAGAAGCATTCACAAAGTCAAAAGGGGGTGAATAATACCAGCCAAGTGAACTTCAAGCGAAATCCGCCATGGCATTGAGGACTCTGCCAATTTCAAAGCTCAGAAACGCGTCGAGGCAGGCATACTGCACTTGAGCAGGCGTCAGCCACTCATAGTCCCACCTACTCAGAGTCACCCTCTTGGGCTTGTCCATCTCCTTCGACAGCACAACGCTAGAGAGCATCTTCACCCCCGCATTCTTCAGATCGTTCCTCCCGTACACATCCGCCGCAATGGACCTCAAATCCACACATCTCGCATCAAACCCTAACTCGTAGTCCTCCTCCAGCTTTTCCAGGTCCTGTTCTATGCCAATTCCGACGAATGTGTAGTTAGGGTTTCGGAGGAAAGCGATTAAATCCGAGGGAATCTCGGAGGCATAAATGAGTTGGAAAATGAGGCAACGGTGGCCAACGCAGAGCTGTAAGGTGGCAACAGGGTATTGGACGTATCGATTGAAGGAGGGACGCCACTCAACGTCGAGGCCAACGATGAGGTGGTTGAGGCGGCGATGGTGGATTCGCTCAATCTCGGAAATCCAGTCGGAGGCGATGTTGGCATCGTGGGTAAGAGTAGTGAGGACATGGTGGTCATAGAAGCGAACCGTGTAGGTGTTGTGGGAGTAATCATCGCACTGGTGGTCGGTGATTCCGATGTCGGGGTTAGCCATCTCCGCCGGGGGGTAAGTTGAAACTGAAACTGGAGGAAAGAAAATGGGCGTTTTCAATAGGGATGGCAATGGGTCGGGTCTGGGTCGGTTCCGTCAAGACCCAAGACCCGACCCAGGGCTCGGGTTCGGTTCGGTTCCGGGTCTGACCCGGACCCATTGCCATCCTTAGGGATGGCAACGGGTCGGTTCTGGGTCTATTTTTGTAAGACCCAAGACCCGACCCAAGCTCGGGTCTTTCTCGGTTCTCGGTTCTGACCCGGACCCATTGCCATCCCTAGTTTTCAAGACTTCCAAGGGTAACACAGACCGTCGCCAACTCTTCGTGAATTATTTTGAATTACTATTTGAACGCACTTAACCCAATCTTAAATTAATGCTTACTCGCTCATCCAAAAAAAAAATACTAATGCTTACTCGGGTGGGCCGTGGGGACGCACGGTTAGGGATGTCATTTGGACCTGGTGAAACCGAAAACTGACATTTGTTTCCGACTCCTAACTTATAAGATAGGGGTTTCAATTCCTTTATTTTCGGCTCCCAACATATAGGTTGGATATTCGAATCCCCACCCGATCCCATATTTTTCCCTTTATTTCATTTATAATTTGTGTGATATGAGCTTCCACCACCATTTTCACTGGTCTTTAATGGCTCCCTCCAAAAAGTAATGCTTACTTTTTTTTAATCTTTGCTAAGTACCCACCTTCATGGTTCAATGCAATTTTTAAATTATTAGTAATAATTTAAGTTCTCTATAAGTAAAAATTTTAAAAGTTTAGATATTTAAAAACTTGAAAACGAGATGAATCTAATAAAATCACATTTTTTTATATTTTAATTTATATAAGTATGATAAAGATATTTAAATACCTTTATTTTCGCTTCAAATTCAACATTTCTTCATTTGAAATTCTTTTTTTTTTATAAACGGACGTGAAGACATCGGCTAAAGACAAAGCTAATAAAAAGCTACAGCAGGGGGTTGAGGGGGAAAGCAAGAAAAACAGGAAAGCAACCGAGCAACAAGCCCTAAACCCGGGGGAACCAGACCCCCGCAAGATCAGCCGCTAGGGCCGGACGAGCATCATCCGGAGGATACGCCCAAGTCGTGAAAAAGTCAGCTGAGTGAGCCCCGCGTTTAGCCAAAATGTCCGCCACCGTATTCCCCTCCCGAAGAATATGAGACCAAATATAATTCGGATGGATATCAAGCAAATCTCTGATATGTCGAAGTAGAGGAGCCAAGGGGTGAGACCGAGGAACACCCTCTTTGACGATTCTAATCGCCTCTTGAGAGTCGGAATAGCATAGTGCCGCAGCAAAGCCTCGGTCATGGAGGGCCGACAGTCCCTTCCACACAGCATATAGTTCAGCCACCAAGTTGGTATCCGTCTCAATAGAGCCCGAAAACCCTGCAATCCACTGGCCATCGCCAAGACGAATGACACCACCAACTCCTGCAGGTCTCGGGTTCCCTAGTGAGCTACCATCAACATGCAATAAGATGCCAACATAATTCGTGGGGTTCCAGTTCACAAGCTTAAGCGGCCGGTGAACCATAGTCCGCCCATAGGCTCGATCCAGGGATGCGCCCATAAGCCGAGCCTGTCGACAGGTTGAAGAGATGTTGATCGGCTCCCCCCGCAGACAGAACGCATTTCTGGTCTTCCAGATATTCAAAAGCATTGCCTAGCCCAACCCTTTCCACTGCTTGCTAATACGCCTCATCAAAGGAGAAACTAGCGCTGGAGCAGGCATATTGAGAAACGGCAAGGCCATCTCCACACCATGCCAGACCTGCCACGTCCACTCACATTGAAAGAAAACATGCCAAGATGATTCCTCAGCCGCCCCACAAATACTACATGTCGGCGAAGAGCCCATCCCCCTTGCATGGCGAAGTGCATTCGTGGGAAGGGGCATTTCTCAGAAAAAACCACATGAGCATTTTTACTTTCTCAGGCGCCGAAGCCTTCCACACCCATGCAAGACCAGCCTCATTGGGCGTCATTCGATCTTGGAGTAGCCAAATGTAACCACTACTGACTGAATAGTTACCTTGACTCCCTCCTATCCAACAAAAAATATCCTCTTCCGCGTGGTGCAGTGGTGGGGGACCAAATTGCATGATTTCAGCGACAAGGGAGCCATGGAGCGGCATCCAAAGTCTTTCCAGGCACCACCTATTCCCATCGAATACATCCTTAACCCGTAACTCGGTGTCGGATATATGAACGTAAGGAACGCGGGGGGCTAGCGCCCCTCCTGGAAGCCATTCCTCTCATATCCTTCCAACCAAACACAATCACCTAATTGTGTTGGATGTAATGAAATTTGCAGTGATACACTTTTGAGTTATAACACTCCTCTATTTGGTAACTAGACCTTGCCAAAACATTTCTTATTTTGAATTAGATTGTTAAAACTTAGAACAAAGAAGAAAGGAAATGGAAAAAGAAAAGGTAAAATAGCTAAATACACACAAATGAACGATGACATTTGACAATAAGATCGAAACATAATTTAATTCATTACAGTCTACACCACAATAATGGGCTACTTCTATAATAAAACAAGATAAAGACCTAAATGCGCACGATAATGGCATTATTTATACTCCCTCCGTTTAGAAAAGATAGCTACATTGGTAAAATTGACACTATTCATCTAAACATTTTGATTTGAAGTTTTATCATAGTTATACAAGTTAAAATATAGCCAAGTGAGATCCTGTTAGATTCGTCTCATCTTGTAGTTTTTAAATATCGAAGTTTTAGAATTTTTACTTCTACCGAATTTGAGTTATTAATGGTTTAAAATATGCATTGGACTGCGTGCTGGGTGGGTCAGTAGCTATCTTTAAAAACGGAGGGAGTACTATTAAAGTGTTTGACACAATAGCAAACAATCCAATCAACAATAGTGGATTTGAGTTGATTGGGACTCTAGTCGCTCAAGCAAGGTCTTGAATTCGAATATTATATATGCAAGGTCTCGATAGATTAGTGTGTGCTTAAATATAACATTGGGATAACCGGCGATTAAAAAAATACTACTAACAAACAATGCAAACTCGTCTCAATACAAAATACAGGTCAAAAACACACAATCTTTGATTTTTCAAAAATACAAAATAAATAAAGGAAATAAAAATACAGGTTTTAGCGCCTTTAACGGCTAGAAACGCTCAAATAGATTCGGGACCCACACGGCGAAATTGATTGTCCCATTCCAATGATAGCTTTTGGATAAATCTCTAGCCTCATTAAAAGACCAAAAAAGACTGTAGGGTGTTAATTTGGACACGAACCTCAAAAAACAAACTCAATTGATACGAAAAATTTTATGTTTGGGTTTAGTCATTTTGGGTTTTTTCCAAATCAGATCGACCCGAAACCCGACCTGAAATATTATTACACCTGCTCAACCTGACACGAACACGACCCGAAACCTTAAATTTTATCAATTTTGCCTATAATCCGAAAAAACGAACCCGAACGACACGAAAAATTTCATGTTTGGGTTTAATCATTTTGGGTTTTTTCCCAAATCAGATCGACCCGAAACACGACCTGAAATATTATACAACCTGATCAACCCGACACAAACATGACCCGAAACCTGAAATTGACACACCTAACTACATGGATGGATGCCCCCCACAACACGGCGAATCTGCCAGCCTATATGGGCTACCGGGCCCATTTCCTTTTGTGGGCCTTATCGCCCACGTGGCGAATCAAAACGCGCTTTCTCCTTTCTTCCCCCACTGGCCACTGAACCTTTTTATATTCACTTCCTTGCACATTACACACACACTATCTTGGTTACTACTACACCAGGGGTTTCTTTTTGGGGATTCTCAATTTTGGAAAATTTGAAGGAAAGTGTTCTTTCCGAATTGAATAGATGGCGTCTTATGATGGTTTGTTGGCTGCTTCCGTGGAGCAGCCGTGGCCATTCCGCCGCTTCCACGTTCCCAACGCTTGGGTTTCCGAAGCTCGCTCCCCGCTGATTCCTCTGAGGAGCTCCTTCACCGGTAATTTCTCCGATGGCGATGTCTTCTCTCCTGAATTGGTTGATTCTCTGTTATCTAAGCCGGATTATGCTTCTCTGGCTCCAACGCCGACGGTTTCCGGATGTTTGGAGAACGAAGCCTCCCCCAGCTGGAAGCAGCAGGGAAGCGGTCCGCCTCCGAAGGGGAGGATAGCGAAGCGCAGGGCGCGACCGTCGAAGAAACGCGCGTCGACGACGACTTTTATAACTGCGGATCCCGTAGATTTCCGGCGGATGGTGCAGCAGGTGACAGGAGTGAGGTTCGGCAACCACGACGGGGCGGCGGCGATGGCGTTGGCTTGGGATACTGAGCAGCTGAGGGAATTGAACGCCGTGGAGACTGGTGTTGGTTTGTCGTCGCTCGAGACGTCGTTGTATTTGCTCAACGGCTCAGCAGCGCATATGAATGTCGGCGGCGCAGCTGTGAGTGGACGCTACTTGGAGCCGTTTTGTAGCTTCCCCACGCTGGAGTCTTGGGAAGCTGCGTAATCATGATATTTGAAGTAATTTTTTACTCCATTTTTATACTCCACTGTAGTACTAGTTCTTTATTAATGGTAAAAAGGGTAACATGAGAGTGTAAATCAGCATGGATGGTCTTACTTCTAATCTATATAATAATATAAAACAAAATAGTCTAGCACACACACTTTCCCGCCCAATCTTTTCCCCTCACAAAATTCATTTTTTACACTCTCTCTCACACACTGAAATATTTACCACACTGCCACTGGACCGTGCTCCACCTCGCTGATTATTACAAAATTGCCCCGGACCGTGCTCCAACAATCCCTATATCTCATTTATCTCATTCTCCTATAAATATGTGTCTATTACAATCCCCTCAAAATCATATCCTTACATCTTCATTTATCATTTCTCTCAATGTTCCATTTAACAAATATCTCCTCACCATTTTCTAGCTTTTATTATTCAAATTCATGTTTATTTCTCCCTATTTTGCTAATATTTTTGTTCTCTTTTGTTGTTGTTTTTGTGACAGTTATTGGGAAAATGAGAGTACAAACTCAAATGACGAAGAGCATTTTCATGTTTATTTCTCCCTATTTTGCTAATATTTTTATTCACTTTTGTTGTTGTTTTGGTGACAGTTTTTGGGAAAATGAGAGTACAAACTCAAATGACAAAGAGCATTTTGAACGGATGAAGAGATAAGGATTATTCATAACCATACAAGAATAAATCAATTGTTGCGACATCTTTTTCATGTCAAATAATCGGTGACTTCCCATTTCACTTCATCTATTGGGGAAAGATTTGTTTGGCTATTGTTTTTGTGGAGAGATTTGTTCCACCAAGTGTAAATAATTGGATGAATTTAGTTTTTATAGCATTAGGTTCTCACAATCTTTTGTGTTTCATTCAGTAAGAGATCATCTGAAATTTGTCTATATCATTTTTATCCATTTGTTTCTCACAATCTTTGGTGTTTCATTCAACTGAGTATTGTATACAAATTAAACACAATGCCTAGCAAAATTTATATTTTTCGTAAGATAAGTTTTTTATTTGAATTGAACTAATGAAAATATACTCATTTTCCACATTATTGAAATCATTTTCCAAAAAGGTAAATTATTTCTATTCTCTATTGAAATCATATTGAAATCAAGTTATTATTTCCATATAAATTATTATATTTAATTCAAGTGATTACTTTACTTAATATGGAGGAATTATCGGATAAGATTACTTTTGAAATGGGAAGAAAAAAGGGAAGAAAAATCAATGGATTTTTGAATTGATCAATGAATAAAATTTTGGAAACACAAAATTAAATTATAAAATAGAAACTAAATTTTAGAACATGTTTCTTTTAAATACATAATTTTTAGTAAATAATTCCAAAAAGTCAAATTATTTATATTCTCGATTATTAGTGAAAATGAAGCCCTAATTTTTAGTCAATAATCCAAAAAAGGTATAAAAATATAATATAAAGTAATCAAATCAATGATTGATTAAGATTAAATGAAATTATGAATAATTCCTTCAATAATTATTCGCATTAACATTAATTATATTATATTCACAATTAATGTAATGATCAATGGATATTAAAACTAAATATCAATGAAGAAAATTTTGGAAGAAAATGGAAACACAATTAATAATTATTATGTTAAATTATTAAAATCGGGAAGAAAATCGGGAAGAAATACCAATGGATTTTTGAATTGATCAATGAAGAAAATTTTGGAAACACAATATTAAATTATAAAATGGAAACTAAATTTTAGAATATGTATTTTTTTTTAAATAAAAACCATTCTATATTAGTATGATTTATTATTAATTAATTTATACATATCTATTACAATTATTTAAGGATAGTCCAACAATTATATAAGGTTCTTCCTATATTTTTATTAATTCAAGTGATTACTTTACTTAATATTGAGGAATTATCGGATAACATTACTTTTGAAATGGGAAGAAAATCGGGAAGAAAAATCAATGGATTTTTTAATTGATCAATGGAGAAAATTTTGGAAACACAATAATAAATTATAAAATGGAAACTAAATTTTTTTTTTAAAATACATAATTTTTAGTAAATAATTTCAAAAAAGTTAAATTATTTCTATTCTCGATTATTATCTCAATGAAGCCCTAATTTTTAGTCAATAGTCCAAAAAGGTATAAAAATATAATATAAAGTAATCAAATCAATGATTGATTAAGATTAAATGAAATTATGAATAATTTCTTCAATAATTATTCGCAATAACATTATTTATATTATATTCACAATTAATGTAATGATCAATGGATATTAAAACTATTATTATTAAATAAAATCGGGAAGAAAATTAGGGATTACAGTAATTAATCAATTAAGAAATATAATTAATATTAACAAGTGATTACTTTAATTAATATGGAGGAATTATTATCAGATAAGATTATTTTATATTTTGTTCATTGAATACTTAGTTTCCCAACTTATTGAAACTAAATATCAATGAAGAAAATTTTGGAAGAAAATGGAAACACAATTAATAATTATTGTGTTAAATTATTAAAATCGAGAAGAAAAATCAATGGATTTTTCAATTGATCAATGAAGAAAATTTTGGAAACACAATATTAAATTATAAAATGGAAACTAAATTTTAGAATATGTATTTTTTTTAAAAAAAATAAACCATTCTATATTAGTATGATTTATTATAATTAATTTATACATATCTATTTAATTCTGTAATTGGATAGTTAAAAATCATGTCAAAAATGATAATTTACTTTAATTCTGTATATTTATTATGTATCGTTTCGTAGATCTAACAATATTAGATAACTAATAATAAACTTTATTGAAAACATGTTACCATTTAGGTGTTATTTCTATCAAATTAAATGAGGTTATAGATATAAATTATTGAATCCGAAATATTTTATAAAGATATGGTTAAATGAGGTGTTATTTCTAGAAAAATAAAATATGTATTATTAATTATATGGTAATAAAATCATGATGGAGAAATCATGATGGTAATAAAATATGTATGTAATATGTATTAATTATTTATTTGTGGAAAAGAGATTTGCGGTGATGGGGAAAGCATATGCAAAATTTTTACAATGGTGATGATGAAGGGAAATAAAATATTTAGGATATTGAATATAATTTATCTATGAAATAATTTTTAATTATATTGCAACTAAATCTTTCCTTATAAATTTATCCGTATTATGAAAACTCAATATCAAATAAAAAATAGAAACTAAGGATTACCCCATAAATAAAGCCAAGATGATGAGGTAATTGATTTCATTGATTGATTAAATTAATTTACATTGATTAAATTGATTTCCATTGGATAAATAAAAATGAAATGTTGACTATAGACAATGAAAATAGTAAAGAATAAGCGTAACAGATAAGATGATCAATGAAAATAAATAAAATACCCCTTAAATAAAGAATAATTAATGTAATTTAGCCCTTCAACTATTACTATAATTTTTACAAATACGATAATTTATTTATTTGTGGTGAATAATGAATTCATATTAGGAATTTATTTATGGATGGGAAAATCAATATGCCAAAATATAGCACGGATTAAATTTAATTTAACTAGAAAAATAAAATATATATTATTAATTATATGAAATAAAATCATGATGGTAATAAAATATATATGTAATATGTATTAATTATTTATTTGTGCAATTGAGATTTGTGGTGATGGGGAAAGCAGATGCAGAATTTTTACAACGGGGATGATGGAGGGAAATAAAATATTTAAGATATTGAATATAATTTGTCTATGAAATGATTTTTAATTATATTGCAACTAAATCTTCCCTTATAAATTTATCCGTATTTTGAAAACACAATATCAAATAAAAAAATTAGAAACTAAGTATTACCCCATAAATAAAGCAAAGATGATGGTGTAATTGATTTCCATTGATTATATTGATTACATTGATTAAATTAATTTACATTGATTAAATTGATTTCCATTGGATAAACAAAAATGAAATGTTGATTATAGACAATGAAATGATTATGGAAAGAGCAAATATAATCGTAAAAGATGAGATGATCAATGAAAATAAATAAATTACCCATTAAATAAAGAATAATTAATGTAATTTAGCCCTTCAACTATTACTATAATTTTTACAAATACGATATTTTATTTATTTGTGGTGAATAAAGAATCCATATTAGGAATTTATTTATGGATGGAAAAATTAATATGCCAAAAATATAGCACGGATTAAATCTAATTTAACTAGAAAAATAAAATATGTATTATTAATTATATGGTAATAAAATCATGATGGAGAAATCATGATGGTAATAAAATATGTATGTAATATGTATTAATTATTTATTTGGGCAAATGAGATTTGTGGTTATGGGGAAAGCAGATGCAGAATTTTTACAATGGGGATGATGAAGAGAAATAAAATATTTAAGATATTGAATATAATTTGTCTATGAAATGATTTTTATTTATATTGCAACTAAATATTTCCTTATAAATTTATCCGTATTTTGAAAACACAATATCAAATAAAAAAATTGGAAACTAAGTATTACCCCATAAATAAAGCAAAGATGATGGGGTAATTGATTTCTATTGATTAAATTGATTACATTGATTAAATTGATTTCCATTGGATAAACAAAAATGAAACGTTGACTATAGACAATGAAATTATTATGGAAAGATCAAAAAATAATGGTAAAAGATGAGATGATCAATGAAAATAAATAAATTACCCCTTAAATAAAGAATAATTAATGTAATTTAGCCCTTCAACTATTATTATAATTTTTACAAATACGATATATTATTGGCAAGTAAATCTTTCCATATAAATATATTCGTATTTTGGAAACTAAATATTAAATAAAAAATGAAAACTAAATATTAGAATATGTATTTTTTAAAAAATAAACCATTCTAAATATGTGGTTTTAAATTTTAAAAAATATGTGTTCACTTTATTAGATCCAAAAATCATTTATATTTAAATCCTGTACACTAATAAAGAATGAAATGATTCCATAATTAAAATGTGGAATTTGAGAAACATTATTACTAATTGGATATTTAAAAATCATGTCAAAAATGATGCTAATTTACTTTAATTCTGTATATTTACTATGTATCGTTTTATGAAGATGGTTGAAATTTATGTTAATCATTGCAAATTTATTTTATTATGTATATATCAAATAATTTATTACCATATTGGCCACCTTGAAAAATTTGGAAAGAGATCCCGACTGTTCAATTTAAGTGCACAATTTTTTAGATTAATTAATAATAGAAAAGGATGATGGAAAATTAATATGCCAAAAATATAGCACGGATTAAATCTAATTTAGCAAGAAAAATAAAATATGTATTATTAATTATATGGTAATAAAATCATGATGGAGAAATAATGATGGTAATAAAATATGTATATAATATGTACAGTATTAATTATTTATTTGTGCAAATGAGATCTGCAGTGATGGGGAAAACAGATGCAGAATTTTTATATTGGGGATGATGGAGGGAAATAAAATATTTAAGTTTTTAATAACTAACAGGAATTAGATGTATACATTGGCTAATAACTAACAAGAATTCGAAACATCTGCCTGAAATGAATTCAGGTCATCCCATTGGACAAAAAGGAGCAAGGCTATTTCGCACAAAATATTTTGATTTTGCAGAAACTTCCAAGATTATATTGATATGGATATAAAATATAGTACCAATGGCATGGAGTTTCTCATACTTAAATGAATTTCTTAACTTTAATTTTGCCTTAGAATATAGCTTGCACTTTGGGCTTTAATTTAGAAAATAGAATGCAAATATGCGACACGGGCTTAATTTTCACTTGAAAATTAAGGCGTGTTGGTGATGATTTTTTGAATCAATTGTTTTTTTTCTTAGTTTTATTTCCATGTTTACTGCAATTATGAACTGAATCTTAATCATATACAATTGCCATTTTACAGAATGTTGTGACAAACAGAAGACTAATCTCTACAAGCACATGAAAAATTTATATCCTGCCATCAATGGGGAATGTGGTTTGCTCAATTTCATCTAGATTTGCTCAAGTTATTGACAAAATTCTTGGTCATCCCTTCGAACTTTTGTCTGGAAAAAATTGCAAGTAGAAATACTCTGTCTATACTTTCATTCTCCTTCAAAATATAAATGCTGCATTTATTAAATATATACATAAAGACTAGAGAATTTTATCCAATGATGATGATAAGATATTGAACAAATAAGGCATGACTGGACAATGTAACTTTCTAGCCGTTCCAGATGCTATGTTTGAATGTGTTGTAGCGCAAATGGATGTTTTTTCTGAGTATTTGAAGCGTATCTATTTCTATGATGCGAAACCTTTATTGAGGATGTTTGTTGCGAAACCTTTGTTGAGGAAGTTTGACGACGTTTGGTTTTATGATATTATGAAGGGTCTTATCGGACTGACTAATAAATTTAATCGTCATTGATGTCTCAAAATCTTCAAGTGATGTGCTATGATGGATTTTGTTAACACGAATGTTTGAATCGAAGTTTAATGTTTTGCTCTATGTTACGGATGATTACATATTATTTGATAAATTTTATTAACCGCTTTATAATTTATCTTTTTCAATGAAGCATTTTTTGATTCTTTAAACATTAGCCACTTTAAAATGAATCTTATACTTGATTGTCGCAATGCTAATAAATATACAGGAATTGTAAGTGCATTACATTTATTCTTAGGCTTTTTTTTTTTTTTTAAAAAAAAGTTCTAATTTTAAGAATTATAAACTTTATATTGATTTTTTGATCCAGGCTTACATATTCGTTGTGACTGATCTGTTCTATATAATCTAATTTATAAAACCTATGGGCTATGAAACTGTATTTTTTTATGATCTTACTTGCTGATTTAAAATTTAATTGTATTTTATTTTCAAAAAACTTTAATTGTATTTAAAAACATATTTACTCCATAATCTGTATTCGATGGAATTAACAATCGCCAGTTTTAAATAAGCTACATTTTTTTTGACATGCTGATAATGATAAGGGCAATTTATTCCTGTGGTTAGTGACATGAAATTGTCAAGCAGTTCATTACTTTTAGAAATGCTATGGGAAATGAATGTAGGACGTTATTAGAATATATTTTTTTTTGTTTTTTCTTTAAAAAAAATTGTTTTGTCATCTTTATTACTTTTACGCATGTATAAATTATTTTCTTTAGAGGAGCCGGAGCAAGAAAATAAATAGGAAAACTTTGATATTCCTTCAATCTTGACAATTAAACCTCAGTTTTACAGTCAAAACTTTCATTCCTTTAATCTTAATCAATTTCTTATTCATTACTTCAATCATCAACTATTTTACCTTATACATTTTCTTTCATTCAATCGTGGAGAACAATTTATTCTTTTGTTGAATCTCTAAATAATTTTTTTTTTATATTTTAGAAACTTCTCTTCCCGCGCGATCTTCCCGCGCATCGCGCGGGCGGGTAATACTAGTCTTATATTACATGGATTGATTTTGGGTGGAATCGTGCGGATTGGAAAATACTCCGGTGCCTTTCTATTTGGGCCACTATCTGGCCGGCCTAGTAAAAGGCAGACTCCTGAATTCCCTTTTACACCCGATTTGGGCCACTTTTATTTTCCATAGGCTGAGAATGAAGTATGGGCTGTAATCCATATATTATGAACTGTGTGCGCACCGCCCTAGAATCGCTGTCTAATTTATTCTAAATCCCACCAATTTTGAAATATTAGTTAAAAAAAAAAATTGTGTTTTTTATTTTAAAATCGTTTTAGTTATCATAGTAGTCGTGGAAGACACAGGAGGGGCCGCCTGAAATGCATGAAATGAGTGAGCATAGAGAGACAGAGAGAGATGCAAAATCAATTGGTTGATCCTTAACCTACGTCCAAGAATTGCACACACTACATGGATGAGGTCATCGTTGGTTGAAATATACTATACACCAACGGGGCGTTTGGTTCGGGGATCTGAGATTCCCACTGGAAATTTTAGGTAGGGAATGAAACATGTCCATGTTTGGTTCGGGCATGTTTCATGTGGGAATGTCACATTCTCACCGAGGTGGGAATGTTGGGTGTTTTAGGTGGGAATCACATTCCCACCTGGAGGGCAGATAATCTTAGATTACCACCTCCACTTTACCTACTTTTATACTTCCTCCGTCTCACTATTTTTGTTACGGACCCACCCAGCACGTATGCCGATACACATTTTTAACGGTTAATAACTTAAATTGTGTACAACAAAAAGTTATAAAAAGTTAATTGTCTCAAACTACAAGATTAGACGAATCTAATAAGATCTCAATTGACTATGTTTTTTTCTTACATAGCTATGATAAAAATTTGAATCAAAGTTAAACAGTGAATAGTGCCAAAAAACCATCCGTAACAAAAATACCGAGACGGAGGTAGTATTAATTTGACTTTAATACCCTCACTTTTTATACTTGTTTTATTTTATAATTTAGATATTTTTATTCTAAAAATGATAAATTTATGAAATTTAATTTTAAAAAATAATTAAAAAATTTTAAATTATTTAAACATATTATATATATATATATTCTCATATTTTAATATATATTTTTATATTTTTATATATATTCTCATATTTTAATATATTCTCATATTAAATAAGTAATTATCAAGAATTTTAATATTAAAAAAATAAATCGGCTTAAATATTTTTATTGTATAGCAAAATGACATATTTATAACATTCGTTCAATTGAAATTCAGGGACATTATGGTAAATTAATTAGTACTAAAATCTGATATTCTCAATCTAATCAAACGCAATAATATTTAAACATCAAAAAATAATATTCCCAACAATCTCATATTCCCAGTAATCTTACGTTCCCAGCAATCACATTCACACTGGTAATCTAATATCCCTCCAACCAAAACACACCGCAAGTGTTATAATTTATTGTCGACAATTTTGAAGTGATTTATTGTTGAGAATTTATTTCGTATCGTGGACAATGCAACAGTATACTAAATAACTAGAAATTGACGATCTTTAATTACTGGCACCCCTAAGATTGTAGTTAAAATAGTGTTAATTTGGATTGATGAGTTTAGACTTGGAAGAGAAATTAAGGGAATGATTTGAAATCATTCGTCTTAGGAGGAATTTAAAATCCACTTATATTTAAAATTTAGAGAGATTGTGATGTTCAACCGTTCAAGTTTCTATAAATAGGGTTGCATGTTGGATCCTACATTTGAAAGAAAAAAATTCGGAAATCTAGGGCCCAAGCCCTATTGAAAAATGTTTAAAACTGTTTAGGCCCTATAGCACATTTATTTACTCTTTACGCCCTATTTTACATTTTGACTCATTAAAATTACCCCACACAACTTCACTAATCCTCACTTACTCATAATCCTCCTAATTCAAATGTTAAGAAGAAAAAGAGAGGAGAGGTGAAAGCGGGAGACAACGAACAAAGAAACCGAGAGGAAAGGGAGAGCAAGAATCGAAATTTCAACCGCAAAAACCGAGACAGAAACCGAGGGAAGAGAAGAAGCGAAAACGCATCCTAGCAAGAAGAGTGTAAGGATTCCTTATAATCCAACAGAACGCAACCTAGAGCAATGTAAGCGAAAATGGCCCTAATTCCATAGAAACGGGGATTTGCAAGCTTTTGGAGGAAGTTGTGGACCAAACCCTTGTGGAGGAGAAGAGGTATTGGCACGTAATCCCGCAATTAATGGCACCCAAGAGCAAGAGAAAGCCCGAGCATTCCCAAGTGGCCGAGTCGGGTAAATTCAAAATTTGATTTATTTTCTGCTTTTGTTGTTTCGTGCGTTTGAATAGGTTAAGGAATGTGTTAAATTAGATTATGTGGAAGTGTGATGTAATTGTTGGAATTGGTTGTGCTTTTTTCGTCAATATAGTGTTATTTGTAGAAGTTTTGTTGGGTTGGGTAAGCTTGTGATGAAAGTTTGTGTAGTTGATCATAAAGTGTTCGATGAAATGTTCGAATGAATCCTATGGTGTTATGTAGGGGGTAGAATGCTATGTTAGGAAGAGGATGTTAACCGTGGATGGTAAATGATTACTTTGAACCGTTTTTTATAGGTGCCACGAAGGAGAGTAAAATGCAGGCACCCCGGTGCTCTGCAAATATCTACGCGAGATTGTGGACGAGGTGGAGGTCCGATGGTCTCAAACACAAAGAGAAGCCATAGAGGCCACAGGGTTTGGCATTTGATCAAAGTGAGCAAGGACAATGCCTATCAAGCTAGGTTGCTAGCGGTGCTGGAAACATTCGAACCAGCGACAAGTAGATTCGTAGTGGGCAACGACATTAGTTTGGCGTTTAAGGCGAAGGAGTTGTCATGCGTTCTTGGGTTTAAGCACGTAGGACATTACATAGAAAAGAGGTTGGAGGATATCCCTATGATATCGAAGAAGTTCTTCGGGGAAGGTGTGCGGAGGTCAAGAGAAACGAAATGGCAAATGTTCTACGTGACTGTGCGGGAGTAGGGGAGGGGGGTAGAGCCATGTAGTTCTGGGGAGTACGCAAGCATATATGTATTGCTTGTGTTTAACTGCCTTCTATTTCCCAACACCGGGTACACGACGCCCAAGTACCTATGGCATTACGCGGATGATAGCACGAAGGTGGGGGAGTATGCCTGGGGACCGTTAGTGTACTCGTATCTGTTGGAGTCTATGAAATGCTTTGTGGAAGGAAAATCTTCGTACGTGAACGGATGCACAGTAGGGTTAATGGTAAGTATTATTTTTCACATTGAATAGTGGTTATTCTTTATTATGGGATGTGGAACTAACCTAGATTTTTTGGTGATCCTATTTAACTATAGGCATGGTTCTATGAGAGAATACCAAAGTATGGCAAGCCACTCCATATTTTGAGATTTCGAGGATTACAAGATGGGCGGACAGATCCGGCAAGATTGAAAGTTGCAGGCAAGAATTGAGGGAGGTGGTAAGGGACGATATAGCGAGGTTCGTCGCTGTTGGCGGAGAAAAGATATTGTTTGTTCCGGCAAGGGTGATATCATCGGTATATGATCTATCTTTACTATTTTATTATTCTTGTTAAGGTTATTATTTTCCAAAAATGTACTTCATACATGTAGGAATCGGAGGGAGATTTAGATGAGAGTAATGACGAGGAGGATGAGGTTCAAGATGTTGTGGAAATGAGGCAGAAGTTGGAGAGAGGGGCCCGAATGGATTGCAAATGATTATGCATACGGACGTGGATGTGGGGATTGATTTAGACAAGAGTAAGGTGGTTGGGGATTTGCCGGTTGGAGAGTTGAGTGAAGGGTTGAATAAGGGGGAAGGAATGTGGAAGCGAAGAATGAAGGGTTGGAGGAGAAAAAAGGGATGAGGAGAATGTAAGGTTGGAGGGGAATAAAGAGTTGGAGGATAACACATGTTGGAGGAGAATCAAGGCACGACTAAGGGGGAAGTTAATGTGGACGATGAGGGATGCATTGTTGATGGAGAAAGAAGCGGATGCAAAACAGGGCGATGATGTCAAAAGACCGGGAAAGAAATCGCCCTCCTCATTGATCAAGAACGTGCAAAGCAGGAAAGATAGGAAGAGAAAGAAGATCCGAATTTCACTGACCCGAGGCCGGTGAGAAAGAGAAAGCCAGCGGGGGCAGCTGAACAAACGGTAAGTCAGTATACTGTTACTAAATATTTGCAACACACATCCTCGGGTATAATGTTATTTAAGTTCAATTAAATATCTTAAATTTAGTTGTAATTAAGCAATGTTGAATTGTACAGATTGTTGTTGATGAGTTGGACATAGATGAGTTGGACTTAGTGCGGATCGGTGAAGATGCCTTCGCCGAGGCGTATAAAGGGAGAAGGGATTGGAGCGGGCGAGAGAATGTGGATGATGCGACGAGGGCGTTGCTTGATCGTTTCATCGATGGGAGTTTAAAAGGTAATTGTAAAATATAAAATGTTAACATTTTATTGGTCCAAGCAATGTGGCTCTGACATTGTATATTTTAATGGAATTTGTAGGAGTCCTATATGGGAGGGGGAAGAATCTGCAGTGTATAGAGACCATTTGCTACACCTGATAACAAATGAACCTTTAGAGGGGACCGTCATCGATTCATATTTGGAAATAATTGCATCAAATGACTACCAAAAGCGACAAGGTTTCCCATGCCGTGCGGTCTTCCTTAGCACGCTGACAGCGGTTAGTAGGTTGAAAAAAAAAATTTTAGAAAATATATGACAATACATTTGATTCATTGATGTGCTCACCCTTTTTGTTGCAGAATAACATTAGAGCATACAATGCGTGAGTTTTATCCACGGGGCAAGATTAAGTGGGAAAATAATGATTGCGAAAATGTTTTAAATAAAATGAGCGATTTTGTGCGAAACAGGTTCGTAAAATAGAGCGTAGCAAAGGGTTCAAGTCAAGTGAGGTACGTCGTATGCCCGGTAAATGATACTGAGCTCTTTCACTGGTATACGGTGATTATCGACTTAGAAGAGGGCGTGGTGTATGGCATGAACTCTATGAAGCCCGATGCACGTCTGAAGACACGCCGAGAAAAGCTTGTAAGTGTTATTCTATAAAAAGTTAAAATTAGTGCATCGTCATTGGCCAATTTATGTGGTGTTATATTCTACATGTGATCGACCAAGTCATTTGTATGTGTTTTTTGGGGAAATTTGATAGGTAAATTTTTGGACGGCATGTTGCGAGAGTTGGGGGATAAAAATGACTGGCACGTATAAAGAATTGGATTGTAGGAACAAGGGATGGGGTCAATGGATTGTGGTGTGTATGTATGTTAGTGGAGCGAATGCTATGCTCGGAGCGACCCAATATTTTGGCATGAATCGAAAAACCATTGATATACAGGGCATTCAGAGCCCATATTGCTTATACAATTCTAACCGATGGAAGAGTTTGGTTCTAGACTCAATTCGTTGATGTGTTTTGGATGTTGTATAGGTTACTATTTTTGGCAAGGTGTTGTTGGGTTGAATTGTGTAGGTTGATGTGGAGATTATGAACTAAGGTATTGGGGTTGTGAATGTTCCCATTGGTGAATGTAATAGGAACTGGTATGTGTATTTGGCTTTGTGAACTGTGTAACTGGAATGTTTGCAATTATTTAGATGTTGAATTGTCATTTGCATATTCAATAGTGTATGAGTTATGTGACAGGCCTTACCAGTAATTTATAAGGTGGTAAAGTGACGTTGCATCTTTTGGTAAATTGTAAAGGTTAAGACCGCAAGCCTCGTATGGCAATCTGGTAAGAAAACATAAAATTGCATAGGGACGGTTGTACCGGACGGTCACGAAAACCATTACATCACCGTGATGTTCCAACCTTTTACAAGGACGGTAAGTTGGACGGCAATTAAGCCGTCCTTGTGACCGTCTATTCAGCACAAGCCTCATATCCACCGTCCCTAGGACGGTTTAAGGTGAACCGTCCCAACTTACCAGGACCGTCCAGTGTCAAGTAGGATGTTTGCACGGTGAGTCGGACGGTCCAGGTGCCGTCCAACGACCGTCTATTTGTCCCTGCATCATTCAGAGTGGTACGCACGGAGTAAGGATGGTTCACCAGACACGTCCCCATGAATATACAACTGGTAAGCGAAGGTGCAATATTTGGTAAGTCAAACATGAACGAGTTGGTAAATACGAACCTACAACTTGGTAAAAGTTATTTGAAACATTGGTAATTATATAAGAGAAAAACTGGTAATTATACAAAAGGAAAAATTGGTAAGTTGAACATGATGGAGTTAGTAACTACGAACCTATAACGTGGTAAACTTATTTGAAAAACTTGGTAATTATATAAAAGCAAAATAATTGGCGAGGTGTAAAGTTGCATCCCTTGGTAAGCCAATTGCCAAAATATGGTAAGTCAAACATGAACGATTTGGTAAATACGAACCTACAACTTGGTTAAAAGTTATTTGAAAACATTGGTAATTATATAAGAGAAAAACTGGTAATATACAAAAGGAAAAATTGGTAAGTTGAACATGATGGAGTTAGTAACTACGAACCTATAACGTGGTAAACTTATTTGAAAAACTGGTAATATATAAAAGCAAAATAATTGGCGAGGTGTAAAGTTGCATCCCTCATTCCCTTGGTAAGCCAATTGCCAAAATATGGTAAGTCAAACATGAACGAGTTGGTAACTACGAACCTACAACTTGGTAAAGTTATTTGAAAACATTGGTAATTATATAAGAGAAAAACTGGTAATTATACAAAAGGAAAAATTGGTAAGTTGAACATGATGGAGTTAGTAACTACGAACCTATAACGTGGTAAACTTATTTGAAAAAACTGGTAATTATATAAGAGCAAAAAATTGGCAAGGTGTAATGTTGCATCCTTGGTAAGCCAATTGCCAAAACTTGGTAAGTCGATCATGAATGAGTTGGTAAATAAGAACCTATATCTTGGTAAAGGTTATTTGGAAAAACTGGGAATTATATAAAAGAAAAACTGGTAATTATACAATAGGACAAATTGGTAAGTTGAACATGATGGAGTTAGTAACTACGAACCTATAACGTGGTAAACTTATTTGAAAAAACTGGTAATTATATAAGAGCAAAAAAATTGGCAAGGTGTAATGTTGCATCCCTTGGTAAGCCAATTGCCAAACTTGGTAAGTCGATCATGAACGAGTTGGTAAATAAGAACCTATATCTTGGTAAAGGTTATTTGGAAAAACTGGGAATTATATAAAGAAAAAATTGGCAACCATGTAATGTTGCAACCCTTGGTAATCCATTGGCCAAAATTTGGTAATTTGAACATGTAGAATATAGTAACTACGAACCTATAAACGTGGTAAACTTATTTGAAAAAACTGGTAATTATATAAGAGCAAAAAAATTGGCAAGGTGTAATGTTGCATCCCTTGGTAAGCCAATTTGCCTGGACGGTCCTGGTAACAGAAGGACGGTCCTCATGAACGTCCCAGTGCCGTGCAAATAGGTCTGTGTTGGTCTGTGTTTATGTGACGGTCCTTGGACGCTTATCTTCCACCGTCCTTTGTACCGTCCCTTACCATATGTTACATTCATCTTGATATTTTACCATTATTTGTCAATCATATTACCACATGCACGCCCAATACATACCAGATAACAACATTTTTTTTATACAATCGATGAAATCATCATTAAAATACTAGAGTTCTTGGATTAAAGGCAAGTTCTACAGCACAAGTTCATCCATTAAACATAACACAACACTACTATCATGCGTACTAAAAGTTGATAAAACCACAATGTGCAATTTCATTAGAAACACAATGACGAGCTACTCGGGAGGCCGGAAGCGGGGAAGATCAGAGCTTCCCGGGTCCAGTCGCCACATGGAACGCCCAATGTGCATGATATCTTCTTCAACTTTATTCATTCGGCCATCCAAACTTGCATGCATCTCATTGAAGCGGGTTGTCGAAGTGACCCTGCATGTGCTCAAACCTCCCATCAATGTGAACACGGAGGTCATCAAAACATCCGACGAATCTCTGAATAATCCATCCCTGGTTGATGCATTTGCGGCAGGGGTAGTGCGGGAGGGTCTGCGTCCATGTCTTCTTGCTGTCGGGCTTCTTGATGCGCATCCGGTGGTGGAGGTGGTGGTGGCGACCGTACCCGGGGGACATTGAGAATCAAGCCCCCGTCGTGCTCCTCATTTATTGTAGCCGGAATAGCTCTCCCACTCTGAATCAAAGCGCGTCGTTCGGTCACTGCGACTAAGAGACCCACGAAGTGCACCGATGAACATAAATGGAACAGAAAAAATTAAAACAAGAACCTCTTCCCCCACGTATACCGAACCCGTTACTCTTCGAAAGTGTTTAAGAATTTTGTGAACCCTAAATCGCGTCGATTTGCATAAAAATTCTAGTGTAATAGATGCGGATGGATGTATCTTACCCGAAACTCCAACTCGTTGGTAGTAGACTTCCGGGAGAACTCGACGAGAAGTTACGGATGTGGAGAAGTTATTGTGGAGAGGTGGTTCTGTCTGAGAAGTTATGAAACATTAAAAGGCTTAACTGACACCTGGGGACGGTCCTAGGACGGTATAAAACTGACCGTCCCTTATATACTCGTTTACCAATAAGACAATACAATTTACCAATTTAACTTCTCAAAGTTACCATATTTACTATACACATATTACCATTAAAGAAAAAGATTAACATTAATAATAATTAACCCATTAAAGATAATTAAATATTTGAAAAATAAACTATATATATTTAATTTAATATATTCACTTTCACATTCATGGAATTTCTTGGTAAGTTAAAGAAACAAGCTTGGTAAGTTCCATATGTATGAACTTGGTAATGTCGAAAGCCAAATTATCACTGGAATAGATAGGACGAACCCTAAACCCTAAACCCTAAACCCTCAAAGGACTGTCCTATGGACGGTATATTATAACCGTCCCTGTACCGTCATCGACTCCCATACCACTTCCATTTATTATTTACCAACACGATTCCTTACGCCTTACCAATCCTGTCAAAACCTTTACAGTCTTTACTTGTTGATGGTTACCAAGATTTAATAGTTTAGTTACCACGTTAAGAAATTATTAACTTTTGCATTCATTTAACCAATCTAATTCATTTAACCCGTCAATGTGAACCCTATCTTGTTCTTTGGGAGTTGATCAAGTAATTAATTAAAGTTCTTTGGACGAACCATATGAATACCTAATTGCTTGACGTGGAACATCGCTACGCCCGTTTATTATTATTGTCTTAATGAATGTAACCTCACGTCCGGCAAGATGGATTGGATGAAGAAACGAACACCTTAAGTACAAACGCGAAACGCTACAACGAGTACATAATCATTACGTGCACAATTATAAGGACTTAGGAGAGTAAGACTATTCCATGTGATGAAGTTACACAATCATAATACCAAATGTAGATGCTTATTTCAAGTATATACACACAATTAGTACATATATGCTAATGTTTTAACTAATTAAGATAATAGGAAAGAATGGTAAAATTCACTTAATCGTAACAATTATATTAAATTTCCACCCTAAACCCTCGACTGGATAAAATTACCACACTTTTGGTATGACTTTTACCAATTTTGTCATAAAAGATTTACCAGGTTTCTTATACATGCATTACCAAACTTGTGCTACGTGGTTTACCAAGTATTTGTATGGCACTCCCCAACATATTCATATCATGGTTTACCAAGTTTTTGTCTGTCTCTTACGATATCCTCATATGGTTTACCGAGTATTTTCTCATGTCACTTACCAATATAGGGTTACAAATTTACCAAGTTTTTTATGTCACCAACATAATGTGTACCCAAACTTCTGTAATTGGGGTCAGCTCATCCGATCCACCAAAATATATATAAGCATGAAGTTTACACGTGCAGCATACTGTGCTTTACCATGTTTTTGAATATGAGCTTTACCAATTTAGTATTGTTTATATTACCAAGTTCATCAGTAAGAGTTTACCAAGTTCTGTAGTTTGTACATACCAGTGGGATTTACCAAATACCTGTAGTAAATTTTACCACTATTTATTTATGTGCTTTACCAAAAAATAGGACGGACACCTTGGAGCCGTCCCTCCGATAGTCCGTCCCACCACACTCTGTTTTCTGTAAAACGAGGACGGTTAATGGGACGGAACGTCCGCATTCGCCCAGGACCGTCCATTATCTTATGTGTTGCACTGGAATAGATAGGACGGTTAGTCTAGACGGTCACTCTATACCGTCCTTTGACCATCACGTACCCCCTGATGTCCTCCCTTTTAAAATGGACGGTGGACGGACGGTCTGCTTCAACCGTCCCATTACCGTCGTAATAACAGAACTAGGCAAGCATATGTAGGACTGTCCTTTCGTCACCGTTCGATGACCGTCCATGCTTCAGTTTTATTTTTTTTACCAGTTCTTTTATTTAGGATTACCAAATTGTGTAGTTCTTGTTACCAACTGTCTTTCAAATTGGTTACCAACTCCCTTCAAATATAATTGACACACATACTAGCCAAATGCATAACAAGTAACCAACATCGCCAACTTAATGTGCATCAATCGTCCAACTTAATAGTAAACCACCATCTAAGTGTCATAGTACCAAAATACATTAACTATTACAAGCATGCCAACCGATGATAACTTAATAGCAAACCACCATCGAAGTGCCATAGTACCAAAATACATCAACGATTACAAGCATGCCAATCGAGTTAATGTGCATCGAGTTATCAACAAAAAATCACATAGACCCAACTGAACTACAACCCCACTCGAGCATTTTTGCATGTTTTTTTGTTGTGGCCGGAAATTGAACATAAACTACATTTATTCTTACTCCCAACAACCTGTGATGGATCCGCTTGGTTTTCCTTCGGCGGGCTGGGATCGCACGTCTGGGGGCGTATCGTTTCGATCGGCACATCCTCGGGTTCTTCCTCGTGTATGGCACAAATTGGGAAAATGGCCCCTTCGTATGCTTTACGGTACATGTGAGCACTATAGTATTGGTCCACATAGTCATATGGGGAGAAGCGCATGTCCATAATGCATACCAACGCATGGGAACAAGGAATACCGGTCACTTGCCATTCTCTACACGAGCATTCCCGTTTGTTGAGGTCGATCACCATCCTCGACAATCTCTCCCGAACCTCATAGAGACCCGCCATCGATCTAGTGCATGACAATGCCCTCGACTTGTCTAAATTTAATTGAAGTATCTCCTCAATTCTAGGGCAAACATTCGTGGTCATTCCCGATGCTTCACTCCTTCGGTTGACCATCATTGTCATCACCTTCAGTCTAAGCATATCCACCATAGCAGCGGGGTGCAGATACCTAGCAGCTTTCGCCACTTATTCCAACTCTCCGCTAAATTATTGTTCATCGCGCCCCACCTCATCCCCGGGAAGAATGCATTTGGCCCACCTTTCTGTTACGAACGTGCTATGAATTCCTTAGCATCCTTCCCGAATGCATCCACAATTTTCTTCATGTATTTTTCGTACTCGGATGCGGTAAGGGCGTTAGCAGCGAGATGCAAAATATTGCACCATTTACTCTTGCGGGTGTAGGGGATGTTTCGTCAGCCACCTGTTGCATTCGGAAAATAGAGTACCATAAGATAAAGATTTCGATCAATCTACACTTGTTTTCCTATATCACATTAATAAACAAACAGTGGTATATTACGTCAGTTCGAAAAATTGTCGATCAAATGACGGAGGCATATTGAGTGGGCACATCGGGGGAACACATCGCGTACGGCATGAGAAGCCCGGCGTGTCTATCTGTATACAAAACCAAACTCTCGAAAGGAAAATTCTCGCTTTGGGCTTCAATCGCACCACATAGTTTTTCGACAAAACCAATCCCCAGCTAAAGTCCGTCTCCGCATCGACAACTACCACAAAGAGTTCAGCTTTAAGGGTTGCTTCATGCATCACACATCACAATTATGAGAGCATGAATCAATTAACATAAAAACATATACGTACCGGGAAAGCTAATGTGAATATGCCGTTGTTCGCGTCTTGCCAATGGCCGTTAGCATTGTTCCTTTCACTTTGACTTGAGATGAGTACGTCAAGAAACAATATCGGCTCGCCAAGACCCCTCAAGAATCCCCGCATAACAGGCACCCATGCAACTAACCACACGGTGGAAATTCATTGTGTCCGGAAATATATCCAAGTCGGGCTATAGTGCCAGGGTTCGAGGCAATCAACGATTCGCACATGGGCCTAAGTTTCTCAAATGATTTATCGTCCTTTCCATGGATCTCTTTTAATGCAATCTCTTTCCCCCTCCATGCTCTATGGTAGGGTATATCAACCGCAAATTCAATTTCTATATCGTCTATGGCTTCTCTAGCACTATAAGCCGGGGCTTTTCTAACTTTATCTCGAATCCTACTTGCAACCCACTTAGAATTCGCATTTGGATGGCTTTTACTTGTAATGCGGTCGACACCACATGTGTGATGAAGGTTGCAATTCCGGATGCCAAATGTATCATCCGAAGTATGGAAGGCTGCATAGATACGCCACCCACACTCTTCCACTGTACATCTCACTATCACCTTATCCTTGGCATTCTTCACGTATCTAAATCCTTTTTTTGTTGCGATAGAATATGTCCGCAACACTTCACGAAATTTACCAACACTATCGAATGTTTGTCCTACACCCTCGATACGCACAATGCCACCGGAGCGTCCGCCCAATGCCTCTTGGTCTGTCCGTACCACTAACAATTGGTTCTCGCTTGACCACTCATGTACACCATTTACCCTGCATTGTTTACAAAT